>CM054058.1:28004513-28562123 GCA_028641055.1 Alopecurus myosuroides
TTAAAAATAGATTTTTTGGAAATAAAATTCAACAAAAGTTTAGGGCAGTAGATTAGAATTTTCTTAAACGCATCCAGGTGGTAGATCTAGATTTGCTTGTTTATTTCTTCTATGGTAATAAAAATTCTAGAGGCTATCTGTTAGACCATTTGGTGCATAAATTTTTGAATATGTATCCAAATTGGTCAAATCAATTTTTTTAGTAGCCCTTGAGTAAATCTATCAACGAGAGTTGGCCTCGTATTAAGAAGATTTGTCGTTTGGAATTGCCATCCATTTTGGTAAAAGACCAGTAGGCATTTATAGGATTTTTACTAAGAGTTTTAAAATGATTTTTTATGTGGATCCAATTGGACGAGATTGTGTGTGATTATATATATGTAATCCTAGCTTGGAATAATTTTTTGAGCTCTAGATTAATTTTGGTGTGCTTGTCTAGGTTTTGCACTTTTCTGTTATTATTAAATTGCGTGCAAATAGATTTAAATAAATATTTGTTTGTTAGAATCTTGTTTTCTAGCATGTGTAGATGTTTTTTTCTCTGTTAAAACGATGTTTTCTTTCATTACTAGTATGTAAGAAAGTTTGTGCATGTTTGGAAAACAAATAGAAATAGAAATAGTCTAGTATTATTTTTCTAGTATTTTTGTGGAATAGATTTTGTGAGAAAGTATTGTTATGATTAATGTCTAGGTTTTTGGTGTTGTTATGTTGAGTACAGTACCATTTTGTACTGATGTTGTGATGGTATTACCTTGGTTAGCTTGCACATTAATTTATAGGAAAGCATGTGTAGCATTGTTTGGTTTATTTAACCTTGTTGTTTTCACTAGTATGAGTAGTTGTGTGATGTTTGCCTTGGTAGATTATTATTTTCTCAAGTGATACAGAGGCATTGTGACCTATCAATGCTTTGGAATATTAGTGGAACACCCAGTGGTCCCATTGCATTTTGGTTAGGGATATAGATTCCCTACCATACACTTGTTTTGTTAGTGGTATATATTATATATGTGTGATTAGTATTTTCCACCAAGGGAAAATAGATGATTTCTCTACTTGATTGATTAAAGTGTTTAGTAATGCTTTTGACTCTTAGTATGTTTAGTTGAGGTAAATTTGTTGATATGATGTTCCCTTGGAAATATCATGTTAAGATGTGATTTACTATTGTTTTTAATTAATTTGAGTGTTGTTTGCAAATAGAAGTATTTTCCTAGTGTTGGTAAATTATGTGTGGATAGAATTTCCCTTGAGTGTTTTGATTTTAGAAAGTGATTGATTGAGCATGTATTGAGTGCATAGCTACTGGTTGTATTACATGTTACTTTGATGCTTGTTATTGGGTTGTTAGAAAAGGATGTGTTACTAGACTTGGTTGATTCTTCCTAAGTAGTTGTTTTCATAGATTTTGTGTTAGTATAAGTACTTACTAGCATGTGTAAGGTGTATGATCTTTTAATGAGTATTTATAATTATGTGTTGCTTGTATAGGAAAATGCATTCTTGTAGTGTTGATTGCTTCTCTAGTATTGAATTAGTGTTACCCCTAGATATTATGAGTTGCTCTATTATTATTGTCTTTCTATTTTATGAGTGTATGTTTATCCTAGCATATTTAGAATGTTTCACTCCTGTTATTATGACTTGACTCTTTTAGTTGCTAGTTGATATTGAGTGTAGAATACAATTATTCCTTATGGCTTGCTTGTGTAGTAATCTTTCATATTAGTATGCTATTAGTGAACCCTTGTTATTCTTATATATTCTAGCTATAGTTATCTCATGTGGTTATTGTGTTCTAGAGTGTGTATTATGACTTGTTACAATTTGTTGAGCCACTGGTTTGTTTAGTCATATTTATGATTGAGTGATTCTTTAGTCTTTGTGTAGACATACACATAGTTAGTAACTATCTTGTTCATCTGTGGTTTGCTTTGCTGATTGGAATTGTCTGAGTGTTTACTTTAGCATGAGTATTGTACTAGTGGTATGGTTGTGTTTAGTCTTATCTTATTATCTATGCCTTGAGTTAGTGGTCAACTTATTAAGTGTTGTTTGCTTGTGTTGTTGTTAATACCCACTGCCATGGGTATTGCTTTGAATGATTGTTATTACTTTAGTAGTCTCACCCTTGTGACCACAAGATATTTTTAGCTTCGTAAATGTCTTGGTATGAGAGTGGTACACCCACTCAACCTATGATATTTAGGATGTGGAATATGGTTTCCCAACCATAAGTATTCAAGTGATAGTATTTATTCCATGAGTGTTTGTGAGGTAGTTTTCTCGTTAACTTTTTGAGTGATGGCATTAGTATAAGTTTGCTTGCTGTATGTGTTGCTTTATACTATTGATTGCTTTCGTTGGTTCTGAGTGTGTGTCTTTTATTATTTTTACGACGTTAGAAAACAAAGAAGAAGAAGGAGTTGTAGAGCTGTGTGTCAAGATACGAGCTACTTCAAAGCCAGGGACACAAAGAGTTTCAAGGCAAGCCATCCTGATGCTTGCTACTAAACTTATCATTATCTATCATGCATGTTTTTACTAATGAAAGTTTTACAAAACTTTGGTTATCAAAAACTATTTTTGTGTGGCTACTACTACTATTATTATTATATAAGTTATTTGTATGGCAGTAGTTGAAACTTGGTGTTACCAAGCCCATAGCCAGCATATGGTATTTATTACCATCAAAAGTATAAGTCCCTAAGTGGACACCCTAACAATATGACTTTTGTAAAACAAAGGATTTTATGGAAAACCCGGTGGAAAGGCGAAGCCTTATCCATAGGAGATTTATGAAGTGGTCATTTTTGGGAAAAATGTGTTTAAAAAAATGACACATAACCTAGTCTTAGCCGGACAACCTTTATCATACTGCCACACTACCACAACATGGGCACGGGGCTTAATTGGAAACTTGTTCCTGTTAGTGTGTGTTCTATCTCAACATGCTATAAGGGATGTGATCCCTCGAACTGAAATGTCGCCTAGTTATGAAACACGAGGCATATCAAGTGTGGGATTAATTTTCCCTCCGGACGCAGCAGTTGGGTCTCCTTTCATGGCTGTGTGTGACGCGGTGCCGGGGAGATTAAACTCAATTGAAGAGATAAGCATTTACTAGCTTAAACATAGTGGAAGGTTAGGACCAGTTATCTGATGTTCGCATACTGTTGATACTGTCTGTGGATGTTCACGGCAGATGTTCTAGATCTTGTGGAATGTGTACACCTCTGCATAGTCAAAGTATTCTGAATAGCCATGGACAGTTGAATGGCCATGTAGCTAGCATTGTGTCAATGTTTTCAAAGAGGAGTTTTAAAAAGTGGTTTTGAACATGTGAAGTATTGAAAGGAGGAACTTTGTACCAATGAGGTATGGATTAAGAAAAGCTGGAAGTTGTTTTACAATAATTTTTGCAAAGAAAAACCTTCTTTTCTAAATAAAGTTTTACAAAAACTCTTGGACATGGAATATCTACAAGATAAAGAAAACTATATTATTTTCTTTTGAAGTATCTTCTTCAACAACGATACAGAGATTTTCAAAATCAACTATGATGTATCCTTCATATATCATGCGTAGTGAACCCTATGTATAGCCTACCCACTCCACCATATAAGCATACTTGCATTTCTATAAGCTTCATGAAGGATGTCTTGCAGAGTACATTCAAATGTACTCATATTGGTTTCTTCCCTGGTATCTACTTGCTAGACTTCGAGGAGGAGCCTCAGAAGGAGATCTACGAGGAGGAGTGATGCACTTGTGGCCCTACGAACTAGGATCGTCTCCCAGTCAGCAGCCTGTAGGTTAAGGCGTGACTTGGGCTCTACTATGTTGTGTGTTGTTTGTCTTCCGCTGTGTGTGTTGAGTGCCTGCCCTGGGTGGTAGTTGTGTTAGACTTGGTCATGTGACCATTTCTCTTTTGTGATACCTTTATGTAATCGTGTAATGAATGTTGTATCTGGATGCGAACTTGATATCTTGTTCACGAGTGGTGTGATCTGGGATCGTGAATATATGCTTATCGGAGGTCCTTGAACAGTGGTCCAGGGGGACCTTACAGAGTTGGTATCAGAGCTATCATGACCTTAGGAGAGCTTAGTTAGCATGGACGTTAACCAGTTTTCTGAAAAGTTAGTTTATAAAACTAAGTTACCAAAAGATGACTATGTACTAAAATATTCTATATATCTCATCACCTCTGTGTTCTTGAAAACCCTACTTATACTAAGTTACCTTTTGAGCATCCTAAAATTTTGCACACTGTTACCTAACTTAAGCTATACTTAAAATTTGTGTACATGGAAGTTGTCTTCACCGAATCCTTCCGGCTGGGTACGCATGCACCTTTCTACCACCGTTTTGAGGAGGATTTGATCAAGATGACTCGCCTTATCGGTCGCCCAGTACCTGAGTTGAAGGGAGCTCAGATTCACCATGACAGACGGGAGATGTCCTGGTTAGTGGTCTATACCATTCGTGCTCCTTTGCTAGCACCGTCAACCCCGGAGATCACTTATGAAGTGAAGGAGAAGAGTTGGGAAGATGGTATTCTTAGAGTGATGCAACTGACTATCGCAAAGCTCGCGAACTTCTTTCACAGCAAGTTCGAAGGCACACCCTATAGATACTATGGGAGGCGCGATGAGGACGACAAGCCAATAGATGTCACTTAAGACTTTTCTTTTCTCGTCATTTCCAGCACATGGAGGCACAGCTACACATCACTCAGTTTGCCCTTGATAGACTTAGGGGAGCGTTCGACATCCGAGGAAGGGAGATAGTCCAACTAGAGAAAGACCTGAGAGTTTCTTCTGCTACTGAGCGCCGTCTCAGAGCACTAAAGAAGACCATGAAGTACGTTGACTCCCACCTTCGTGCACAAGTGAGAGACTTTTAGTTTCAGCTTGCGTCCAGCAAGACCAGAGTTGATGAGTTGGAGGAAGAGTTACGCGCATCCTCGAGCACTTAGGATTGCCGCAGGTTATTAGGAGTTTGTGCTGTTCCCACCCAAGACGTTTGTTTGTGTTGTGTGAATCTGTTAAGAACTATGTGTGTGTGCTAGATGTGTTGTAAGACCTATGCTTTTGCTATGTGAAACCTAAGTTTGTGCTATGCTTGTTGAGACTCTACTTTATGTGTATGTTAGTCTATGTTTGTGATTATGGGTTTCTTCTTAGATGCTTGTCTTTGTTGTTGTGTTTTCAACGATTCTCATCTCTCTAATGAGCCGGTTTGTTTCACAAGTTTTCAAAACAAAACCACCCTTCTATCTGCTCTCGTCTTATACCCTTCTTTTTCTTCAGTATGGCCAGTGAATTACCTCCACCACCTGAGCCAACAGTTGCCCAAATTTTTAGCTGATAATGGAAGACCGTGAAGCCGCCCGTGCAGACCGCAATGCCATCCTTGTTGCCCTACAGTACTTTACTCAGCTTAGCATTGTTAATGCTGAGAATAATGTTGTCCTTATGATGGAACACCAGCGCCTGCTTGCTCGTAGACATCGCAAAAGGAAGATAGTGACGCAAGGACAAACTAGTTCACATAGGACTCGCAGTACCTCACCTGCGATGCCACAACCCTCAGGGGAGCATGTGAATGTCAGGCCTAAAACCACAGGATGCTTTATTTTTGGAAAGGAAGGACACTTTGCTCGTGATTGTCCCTAGAGGAATTATGATCTAGCTCACCCTGATGAAAACCAAGAGGCCCAGGGTCCAACCCAGAAGAAGCGAAAGAGTTTGATGAGTGGACCTCAAGAACAAGAAGACGTTGAGGAAGTACGTGAGACTCATGCCATAGTTATCGGTACGTTTTTGAACCAGATCTGTGACCGCCCTACTTTTTTTTTTGACTTCGTACTCTGAGAAATCCGACGTGATGGAACACTGGTAGTGTCTCGTCGGACTAGTAAAAAGTATCTTTAAAACTAACGACACTAACATACTATATCTAACTCTAGCTTAACACCTAACCGAGTTTTATAATTACTAACTTATTCTCTAAACCAAGGAGAAAGGTGCTCTAGGAGGTTTTATAGCTGATTGGCAGAACAAAGAAGTTGAAAGGAATATTGGAGTTCTAAGCTATGGTTTTTAGTAGACAATAAAAATCTCTTGTGTATTTATTTTGGAGGAACCAGATATTAGGATATAAGGTTTGTGGAATTGGATTTGAGTTTTAGAATAGAAGTAAGAGTTTGAGGGGAATATAAAGCATTAATTGAGTTGAACCAAGGATATTATGTATACTCTAGGCTAACCAGTGTGGACCCCAAAAACTTTGGAAGCTATCTGGAGCTAAAATATGTAGCATGGAACGAATGATTGGAGGTTTAGTAATTTAATGGAAACTATTGGATATTTAGGAAGCACTTGCTAAATGATGAAGATTGTATTGATTAGGAATAGAATATCGAGAAGAATTTGTGGTATTGGAATAAAGAGGACAATGTTTTGCATAAGGGATTCTCATACTGGATTTTCGTAGTGGTACAAATTGTAGTAGAAAGGTTATATTGCATTGGTATAGACATTTCGATTTTTAATTGGAGAAATATTGGATTGTCTTATGAGAGAAAGGTAAATTAGTTGATATAAAAGGATGATTTTTGGATTCTAGGAAAGACCAATATGGCTTGGAGATAGTAGATGGATATTCTTGGAGATATATTTTTGGAGCATGTAACGCTCTGTTGAGATTTTTCTTAGAGAAATGGCTTAGCATTGATGATGAGATAAGAGTTTGGAGAGTTTGAAAGGATTTATATAGTAGTCACAAAATGGATCAAATCCTTAGATTATGGGTAGATGATTATTGGGTTTTTTGGTTTAACTTTGGCAATATGATCGTGGAGAAAATAACCTTTGAGGGAGACAAATGTTATGAGACTTTCTTTTCTAAGTGTAGATTAGATTAAGAGAAGGATAGTGGATTTCCTGGAGTTTTAGGAAAAGAGCAATGGAAATCTCATGTTTGACAAAGATTGGTGGATATCCGATAGATTGATCTATACAATGATGAGAGAATTTATGCCTCAAAAGATATGATAGTGGAATGATAATCCTAGCTTGATATTTCAGTGATGGTTCTAATAACTAGTTGATAGTGGTAGCCCTATCAGAGATATGGGATTGGAAACTAGTAGATCGATGTCTAAAGAGTGATCCATGGATAACTATTATGGTTTTGAGGAACAATGAGTTCAAGGTTTAGAACATGGCACCCTAACCTTTGGAAAGCTAACGTACCGGTGGATTTTGGTAAGATTAATCAAAGGGGGGAAGAACATGTGCTTAATATTACCAAACACCAGCAGATGTTTTTGTAGACTAATGTTCTCGCACTCTTGTTTTGGCCACACTCTCTTTTTGCCTGCCTGCGAATCTCGGGACGAGATTCTTTTAAGGGGGGAAGATGTGTCACACCACAGTTTTTAGATCCTTGTACTGTAGTTAAAGGAGACAAAAATGTGCGCCAACAATTTTTTTAACAACATGTTTGTGTGAACCAACATGTGCATATGAAAATAGTCATACATGCAATGCAAGTAATGTTTTTATTTTAAAACCAATACAAAATTTTCCTATAAACACTTTTATATTTTCTCTGATGTTTTCCCTAATGTGACTTGAGTAATTTTTATTCCAACACTTGGATCATGCTTGTTTGCATCTTGGCTTGAACTTTTAACTTTGTTGGATCCAAGAAATCAAAGATGCAAAATGAATTATAGGATTTTTCTTTCAACTTTTCTATTAAAAGTTTTCTCTAAAAATATAGCCAGCTACCTATTTTCCACACTTGTTTTCAATGGGTTATAATATTCCATTTTGTGTTTTCTTGGCTTGTATTTGCTCTCTGATATGTGGACTACAAAAATACAAGCTTGGTTTGATTTATGGACTTTGAAAGAAATCATTTTCATGTTTGTTTTTGTGTAAGAAAAACAGAAAGTAGCCCCTTTTCAACTTTGTTTTCATAGCCTTTCACTTTTCCAAATTTATTTTCAAAAGATGTTTTTGAAAGTATAAAACTTGCTTAACAATCTACCACTTTGAAAACAAAATTTGGAAAACATTTGAGCCATGAAAATTTTTGGAAAACAAAATTTGGAAAACAATCTGAACATTTTTGAAGTTTTCATCTGTTTCCACACTTAGCCAAAATGACTAAGTACTTTATAACTGAATTTTGTGAATTTCTCCAAAACAATATTTTTACAGAAGTTGAGCAGTTGTTTTAATTTGATTTTCTTGCAAACTTTGAAGTGGGACTTTGCCAAAGAGTTTCACTGATGTTTGAACTCCAGAATGTTGCCTCTGGCTTGCATCTAGAAGTTTTGGAGGTGGAGAAAAACGAGTGCTAATAGGAGGGGACAGACAGGAGAGCGCCACGTCCGTGCTCCTCCTAGACGTCGTTGCTACACCCGGACCCCCACTCGACCCGCAGACACCTACCCTACCGATTGCACGTCGCAGAGTCGCTAGGGAGCACGTCCGAGAGCCCCCATGCCCCCGACTACGGCACCATGTCTACAAAGCACCTCCCACCCCTCCCTCTCGCCACTATCCCCCACTCCCTCACCACACCCACCAAGAGCCGCTAACTCAACCCCGGAAGCTCCCGGTGAGCTCGACGGGGAGATTTTCCATCATCGGCCACCGAGCACCACCCGAGGTGGTGCAACTCGCCTCGAGCCCTCCAACCTCTCCTTTTCGCCACCATCAAGCTCCCCGTAGACCGTAGTCCCTCCCTGACACCTCCGCTTGTCCTCTCGGTTGCAGGTACACCGCCGCCGTCGTCATTGCCGCCGCGGGACAACCGCTCGCCGCTGCCGTTTGAAGCCACGCCGGTCGCCAAATCCCGCACCCCTCGACTGCCCCAACACCCTGCAGCCCCTGCGACCCCTCTCCTACCGCCCCGCAAACCCTCACGGTGAGCACAGCGCCGCCGTCACCTTTCGCGTCGCGTCCGGTGAGAAGAGAGGGAGAGAGAGAGGAAGGAGACGGTCACAGACCATAGATCGCGAGATCTATGGCTCCACTTGAACCGGCCTCGTTCCCGCGTGTTGCGCACGCTGATGACCCACAAGTATAGGGGGTGTATCGTAGTACTTTCAATAAAATAAGAGTGTCCAACCCAACGAGGAGCAGAAGGTGTTGAGAAGCAGTTTTGATGAAGGAATAACTGTAAATACTGGAAAATAGATTTGTAGGGTTTTTTGATATTACAGATAAATAAAGTGTGAGTAAATACAATGCAATAGTAATAATTGCAGCAAGTGTCCCAATCCTTTCTTAAGCAAAGGACAAGCCGGTGAGTTTACTTATTATTAACAAACGTTCTCGAGGACACACGGGAGGTTTCTGTCAAGTGCTTTTGTTCCATGCAGCTGAATATTGTTAGATGTTTTGATAAGTGTTGTGTGGGTGAACCTATTCTAATGTACCGTCCCATCCAAGACTAATACATACTTGAGATTATACCCCTTGCAAGCATCCTCAACTACAAGAAATTAATTAATAAATAAATCTAACCACAACTTTAAACTCCGGATCCTACGCTGCCTCGTGTAATGGATTCCTAAAGGGGGTTTATGTTTCTGTCACTCCGGCAACCCCACAATTAGTGGCCAAATACACGATGCATTCCCCTAGGCCCATAAATGGTGAAGTAACATGTAGTCAACGTTCACATGACACCACAACTTAAATATCAAACATTAAATATTATTCAACATTACTTCAGTACTAACAACTTAACTTCTCCCATGTCCTCAAGAAACAACACGAACTACTCACAAGACATCATATAGATCATGATCGGAGGTGATATAATGGATGATAACAATCTGGTCATAAAATGCAAACGCCGATAAATCTCACAAGCATCAACTACTAACAAGTAATCCACACCGGGAGAGAGATCTAATGAAAAACAACGATAGATGCCCCTAATTGTTATAGAGGGATGAAGGTGGATGATGAGGGTGATGGTGCTGGTGGTGATGATGATGATGATGACGATCTTGATGATGGCCGGAGTGATGACGGTGATTTCCCCTCTCCGGAGAGGAATTTCCCCGGCAGATTTCTCCCTGCCAGAGAGCTTTTATCTCTCGGGTGTTTTCCGCCCCGAGACGACGGCGGAATAATTCTACGAGGATGGAATGAGGCTTAGGGTTCCCTCGGGGCCAGGCACACCAAAGATGACCCCAGAGGTGGACCAGGGTGGCCACACCTCTAGGTGGCGCGGCCGAGGGGGGGCGCCACCCCTAGGTGTGGGCCCCTGGTGGCCCCCCTCTGGCTCTCCTTCTGGCTGAGTTCCTCATCTGAACTTTTAGGAACCCCCGGATGTCCCCCTTCTTCTTTTGATCTTCTGAAATATGGTATCTCGAGGTCCATCAGATTTTTGGTCCCGGTGTTTATTCTCCAAAAATTATAAAACATTAAAAATAAGATAAAATAACATAAGAGATGCATCATAACATGAAATATATCGATGAATAACAGAAAAATTATGATATAAAATAGTGATGCAAAATGGACGTATCAACTCCCCCCAAGCTTAGACCTCGCTTGTCCCCAAGCGAAACTAAACTCAGAAAACATATAGGTTTATGGAGTGAAGAGTCGATAAATAAAATATGGACAAGAAGCATCACATTTACCTATGCACCAATCATTACACACAACAACTTCCTAACATATAACTTAACTTGAAACAAGTAAAGGGAGTCACAAACAAAGATACAAAAGAGAGAAACAAAATTGGTAATGGCAAACTTCGTTCTTGGTTAGAGAACATTTAACGAAATTATACTTGTCTTAAGTGAAGTCTTTATAACAAGGTTTATAGTGTAGGGCTTAACATGTTTAATTATAACAATTCTTTTACGGTGATTCATAGCTTTCAAAATAATATTCATTCAGATAATAAAGCATGTGCTAAACAAAGAAGGATAGAAAACATGATTGATTAAATCAACATATAGATGATGTGCTCAAAACAACTCAGATTCTTGCTGGAGACAGAAGGAAATGGGTTTACTGACTCAACATAAAAGTAAAAGATAGTCCCTTCTCAGAGGGAATTATGGACTACTCATGTGCTAGAGCTTTTATTTTAATAAATAGAGGTATAAAATGCATGACACTCCTCCCATCCAACTTACACAAACCATGGCTAACCGAATCCTTGGGTGCGTGCCAACAATCACAAACCATGGAGGAGTGTATAAATTTTGAGAGGTGTATATTTATGTCAACGAATGGCAAACAGAAAATACAGTATGTCACAAGCCAACCAGACTCACAAGAGCGGCTCCCATAGAAGGACGCAACTGGTATAGAAGTTCATCCCTCTCTCTTTTGTTTACACAATTATGCTTTGACTGATAAATCAGGGGCAAAAGGAGTGAAGAGAATTTGTTTTATTATTTGGGGCCGGGTACCCCGCTGCCAGCTCTTCTAGCATTTGGATAAGCGGATGAAGCCACTAGTCCAGGTGTGTGAGTCCAATCAACAAGTGAGATAAAGATTCTCTATTTGCGTCCTAATGAGCTAAAACATGAGTAATTTGAAAGTTTTAAGGGTAGCACATGAGCAATTTACTTGGAGTGGCGGTGGAATACCATATGTAGGTAGGTATGGTGGACACGAATGGCAAGGTTTTGGGTTTAAGGTTTGGATGCACAAGAAGCATTCCCTCTCAGTACAGGGTTTTTGGCTAGCAAGGCTGGGTAGCAAGCATAACGATCTTAACTTGTGAATACTAAGTTTATGGGCTAATAGGAAAATTCCTCTCTCTTAAACTAGCAATTCAAATTATTATTTCTGCTGACCCAAGCTAAGTTTGCCAAACCAACTAGATTAACTTGATGATCTCTAGAGTGATGCCAAATACTAATAGCAAGCTCAACCATATGACAGAAATTGAAAACTGAAATAATGTGCATAGAAAGTAAATGATGAAACTTCTCATTAATATTTCAAACCGGCAACTCACACCAACGGATACAATGATAACCAACTAGGGAGAGACACTTCCATACTGCAAACCATCCTATATGATAACCTCTCTACTCATGATATGACTCTACTGAAAAAGTAAAAAATATGAAAGATAGTGATGTGATACCGCGACACTCCCCCCAAGCTTGGAACAAGCCGAGGGGATGCCAAACCCAATGAAGAATTAATTCTTCGGTCGTGGTGGTGAATCCTTCTCGATGAGCTTATCAATTGATTTCTTCAGATCTTCAATCGCGAACATAAGCATACGCATCACCTCCGTATTGCGATCAATACAATTTTCATGCCTGTCAGACAGTGAATCTCAGCCACCAAGATTTTTCCCCCACTCTTCCTTAGGTTAAGAGCTTCCTTCATGTGCATGGTTAGAATGATTCATATCCCACATAGAGGGAAAATCCCTAGTGGGCACCTTTTTGCACCGACAATCATGAATTAATGTGTGGAAGTAGTTCTTGACTCCCGCAGCAGGTGTCTTCGAAGCTAGGGAGTGACGTGGAACCTTTCCTCCGGTGCTCATCCACGCGTTTCTCTTGAGATTCAAGGGGTTGGCAACCACCCTAATGCTTGCGATGGTGGCGCGTGGACGCACTCGTGGGTTTTCCTCTACATCTCCTTCAGCTCCACTCTCGATCTCCTCCTCCGGCTTCAGATCTTGGACATCATCTTCCTTTGGTCCCTTCCCCTTGTTGTCGTTGGCGGAGACCATGATGCTTCTAAAACCAAAAACAGATCCTGACAGAAACAGCTCGAAACAGAAACACGACGAGAAAACGATATACGGTCCTCGGGGGGTCCGGGGGAATATATAGCAAAAAGTTTTATAACGAAAGGAAAGTCCAGGTCGAAAACGACTCGGAGAGGGGCTCCGGGGCACCCACACCATGGGCTGGCGTGGCCAGAGGTGGCCCCGCGCCACCCTATGGTGTGGAGCCTCCGGGCTCCGTCTCCCTCTCGTTTCCGTCTCATACTTTTTCATATTTTCTAAAAACAGCAAAAATATAAGTTGGAAGATGTTTCGCGAAAATTTTCTTTCCAAAACTGTTACCTATTCAAAAACTAACTCTGTAGTTTCTGAAATATGCTTCTTAATAAACTCCTTTGGGATCATGGCTTGAATACAATCAACATTTTCATTATAAGGATCTCCAGAAATATAATGCTTGAGTCTTTGGCCATTCACCACTTGTGATGAGTTGTCTTCAAGGGAAACAATTTTAATTGGCCTCGAACGATATACCTCTTCAATGAAAAAAGGTCCTTCCCATCTCGAGAGTAATTTTCCTGCAAAAAATCTGAGACGAGACCTATACAATAGCACTTTCTCACCAACATTAAATTCTCTTTTAATAATTCTCTTATCATGCCACCTTTTAACTTTCTCTTTAAAGATCTTAGCATTTTCATATGCTTCACTCCTCCATGCATCTAAAGAACTTAAGTCAAGCAACCTTTTTTCACCAGCAAGTTTAAAATCTCTATTAAGGTCTTTCACTTCCAATAAGCTTTGTGTTCTAATTCTAAAGGAAAGTGACAAGCTTTTCCATAAACCATTTTATAAGGAGACATGCCCATGGTATTTTTGTAAGCAGTTCTATAAGCCCACACAACATCATTTAATTTCTTAGGCCAATTTTTCCTAGATTTGTTAACAGTCTTTTGGAAGATAGATTTGATCTCTCTATTTGATAATTCTACTTGCCCACTATTTTGAGGATGATAGGGTGAGGCAATTATATGATTAACATCATATTTAGCAAGAGTTTTTCTAAAACCACCATGAATAAAATGAGAACCCCCATCAATCATAAGATATCTAGGTACACCAAACCTAGGGAAAATAATATATTTAAGCATCTTTATTAAGGTTTCACCATCAGCACTTTTAGTAGGTATAGCTTCTATCCATTTAGTAACATAATCAACATCAACAAGAATATGAGTGTAGCCTTGTGATGGAGGGAAAGGACCCATAAAGTCAAAACCCAACAATCAAACGGCTCAATAACAAGAGAATAATTCATAGGCATTTCATTACGTCTAGAAATATTTCCAACCCTTTGACCTTGATCACAAGATAAAACAAATTTTCTAGCATCTTTAAAGAGAGTAGGCCAATAGAAACCTAATTGTAGGACTTTATATGCAGTTCTATCTCTAGCGTGATGTCCTCCATAAACACTACTATGACATTTTCTCAATATCTCTTGTTGTTCATTTTCAGGAAAACATATTCTCATAATACCATCAACACCTTCTTTATATAAGTGTGGGTCATCCCAAAAATAATGCCTCAAATCATAGAAGAATTTTCTTCTTTGCTGAGCTATAAAGGTAGGAGGCAAATACTTCGAAACAATAAAGTTAGCATAATCAGCAGTCCATTGGACTCTCTTGAGATCTCACTTTTATTAAAGCTAACTGGTCATTAGGAAAACTATCATTAACATGAATATGGTCATTAGAGATATTTTCTAATCTAGACAAATTATCAGCAACAGGATTTTCAGCACCCTTCCTATCCACAATATGTAAATCAAACTCTTGTAAAAGAAGAACCCATCTAATAAGCCTAGGCTTAGCATCTTTCTTTTCCATAAGGTACTTAATAGCAGCATGATCAGTATGAATAGTAACTTTAGAATCAAGAATATGGTGCCTACATTTATCACAAGCAAAAACTACAGCTAGAAGTTCTTTTTCAGTTGTAGCATAATTATTTTGAGCAATATCAAGAGTTTTACTAGCATAATGAATAACATTTAATTGCTTATCTATAAGCTGTCCAAGAACAACACCTATAGCATAATCACTAGCATCACACATAATTTCAAATGGTAAATTCCAATCAGGTGGTTGAACAATAGGGGCAGATCTTAAAGCCTTCTTTAAAATTTCAAAATCTTCTTTACAATCTTCATCAAAAACAAATGGTACATCTTTTTGAAGAAGATTAGTAAGAGGTTTTGATATTTTATAAAAATATTTAATAAAACTTCTATAGAAACCAGCATGACCAAGAATACTACGAATACCTTTAACATCCCTGGGACAGGGCATTTTCTCAATAGCTTCAACTTTAGCTCTATCAACTTCAATCCCTGAAAAAATGCCATTTCTCCCAATTAAGAACAAGATTAGTCTCCTCACATCTCTGCAAAACTTTATCAAGATTCTGCAAACAATTATCAAAAGAAGTTCCATAGACGGAGAAATCATCCATGAAGACTTCCACAATTTCTTCACAAATACCAAGAAGGAAGCAGACATGCATCTTTGAAAAGTAGCAGGAGCATTACATAAACCAAAAGGCATACATCTATAAGCATAGGTTCCATAAGGACAAGTGAAAGTTGTTTTCTCTTGATCAAGCTTTTTAACATCAATTTGAGAAAACCCAGAATAACCATCAAGAAAGCAGAAATGAGTTTTCTTAGACAACCTTTCTAACATTTAATCAATAAAAGGCAAAGGATAATGATCTTTCTTAGTGACTTTTTTAACCTTCCTAAAATCAATGCACATCCTATAACCAACTACTACTCTTTGAGGAATGAGTTCATTATTTTTGTTTGGCACAACAGTCATCCCTCCTTTCTTAGGGACATAATGCACAGGACTAACCCATCTACAACAATAGGATAAATGATACCAGCGTCAAGGAGTTTCAATACCTCATTTCTTACCGCATCCTTCATCTTAGGATTTAAAAGGTGTTGATTCTCAACAACTGGCTTTGCATCAGGTTCAATATTAATTGCATGCTGACATATAGGAGGAGAAATACCTTTCAAATCATCAAGAGTATAGCCAATAGCACCTCTATGTATCTTCAATATCCCAAATAATCTCTCCTCTTCTTTATCAGAAAGTTGAGAACTAATAATAACAAGATATAATTTCTTATCATCAATATGAGCATATTTAAGATTATCTGGCAAAGGCTTTAAATCAAAAAACAGGATCCTCCTTGGGTGGTAATGTGGTACCCAAATTTTCCAAAGGTAAATTATGTTTTAGCATTGCTGGCTGATGTAGGAAAATCTCATCAATTTCATTCCTTTCTTCCATAAATACATCACTTTCGTGGTCTTCCATGTATTGTTGCAAAGGATTGTTAGAAGGACGAGCAATAGCAGCCAACTGTTCAACTCTATAATTCTCATTAGGCAATTCAGCTTCATAAGGTGCTTTAGCAAATCTGGAGAAATTAAATTCGTAAGACTCTCCATCAAACTTTGTAAGAATTTTCTCCTTTTTACAATCAATAACAGCACCACAAGTGTTTAAGAAAGGTCTACCAAATATAATAGGACAAGTATCACTAGCAGAAGTGCCTAGTACTAGAAAATCAGCAGGATACTTAGTTTTACCACACAAGACCTCCACATCTCTAACAACACCAATTGGAGAAATAGTTTCCCTATTATCATGTTGAATAATCACATCAATGTCTTCAAGTTCACAAGAACCAATTTCATGCATGATTTCTTTATAAAGCTCATAAGGAATAGCACTGGAACTAGCACCAATATCACATAAACCATAATAACAATGATCACCTATCCTAACAGATAGCACAGGAACACTAGGTTTCCTAGATTTACTAGGATGAGAGACAATATTAGAAGCATCTTCACAAAATATAATGTGTCCCTCTTCTACATTTTCAGAAACAAGGTCCTTTACTATTGCAACTGTAGGTTCTACAGTTATTTGTTCCTCAGGTTCTACAAGTTTCTTTGCACTTTTATTAATCACACTAGCTAACATAGAGTGTTCTTTTACCTTAGCAGGGAAAGGCATTTTCTCAATATAAGGTTCAGGCACAATAGAATCAACAGTATGAACTTCTATATCTCTAGCAGGAACACAATTAATAGTATGTTTATAAGGTGCATGTTACTTATCCCATTCCTTTTTAGGAATATCAATGTAAGAAGCAAAAGCCTTATACAAGTTTGCAGCAACTTGAGAATCAAGACCATAAACAACACTAACATTATGAAAATCCTCACATGCCATAAAGGTTTTAATGCATTCATAGTCATAATTTATACCTGACTTTCTACCTTTGTCTTTCTCCCATGCTTCAGTGTTTTCTTGAATACGCTCAAGAAGATCCCATTTAGCTTCATCCTTCATACGTGTAAATGATCCAGAACAAGAAGCATCCAATAAATCTTTATCATGAAGGAGCTCATGAATGGGGTATTTGAGCATTAGTAACTTCAATCTCCCCCATGCTTGGGCAATGCTCTCTCCGTCATGAGGCCAAAAATTATATATATAATTCTAATCTATATGGATTTCACTGGGAGGATAAAATTTAGAATAAAAGAGAGGTACAATTTCCTCCCATTCAATAGTCTGGCTATTTTTCAGCAGTTTGAACCATTTAGTGGCTCGGCCTGTCAATGATATAGAAAATAATTTCCTCTTCACTTGGCTAATTGTAATGCCTACATCATGTAAAAAGAGCAAATGATCACCAGGATGGACATTTCCATCACCTGAATAGCAGTTATCCATAACATGTTTAACAATCTTTATAGGTATTTTATAAGGATCCAAATCATAAAGCGGTGGGTCACCTACTACCCTAGTAGTGGCAGCAGTGCCTGCAAATAAGGACTCAAAAGGAGTTCCAAACATAGTGTAATAAAGTAGTAGACAGAAATAAAAAACAGCACTTACAGCAGAAGCTTCCTTTATCAATTCCACTTCCCAATAGCGCTTCACTCCCCGGCAAAGGCGCCAAAAAATAGTCTTGATGACCCAGAAGTATAGGGGGTGTATCGTAGTACTTTCCATAAATAAGAGTGTCGAACCCAACAAGGAGCAGAAGGTGTTGACAAGCAGTTTTGATGAAGGAATAACTGTAAATACTGGAAAATAGATTTGTAGGGTTTTTTGACATTGCAGATAAATAAAGTGCGAGTAAATACAATGCAGTAGTAATAATTTCATCAAGTGGCCCAATCCTTTCTTCAGCAAAGGGCAAGATGGTGAGTTTACTTATGATTAACAAACGTTCTCGAGGACACATGGGAGGTTTCTGTCAAGTGCTTTTGTTCCATGCAGCTGAATAATGTTAGGTGTTTTGATAATTGTTGTGTGGGTGAACCTATGCTAATGTACCATCCTATCCAAGACTAATACATACTTGTGACTATACCCCTTGCAAGCATCCGCAACTACAAGAAAGTAATTAAGAAATAAATCTAACCACAACTTTAAACTCCGGGATCCTCCGCTCCCTCGTGTAATGGTTTCCTAAAGGGGGTTTAGGTTTCTGTCACTCCGGCAACCCCACAGTTAGTAGCCAAATACACGATGCATTCCCCTTGGCCCATAAATGGTGAAGTATCATGTATTCGACGTTCACATGACACCACTAGAATAATAACACCACAACTTAAATATCAAACATTAAATATTATTCAACATTACTTCACTACTAACAACTTGACTTCTCCCATGTCCTCAAGAACAACACGAACTACTCACAACACATCATATAGATCATGATCAGAGGTGCTATAATGGATGATAACAATCTGGTCATAAAGTGCAAACACCGATAAATCTCACAAACATCAACTACTAACAAGTAATCCACACCAAAAAGAGAGATATAATGCAAACCAATGACAGATTCCCCTAATTGTTACACCGGGATGAAGGTGGATGATGAGGGTGATGGTGATGGTGGTGATGATGACGATGACGATCTTTATGATGCCCGGAGTGATGACGGTGACGATAGCGGTGATTTCTCCTCTCCGGGGAGGAATTTCCCCGACAGATTTCTCCCTGCCAGAGAGCTTTTCTCTCTCGGTTGTTTTCCGCCCCGAGGCGGCGGCGGAATAATTCTTAGAGGATGGAATGAAGCTTAGGTTCCCTCGGGGCCAGGCACGCCAAAGATGACCCCCAGAGGTGGGCCAGGGTGGCCACAACCTAGGTGGCGCGGCCAGGGGGCGCGCCACCCCTAGGTGTGGCCCCCTGGTGGCCCCCCTGTGGCTCTCCTTCTGGCTGAGTTCCTCCTATGAACTTTTAGGAACCCCCGGATATCCCCCTTCTTTTTCTGATCTTCTGAAATATGGTATCTCGACGGTGCTTTTTTCATCAGATTTCTGGTCCCGGTGTTTATTCTCCAAAAATTATAAAACATGAAAAATAAGATAAAATAACATAAGAGATGCATCATAATATGAAATATATCAATGAATAACAGAAAATTATGATATAAAATAGTGATGCAAAATGGACGTATCACGCGCCTGTGCTGGGCCTCTTTGGCGCTAGTTGGGCCACACGCACATAGGAAACCCAGCCCGTGCCCTGTGTGTTTGCTTTTTCTTTTAAAATGCGAGAGAAAATGCTCCTTTGCTTTTGCTCTGTTCAAAATAGATTTTTTGGAAATAAAATTCAACAAAAGTTCAGGGCAGTAGATTAGCATTTTCTTAAACGCATCCAGGTGGTAGATCTATATTTGCTTGTTTATTTTTGCCATGGTAACAAAAATTGCAGAGGCTATCTGTTAGACCATTTGGTGCATAACTTTTTGAATATGTATCCAAATTGGTCAAATAAATTTTTTTAGTAGCCCTTGAGTAGATCTATCAATAAGAGTTGGCTCCGTATCAAGAAGAGTTGTCGTTTGGAAATGCCACCCATTTTGGTAAAAGACCAGTAGGCATTTATAAGATTTTTAGTGAGAGTTTAAAAATGATATTTGATGTGGATCCAATTGGATTAGCTTTTGTGTGATTAGATCTATGTAATCCTAGCTTGGAATAAGTTTTAGAGCTCTAGATTAATTTTGGTGTCTTGTCTAGGTTTTGCAATTTTCTGTTATTATTAAATTGTGTGCAAATAGATTTAAATAAATAGTTGTTGGTTAGAATCTTGTTTTCTAGCATGTGTAGATATTTTGATCTCTGTTAAAACGATGTTTTCTTGCATTACTAGTATGTAAGAAAGTTTGTGCATGTTTGGAAAACAAACAGAAATAGAAATATTGTAGTATTATTTTTCTAGTATTTTTGTGGAATAGATTTTGTGAGCAAGTATTGTTATGATTAATGTCTAGGGTTTTGGTGTTGTTATGTTGAATCCAGTACCTTTTTGGTACTGATGTTGTGATGGTATCACCTGTGTTAGCTTGCACATTAATTTATAGGAAAGCATGTGTAGAATTGTTTGGTTTATTTAAACTTGTTGTTTTCACTAGTATGAGTAGTTGTGTGATGTTTTCTTTGGTAGATTATTATTTTCTCAAGTGATACCAGAGGCATTGTGACCTCTCAATGCTTTGGTATATTAGTGGAACACCCACTGGTCCCATTGCATTTTGGTTAGCGATACAGATTCCCTACCATACACTTGTCTGTTAGTGGTACATATTACTATATGTGTGATTAGTATTTTCCACCAAGGAAAATAGATGATTGCTCTACTTGTTTGATTGAAGTGTTTAGTAATGCTTTGTGACTCTTAGTATGTTTAGTTGAGGTAAATTTGTTTATATGATGTTCCCTTGGAAATATCATGTTAAGTTGTGATTGACTATTGTTTTTAATTAATATGAGTGTTGTTTTCAAATAGAAGTATTTTCCTAGTGTTCGTAAATTATGTGTGGATAGAATTTCCATTGAGTGTTTTGATTTTAGAAAGTGATTTAGTGAGCATGTATTTAGTGCATAGCTACTGGTTGTATTACATGTTACCTTGATGCTTGTTATTGGGTTGTTAGAAAAGGATGTGTTACTAGACTTGGTTGATTCTTTCTAAGTAGTTGTTTTCATAGATTTTGTGTTAGTATTAGTACTTACTAGCATGTGTAAGGTGTATGATCTGTTAATGAGTATTTATAATTATGTGTTGCTTGTATAGGAATATGCATTTTTGTAGTGTTGATTGCTTCTCTAGTATTGAATTAGTGTTACCCCTACATATTATGAGTTGCTCTATTATTATTGTCTTTCTATTTTATGAGTGTATGTTTATCCTAGCATGTTTAGCATGTTCACTCCTGTTATTATGACTTGACTCTTTTAGTTGCTAGTTGATATTGAGTGTGGAATACAATTATTTCTTATGGCTTGCTTATGTAGTAATCTTTGATATTAGTATGCTATTAGTGAGCCCTTGTTATTCTTCTATTTTCTAGCTATAGTTATCTCATGTGGTTATTGTGTTCTATAGTGTGTATTATGACTTGTTACAATTTTTTGAGCCACTGGTTTGTTTAGTTATATTTATGATTGGGTGATTCTTTAGTCTTTGTGTAGACATAAGCATAGTCAGTAAGTATCTTGTTAATCTGTGGTTTGCTTTGCTGATTGGAATTGTCTGAGTGATTACTTTAGCATAAGTATTGTACTAGTGGTATGGTTGTGTTTAGTCTTATCTTATTATCTATGCTTTGAGTTAGTGGTTAACTTATTAAGTGTTGTTTGCTTGTGTTGTTGTTAATAGCCACTGCCATGGGTATTGCTCTGAATGATTGTTATTACTTTAGTAGTCTCACTCTTGTGACCACAAGCTATTTTTAGCTTCTTAAATTTCTTGGTATGAGAGTGGTACACCCACTCAACCTATTATATTTAGCATGTGGAATATGGTTTTCCAACTATAAGTATTCCAGTGATAGTATTTATTCCATGAGTGTTTGTGAGGTAGTTTTCGCGTTAACTTTTTGAGTGATGGCATTAGTATAAGTTTGCTTGATGTATGTGTTGCTTTGTACTATTGATTGCCTTCATTGGTTCTAAGTGTGTGTCTTTTATTCTTTTTACGACGTTAGAAAACGAAGAACAACAAGAAGAAGAAAAGGAGTTGTAGAGCTGTGTGGCATGATACGAGCTACTTCAAAGCCAGGGACACAAAGATTTTCAAGGCAAGCCATCCTGATGCTTACTACTACACTTATCATTATCTATCATGCATGTTTTTTACTTCTGAAAGGTTTACAAAACTTTGGTTATCAAAAACTATTTTTGTGTGGCTACTACTACTATTATTATTATATATGTTATTAGTATACCAGTAGTTGAAACTTGCTGTTACCAAGCCCATAGCCACCATATGGTATTTATTACCACCAAAAGTATAAGTCCCTAAGTGGACACCCTAAAAATATGACTTTTGCAAAACAAAGGATTTTATGGAAAACCCGGTGGAAAGGCGAAGCCTTATCCACAGGAGATTTATGAAGTGGTCATTTTTGGGAAAAAGGTGTTTTCAAAAATGACACATAACCTAGTCTTCGCCGGACAACCTTTAGTACTGCCACTCTACCCAAACATGGGCACGGTGCTTAATTGGAAACTTGTTCCTGTTAGCGTCTGTTCTATCTAAATATTCTATAAGGGATGTGATCCCTCGAACCGAAATGTCGCCAAGTTATGAAACACGAGGCATATCAAGTGTGAGATTAATTTTCCCTCCGGACGCAGCAGTTGGGTCTCCTGTCATGGTTGTGTGTGACGTGGTGCCAGCGAGATTAAACTCAATTGAAGAGATAAGCATTTACTAGCTTAAACATAGTGGAAGGTTAGGACCAGCTATCTGATGTTCGCATACTGTTAATACAGTCTGTGGTTGTTCATGGCGGATGTTCTGGATCTTTTGGAATGTGTACACCTCTGCAGAGTCAAACTATTTTGAATATCCGCGTCCTCGGATATGGACAGTTGAATGTCCATGTAGCTAGCATTGCGTCAATTTTTTCAAAGAGGAGTTTTGAAAAGAGGTTTTGAACATGTGAGTATTGAAAGGAGGAACTTTGTACCAATGAGGTACGGATTAAGAAAAGCTGGAAGTTGTTTTACAAGAAGGTTTGCAAAGAAAAACTTTCTTTTCTAAATAAAGTTTTACAAAAACTCTTGGACATGCAATATGTACAAGAGAAAGAAAACTATATTATTTTCTTTTGAAGTATCTTCTTCAACAAAGATACAGAGATTTTCAAAATCAACTATGATTTATCGTTCATATATCATGGGTAGTGAACCCTATGTATAGCCTACCCTACTCCACCATATAAGCATACTTGCGTTTCTATAAGCTTCATGAAGGATGTCTTGCAGAGTACATTCAAATGTACTCATATTGGTTTCGTCCCTGGTATCTACTTGCCAGACTTCGAGGAGGAGACTCAGGAGGAGATCTACGAGGAGGAGTACTGCACTGATGCCCCTACGAACTAGGATCGTCTCCCAATCAGCAGCCTGTAGGATAAGGCGTGCCTTGGGCTCTACTACGTTGTGTGTTGTTTGTCTTCCGCTGTGTGTGTTGAGTGCCTGCCCTGTCTGGTAGTTGTGTTAGACTTGGTCATGTGACCATTTCTCTTTTGTAAGACCTTTATGTATTCATGTAATGGATGTTGTATCTGGATGCCAACTTGATATGTTGTTCACGACTGGTGTGATCTGGGATCGTGAATGTATGCATATCAGAGGTCATTAAATAGTGGTTCAGGGGGACCTTACATTAGATTTCCTCCGCTTTTCAGCTTTCTCTCTACTTCTATGTATATGAACATATGCTCGTCTTCTATGCCAATTTCTTCTCCTTTACTTGATAAAACTGTATAATAGTCCCTTTATCTAGTGCATACTTGATAGTATTATGTAGATTGTTCTTTTGATTCATAATATAACATTCACCTTCTGGTGGTCTACTTGCTCTTGGGTCCAAATTCTTGGCATTTTTGTGTGGCTATGTGCAACTTATACTTCTTTATCTAGATGGTGAGATCAAAATACACTTTGTGACTCTTGCTCTCACTTTATGGTTTCCCTCTAATCGTATGATACAAGTTCCATGGTGTGGGGTTGTTCCCTGTAAATTTTTTTATTTCATATGGATATGCATCAGGTTCGCCTCGAAAAGTGTGTAATTCCCATGGTCATAACTTGTGGGCTTCAATTGGATACTTCAGAAATTTCCAATGGCCTGTAATTATTTGACTATGTCTTAGAGATGAATCATTTCAAATTTGAGCAAAATGATCAATATGTGTTTCCAATTTATTGGTATTTTGGTCATACTGAACTCTTATGTCAATATAGATCACATTTGTTTTAACCTATAATCTTCTTCTAAACGTCTAGCTTTAACTTAAAGGGAAACCAATATGGTCTCTCCTTAAATTGGATATCTTTGCAAATAATGGATTAAAATAATTCCATGTACCCCGTTGCCTCTTTTGTGGGATTTTGATTCTATTATGACGGAAGGTTGATGCATTACCTCTTTGAAATGACCACGTCTTATTTATGGTTTTCGGTAATAAATTCTTTCTAATAATGATTTCGAAATCAAGATTTGTTCTCAATTTTTCAAATATCTAGATGCCAAATAAAGTGGCTCTTGTTTTGGATGATGGCTATATTTAATGATAACTCAATCTTCTTATCTTTGTGTTTATTTTGGAGGTAAAATATCAAGATCAATTTTAGTTTAGGTCTTTTTATATTTCTATATGATTTCACTCTTTGTAATATTTAAATATTGTATTATTACCAATGTAATAAATATGATATGAATGAATATTTTATTTTATTTTCTTGTACTTGTGAATTGTATCATTTACCTATATTTGGAAATAAATTTCCATTATTCATATTAATTTGCATGTGATGATGTCATCCTGACCAGAAGTCATGTTTTCTTTTTATTTTTAATTTGAATACAAAAGTCACCCAAACTTATAATTTAACAAATATTATTTTGAATTATATCGCACTTTGATCATTTGAGTAGAGCGGTTAAGGGTGTGTTGGGTTAGAGGATATCCCTCAAGTGGCTAGGGATAACAACTTTTTAGTGGTTTCCATCCATTTGGCTGGGAGGGTGAGAAAGGCAGGGATAACTAGATTTCATGAATATTCCCACAAAACGGCGGCTCCGCTCTTCTGCCAATATGTGGCGGATGAAGCCAACCACTTTTGGCTCCCGCCCCTACCGTCACCCAAAGATATTTTTGGCGTAGGTTGACTCTCTCACCACTCCCTAAAGAAAAAAGACCTGAACATATCATCTCTCCTCAATCTTCCTCTCTTATGAATCAAGGAGGCACTGATACGTCATAAACGTATCTATACTTTCTCATGTTCCATGTTGTTTTCATGCCATATGCTACATGTCTCCTTTACACTTTATGCCATTTTTATGAGTTCCGGTGGAAAGGCGAAGTCTTAGAAAGTTGTCGCGCACACGGAGTCAGGAGGAGACCCGGAGGGGGGGTGGGGCACAAGCGCCCCACACCATAAGGCGGCGTGCCCACCCTGGTCGCGCCATGGGGTCGTGTGGGACCTCTGGCCGCCCACTGACGTCGCCCTCTCGCCTATTTAGTCTCCTCGAAGGGTTAACCCTAAACACTAGAGCCTTTTCTACGAAAAATACCCGAGGCCACCGTCATCGTCAACTCTAGTTAAGGAGGGTTCTACGAAAAATACCTGCCAGGAGGGGGAATCATCACCGGAGGGCTCTACACCACTATGTCCGCCTCCGAAATGACGCGTGAGTAGTTTATCCTTGGACTACGGTTCCATACCAGTACTAGATGGTTGTGAGCTGACCTCATGTTTAGATCTTGTGAGCTGCCCTACATGATCAAGATCATCTTATCGTAATGCCTCATGTTGTGTTTGCCGGGATCCGATGAATATTGAATGCTATGTATCTTGATTATCAATCTATCATGTTCCCTTCATGTGTATGTTATTTATGATCTTGCATGCTCTCCTTTATTAGTAGATGCTCTGGCCAAGTAGATGCTAGTAACTCCAAGAGGGAGTGTTTATGCTCGATAGTGGGTTCATGCCTCCTTTGCATCTGTGCTCGAGTGATAGAAACGTGATGGACGGAGGATGTGATGTTGCCATTAGGGAGAAAACAACGGTGTTTACCTAGTTTATATTGTTTATATCACACACTTTGCTTACGGCGATAATCTGTTGCTAGCAACTTAATACCCAAGGTTTATTCGGATGATATTCAGAGGGTGGATTATTATACATAGATGCAGTTGGATGATGGTCTATGTATTTTATTGTAATGCCTGCATGAATCACACATTAATCTTTAGGGTCATTTATCGAATTGCCCACAGCGGACCACTTGTACTCAGTTTTACCCCTAGAGCTGAATCGACCTCAGTTTTGCCCCTAGTCTGTGCGCAACTACTATGGAGAGGCTGGAACGATAAGTTTGGAGTCGACTCCGTTTCGCGAAGTGGGACCAACGAGTCAGACTCTGTTTCGCGAAGTGGGTCCGGGTGCGACTGCCAAGTTCGTTGAAACCATCCGGAGCTTACAGGTGGGACCGCGCAGTTAGTTGACTACGCTGAATAGTCCACACCCGAGTTTCCCGCCACCACCGTCGTGCGCTGCCGCCCAATTTAGTTGACCCGCCGTCGTGCGCTGCCGCTCTCGCCGCCGCCACCGCCGCCACCGCCGCACCATCCCCTGCTGCGCCACGAGCACCTGCGGCACCACCACCACCACCACCACCGCCGCTGGGTTCGGCTTGGGGGGCGAAAAGGTGTGGCAGCCCACGCTGGCCAGAGCTGTCAGCGACGCGTGGAAAAACCGTGGGCCCCCGGGTCGTTCAAAGTCTGCCGGAGTAACGGCACGCGCGTCGCAGTAAATGACCCGCCAGGGCTACAAAAGGCCCCTCACCGCTCGCCGCTCTCCCCATTCTCGCCGTTCATCTCCTCGCCCTCACCGCACAAACTCTCATCGCCCTCGCCGCACTTCACCAGACACCCCGAGATGATGCCTCGCCGACTCCGTGCATGGCGCAACTCGCCGTTGTACTGCCGACCCACGGCCGCGACGCGGGGCCACAATGACGGCGAGGAGAACGAGCAGCCGGCGTCGGAGGAGGCAGCGCCCGAGCAGCAGCAGCCGCAGGAGGAGGCGGCGCCCGAGCAGGAGCCGCCGCAGGAGGCGTAGCGCTGGAGGAGGCTCAGGAGGAGGCAGCCTATCTGGCCCGAGCAGCACGCCACCGTCTACTCGTTCGAAACATGGCGGAACGAGGAGGCGTTCCACACGGTCCGCTCCTGGCTCAAGGAGGCGGCGGCGGCGGCCGAGGCTGCCGCTGTTCGTGCATCCCTGGAGACCCACCAGAGGGAGCAGGAGGAGCGCCAGGTCTATCGGCAGCTCGCCGCAACCGCGGCGTCGGATGAGCAGCAGGCGGTCGTCGCGCTGTACGAGAGCGACCGGCGCAAGGCTGCCCTGCAGAGCGAGAGGCGGGACCGCCGCCATCCCTCCGAGCAGGCGCAGCTGCACCGGCTGCGGATCCGAGGCAGAGCGGAGCGGCATGCGATCGCTACGCTGGCGAACCCATCGCCCTTAGCCAAGAACGACCACGAGGCGGGGCCCTCCAGCATGCTGGCCTACGACGACAGCGATGAGGACGACGAGGAAGAGGAGTAGAGGACGACGTCTAGGAGGAGGGCGACGACCAGGCCGGGTGATCGCGGCGAGCCTCGGCCAACCGTAGTTTTTTTTTTAAAGTTTTTTCAATGTTTTTAGTTAAATTATGCCGTCTAGCTTTCTGTAAAACTATCGTCAAATCTATGAATTTGAGCCTATTTCAACGAGTTCGCGTTTTTTAATTAATTTTGAGTATTTCTGAACGCAATCACGATCCAGAATGTAGATTAAAAGCGAAAAGAATGTTTGAATATTGTTGTATGATGCATGTTGAACTAAGTCTTCCAAAATTTTGGGCAAATGCGCTTCAAATGAGGTCTGAAGCTAGAGTAGACACATATAACAACATTGTGTGTTGGATTCATGTCATTTTGATTTTTTTTGAATAATTTATGCTCATTTGAAACCATCGCTCTATTCTCATGAGAAATGTGCTTCAAATGAGGTCTGAAGCTTGGGTAAATACCCCCGTTTGGAATTTCATGAAAAATTCGACCTTGTGAAAATTATCCGATCCAAATCAATTTAAGGAGCAACTATATCACATATAACAGCATTGTGCGTTGGATTCATGTCATTTTGATATTTTTTGAATTATTTAAACTCATTTGAAACCATCGCTCTATTTTCATGAGAAATGTGCTCCAAATGAGGTCTGAAGCTAGGGTAGACACCCCCGTTTGAAATTTCATGAAAAAATCGACCTTGCCAAAATTAACCAAATAAATTTGAGGAGCCACTATATCACATATAACAACATTGTGCGTTGGATTCATGTTAGTTTTATTTTTTTATGAATTATTTATGCCCATTTAAAACCATCGCTCTATTCTCGTGAGAAATGTGCTTCAAATGAGGTCCGAAGCAAGGGTAAATACCCCCGTTTATAATTTCATGAAAAATTCGACCTTGCCAAAATTAACCAAATAAATTTGAGGATCAACTATATCACATATAACAACATTGTGCGTTGGATTCATGTCATTTTGAATTTTTTTGAACTATTTATGCTCATTTGCAACCATCGCTCTATTCTCGTGAGAAATGTGCTTCAAATGAGGTCCGAAGCTAGGGTAAGTACCCCCGTTTATAATTTCATGAAAAATTCGACCTTGCCAAAATTATCCATAGAAATTTGAGGAGCAACTATATCACATATAACAACGTTGTGCGTTGGATTCATGTCATTTTGATTTGTTTTGAATTTTTTATGCTCATTTGCAACCATCGCTCAATTCTCGTGAGAAATGTGCTTCAAATGAGGTCTGAAGCTAGGGTAAACACCCCCGTTTATAATTTCATGAAAAATTCGACCTTGCCAAAATTATCCATAGAAATTTGAGGAGCAACTATATCACACATAACAACGTTGTGCGTTGGATTCATGTCATTTTGATTTGTTTTGAATTTTTTATGCTCATTTGCAACCATCGCTCAATTCTCGTGAGAAATGTGCTTCAAATGAGGTCCGAAGCTAGGGTAAATACCCCCATTTGTGCTTCAACATTTTTTGGCATATTTTCTAAATCAACCAAAGGAATTTTCTAGACATCTATTCTACATGTATAGTGTAAATCTGAAGTTTCATTATGTTTTGAATAATTCTTCTATTTTTTATTTTTTATTTAAACAACATGGTTTAATAGAAAAATTATATGTAAAACTGATAAAAATCATCGCTGTAGTAAATCTGAAGTTTCATTATATTTTTTTATTTAAATAACATGGTTTATAATATTTAACAGCAAAAGAAATCATATGTAGAACCATCGATCCCTGTGGCCAACGTACCAACCAATTAGAGCGCAGAACGAACGTCTCGCGGATCGCTGTGGCTGCGAGCGCATCCGTCCGATGCACGATTCCTTCTATAAGGCGTCGATCCAACAGCCCAGGTCGAATCTCTGTGTTTCCTTCTAGAAGCTTTTCGGGTGGTCAAACAGAGGGTTGACCAAGCTTGAAATGAGCATACATAATTCAAAAAAAATCGAAAAAATATATTGCCGACGCACATAGTAGTGTTATGTCATATAGTAACGAGAAAAAAATATAAACCTGTCTTATAAAGAATTGAACGAAAAAGCCTTGTGTAACATGTGATATCTTGAACAGTCTAGTAGAGAGTTCAAGATAATGAGATGAGTTTCAAACCTTTGGAACTCAAATATGGTCAAAATCTCACCAAAGCTTCATTTTGGTGTGACTAAGAAAGATCCAAAGTTATTTTTTCATTTTGATGTTTTAAACTTGTTTTATTTACAATTTTCGATTAAAACCATTATTATTCAAAAGAAAATAAATAATACGAATATTCATCTAATAAATTTTCAGGCTTCGGAATTGCATTATATAGGTCTAATACAAGTCTAGGAAAAATATAAATAGGATTTATAAACATTAGAACGAAAGCCATCACTAAAATGAGATTCCTCGAATACAGGAGTAGATATTTCAAAGAATATGAGGTGGAAACATTGTGAATCTTCCGAAGAGGTGGGTTCTACCTTTTTGTTTTGTGTTCCTATGGGCTATCCTAGCACCACCAAGCAAATAGTTCCACATTGCTACCCCCTTTCGACGCCGTTACCGCGTGTTTCCGTATAAGTCCGGTATTTCCCCAGCGGATAGGGTTTCACCGGGAGGGGAGATACGGAGCGTCTGGATCCCAACACAAGCTAGGGGGTTCCATACCATGATAGTATAGGTGTGTTGTGTGCTTTGGATGTCAAAGATTGCTCTCCGGGGTGTGACCCGCTTCACCGGCATCCATTTCTCTCTCGTGAGCGCTTACAGGGTGAAACTCCTGCATCGGACCAAACATCCTGAATCTTCCGAGAGGTGGGTTCTACCTTTTTGTTTTTTGTTCCTATGGGCTATCCTAGCACAACCAAGCAAATAGTTCCACATTGCTACCCCCTTTCGACGCAGTTACCGCGTGTTTCCGTATAAGTCAGGTATTTCTCCAGCGGGGCTAGGGTTTCACCGGGAGGGGGGCTACGGAGTGTCTGGATCCCAAGATAAGCTAGGGGGTTCCATACCATGTTATTATAGGTGTGTTGTGTGCTTTGGATGTCAAAGATTGCTCTCCGGGGTGTGACCCGCTTCACCGGCATCCATTTCTCTCTCGTGAGCGCTTAGGGTGAAACTCCTGTATCGGACCAACATCGTGAATCTTCCGAAGAGGTGGGTTCTACCTTTTTGTTTTTTGTTCCTATGGGCTATCCTAGCACAACCAAGCAAATAGTTCCACATTGCTACCCCCTTTCGACGCAGTTACCGCGTGTTTCCGTATAAGTCAGGTATTTCTCCAGCGGGGCTAGGGTTTCACCGGGAGCGGGGCTACGGAGTGTCTGGATCCCAACATAAGCTAGGGGGTGCCATACCATGTTATTATATGTGTGTTGTGTGCTTTGGATGTCAAGGATTGCTCTCCGGGGTGTGACCCGCTTCACCGGCATCCACTCCTCTCTCGTGAGCGCTTAGAGGGTGAAACTCCTGTATCGGACCAACATCGTGAATCTTCCGAAGAGGTGGGTTCTACCTTTTTGTTTTGTGTGCCTATGGGCTATCCTAGCACAACCAAGCAAATAGTCCACATTTCTACCCCCTTTCGACGCAGTTACCGCGTGTTTCCGTATAAGTCAGGTATTTCTCCAGCGGGGCTAGGGTTTCACCGGGAGGGGGGCTACGGAGTGTCTGGATCCCAACATAAGCTAGGGGGTGCCATACCATGTTATTATATGTGTGTTTGTGTGCTTTGGATGTCAAAGATTGCTCTCCGGGGTGTGACCCGCTTCACCGGCATCCACTTCTCTCTCGTGAGCGCTTAGAGGGTGAAACTCCTGTATCGGACCAACATCGTGAATCTTCCGAAGAGGTGGGTTCTACCTTTTTGTTTTGTGTGCCTATGGGCTATCCTAGCACAACCAAGCATATAGTCCACATTGCTACCCTCGTTCGACGCAGTTACCGCGTGTTTCCGTATAAGTCAGGTATTTCTCCAGCGGGGCTAGGGTTTCACCGGGAGGGGGGCTACGGAGTGTCTGGATACCAACATAAGCTAGGGGGTGCCTTACCATGTTAGTATAGGTGTGTTTGTGTGCTTTGGATATCAAAGATGGCTCTCCGGGGTGTGACCCGCTTCACCGGCATCCACTTCTCTCTCGTGAGCGCTTAGAGGGTGAAACTCCTGTATTGGACCAACATCGTGAATCTTCCGAAGAGATGGGTTCTACCTTTTTGTTTTGTGTGCCTATGGGCTATCCTAGCACAACCAAGCAAATAGTCCACATTGCTACCCCCTTTCGACGCAGTTACCGCGTGTTTCCGTATAAGTCAGGTATTTCTCCAGCGGGGCTAGGGTTTCACCGGGAGGGGGCTACGGAATGTCTGGATCCCAACATAAGCTAGGGGGTGCCATACCATGTTAGTATAGGTGTGTTTGTGTGCTTTGGATGTCAAAGATTTCTCTCCGGGGTGTGACCCTCTTCACCGGCATCCACTTCTCTCTCGTGAGCGCTTAGGGTGAAACTCCTGTATCGGACCAAACATCGTGAATCTTCGGAAGAGGTGGGTTCTACCTTTTTGTTCTGTGTTCCTATGGGCTATCCTAGCACAACCAAGCAAATATCTCTAAAAATGTCTAGAAATGACATGGCCGAGTAGTGCAGACAGCACCCGTCTACACTATTGTACATGCCTTAAAAACAGAGGGAACCTGATCCTCTTACTTTGCCCACCTTACGTTCTCTGACTTTCTCCCATGACACGTGGGTCCGGTGTGTGATGGGCTCCATTTGTAAACAACGTGGCAGAAGAAGAAAATAGTTAACGTCGCGTCGCATTTGCAGCAGCCCTGCACGCCTTGTTTCAGAAACACGAGTCGCGTCGCATTTGCAGCGATGCAGCCCTCCACGCCTAGTTTTCAGAAGATACGCATCAATGCATATGCAGCGAGGCAGGATTTGGCGTGAGACTTTGGACTTTCTTCTCTTCACCTCTTTAATACACGCATGCAACGTCGAATCACTTGACTGCCTAATGCACACGCGCTCGTACTCCGTATCACTAGCTGTCCTAGGCCTACGCCTACGCCTGTTCTACACCGCTTTGACCATGCATCGACTCTTCTACACTGCACCCAATGTTTTCACATTGTTTGCTTCATCTACCCCAATTAATTCACGTCTAATCGTGCCTTTAAATAGACCGTTTCACTCGTCCTCCATCTTCTCATCCATCTCCATCCCTTTGCCCTTCTCTCCCTAGCTTCAAGCCCTAACATGTCTTCCTACTCTCTACCATCTAGCCCCGAGTCGGTCTCCGACGAGGACAACCGCCCAAAAGAACGGCCTTGGTACGAGGCCGATTATACGTCGGAGGAAGTCGAATCTCCCAAACGGGAGAGATCGCCATCGCCGCCCTTCGTCCACAACACCAAGCCCTCCCTCACCACCCACAACGACCTCTCCCCCAAGACGATCCGCCGCCTCAAGGAACTGGAGCGGCTGGAGAAGAAGGAGTTGAAGGCCGAGGAGAAGAAGCAGGCGAAGGAGGACGTGAAGGCAATGCGGGCCAGCATCAAGCGGGTCCGTGAGCGAGAGGAGGAGAGGATGCGGGCGGAGAACCGCCGCGTCCGCGTCAACAAGGAGATGGAGTACAGGGCGGCGGAATGGAAGTAGGGCGCCGGAGGGCGGCAAGGCCTCCCGGGCGCCAGAGGGCGGCAAGGGCTCCCGCATGCAGTGCGGGAGCAGTTAGGGCTCCCACATGCAGAGCGGGAGCAGTTAGTTTTTTTTTAATTAGATGTAATGTCCCTAGGGCCCCACTGATTATATGTAAAGTGGGGCCAGTTATCGAATTATAAGTATGTTTAATTATATATAAAGTTATATCCTTATATTTGTCCAAATATGTACCCACTGTTTAGAAGTTTTATCCTTTCTAATTATCGCTTTTTTTTAAAAATATTTCTAATTATTGCTTTAAAATATGCACATTGTAAACAAAATTTATATATAAGAGATGTGATGCATTATGTTTTCTAAGATAATCTACAAATTTCAGTTGATCACAGTATATATTTTATATTATTAATACGAATAATTTGATGGTTTAATAAATGGATAATGTGTAGTCTGCATGTAGAGATTAATAAATATAAATGGATAATGTGTAGTCTGCATGTTGACATTGGGCCTCGTCAACAGCTGGGGCCCACATGCAGCGCCAGCCGTCAACAGTTGGGGCACACAAGCCGCGCCAACGCTCAACAACTGGGGCCCACAGACCGCGCCAACGGTTCTATGATGCGTCCCACAGGTCAGCATCCTAACGGGGGCAGAAAATAACGGTGGGAACAGCGAAAGGAGTCCTTGCGCACTGACTAGGGGCAAAACTGAGGTCGATTCGGCGCTAGGGGTAAAACTGAGGTCGTGGTGACAACTGAGGGCACCTTGTTAATTATCCCTAATCTTTATGTCTTGCAAATGCACTACGGTGCAGCCTTCATTTCTGTCAATTGCCCAGCTGTAATTTGTTCACCACACATGTTATTTATCTTTCACGGAGAGACACCACTAGTGAACTATGGACCCCCGGCCCTTTTTCCTCATACTGATAAAACACCTACTGCTTTCATATTGTTGCTACTACTTTCACACTGTTTTCCTACTGTTTTACGCACCATACGTTTAGCCTCTTTGTGTTCAGCAAAACCGGTAAAATTGACAACCTCACCGGTTCGTTGGGGGCAAAGTGAATTGTTTGTGTTGCGTAGGTTCCACGTTGTTGCTGAACCGGTAGTGCAACCTGCCATCTCAGCTGCATCAACCTTCCGAAATTACTCCTCCCTCCTACTGGTCGATTAAACATTGGTTTCTTTCTGAGGGAAAACTGCTGTTGTGCTCATCAGACCTTCCTCTTGGGGTTTCCCAATGAGTGCAAGACCTGCACCATCACCCAAACTTATATAAAGAAGGAGTAGATGGTATTATGAGAAGATTTGTTCAAGATCATGAACAACGTGAAATATTGAGAAAGTGCCATGGTATGCTTATGGAGGACATCATGATGGAGATAGAACCGCACATAAGCTTCTACAATCAGTTTCTATTGGCCTACTCTCTTTAAAGATTCATGGAAATTTGTTTTATCTTGTGATGAATGTCAAAGAGTTTGTAATATTTCTAAACATAATGAAATTCCTATGAGTTATTCTCTTGTTATTGGACCTTTTGATTGTTGGGGATTTGACTTTATGGGTTCGTTTCCTCCTTCGAATGGTTACACTCATATTCTTGTTGCTGTTGATTATGTTACTAAATGGTAGAAGCTATACCTACAAAAAGTGCTGATGGTAAGAACTCTTTAAAAATGCTTAAAGATGTTATTTCCCTAGGTTTGGCTTGCCTAGATATCTTATGACTGATGGAGGCTCTCACTTCATTCATGGTGGTTTTAGAAAAACCCTTGCTAAATATCATGTTAATCATAGAATTGCCTCAGCTTACCACCCTTAAACCAGTGGGCAAGTAGAATTATCAAATAGAGAAATTAAATCTATCTTGCAAAAGGCTATTAATAAATCTAGGAAAAATTGGTTTGATAAGTTGAATGATGCTTTATGGGCTTATAGAACTGCTTATAAAAATCATATGGCTATGTCTCCTTATAAATTGGTTTATGGAAAAGCTTGTTGGGCAGTGAAAGAACTTAATAAAGATTTTAAACTTGCTGGTAAGAAAAGAATGCTTGATTTGAGTTCTCTATATGAATGGAGATGTAAAGCCTATGAAAATGCTAGACTCTTTAAAGAGAAACATAAACAATGGCATGATAGGAGGATTCTTAAAAGAGAGTTTCATGTTGGTGAGAAAGTTCTATTGCATAGGTCTCGTCTCAGATTTTTTGCAGGAAAGTTAGTCTCAAGATGGGAAGGACCTTATGTTATTGAAGAAGTGTATCGCTCGGGTGCAATCAAAATTGCTTCCCTCAAAGATAACACTACACAAGTGGTTAATGCGCAAAGACTCAAACATTATATTTCCGGGGATTCTTATGATGAAGATGTTGATATTATTCAAGTAATGACTCCGGAGAAGTTTATTAGAGGGAAGATTCCAGAATCTGCAGAGTCCGTTTTCGAATAGGTAACAGTTCTGTTAAGAATCTGCAGAACCTGTATAGCTTTCCAACTTTTAAATTATTCATATATGGCAAATATAAAAAATATCGAGCCAAAGGAAGGGTAGGAGATGGTTCCTGAGGGCACCACACCACCTGGTGGCACGGGTCCACCCCTGGCTGCGCCACCCTATGGTGTGGCCGCCCCGGAGCACCTCTCCGACTCGTTTTCGACTTGAACTTTCCTTTCGATACGTATGTTTCTTCTATATAACCCCCGGATCCCCGAGGTTCGTATGTCGTTTTCTCGTCGTGTTTTTGTTTCTATCTGTTTTTGCCAGGTTACATCTTTAGATTTAGAGCCACGATGTCCTCCTCCGGACCTCCCAAAGACAGTTTCTTTGTGAATGTTGTCAACCCGTACATGAACGAGTTGAACATGCATCCCAAGGAGTTGCTTCTCAACGATGGGGTGGTGCAGAAAGAAGATATTTGGGGCCCTAAAGGAGAAGGCAGTCTGGAAGCTAGGATGGAAGAGCTGGACCAAGAAGTCTTTAGGTACAAGAAGATGGCGGAGCGTGACGTGGACATCATCCACAGAATAAAGACATAACTGATCGCCGAGCACAAGAAGGAGATTTTAAAGCTTTGGGAGGAGATCTTCTCACTCAGCGAGACCACCAACAAATTGCAAGCACAACTCTACGATGTTCAGAATCAGAACTGTGAGTATGAGAACATGTTTAAACGTATAAGTTATGTTGCTAGTTTCATGATATTCGAGACCAAGTCATCATTTGTTGATGGAGAGCCTTTACCTTGGAAGTCTGATGATGGGAAGGATTCACCACCACCACCAAAGAATTAATTCGTCATTGGTATTGGCATCCCCTTGGATTGTTCCAAGCTTGGAGGAGTGCCGTGGTATCACACCTTTATCTTTCACCTTTTTACCTTTTAGTAGAGTCATATCATGAGTAGAGAAAATATCATATAGGATGGTTTGCAGTATGGAAGTATCACTCTTTAGTTGGTTATCGTTGTATCCCTTGGTTTGAGTTGTCATATTGAAATATTAATGAGAAGTTTCATCATTTAGTTTCTACACTTCATTTTAGTTTGCAATTTTTGTTATATGGTTGATCTTGTTATTAGTATTGGTATCAATATTGGAGCATCAAGTTAATCTAGTTGGTTTTGGAAAACTTAGCATTGGTCACTAGCAACAATAGGTTGAGATTTAAGAAGAAAAGAGGGAGTTGCATGTAGATATATTATTCCATGATCTTTCTTTCATGTTGGATCATAAGCTTAGTATTCTCAAGTAAGATTGTTTGTACCTCCAAGGAAGATTGCATGATTGGTTTTATGATATGTATATTTGTTTGTTTTCCCTCAACTATTATGCTTGCTACCCAGCCTTGCTAGCCAAAAACCTGACTGAGAGGGAATGCTTCTCGTGCATCCAAACCTAGAGCCCCCAAACCATGCCATTTGTGTCCACCATACCTACCTATATGTGGTATTTAACCTCCACTCAAAGTAAATTACTTGTGTGCTACCTTTAAACCTTCAAAATTACACCTATTTTGTGTCCCTGTTTTAGCTCATGAGGATGCAAATAGAGAATCTTTATCTCACTTGTTGATTGGACTTTACATACCTGGACTAGTGGCTTCATCCTCTTATCCAAATGATAGAAAAGCTGGCAGCGGAGTGCCCAGCCCCAAACTCAATAATACAAATTCTCTTCACTATTTCCCCCCTGATTTATCAGGAAAAGCATAATTGTGTAAACAAAAGAGAAAGAGGATGACCTTCTATACCAGTTGCGTCCTTCAATGGGAGCCACTCTTGTGAAGTCTAGTTGGCTTGTGACGTACTGTATTTTCTGTTTGCCATTCATTGACATAAACATACACCACTCTCAAAATTGTTTTCAATGACTTTCTTTATCAAATAAAAAGCTCTAGCACATGAGTTAATCCCTGCTTCCCTCTACGAAGGGCCTATGTTTTACCTTTATGTTGAGTTAGTAAACCTACTCCTTTATGTCTTAAGCAAGCATTTGAGTTGTTGTGATCCATCCATCTATATGTTGATTTACTCAATCATGTCCTTTATTTTTCCTGGTTTAGTACAAATGTTTTTTTATCAGATTGAATACCACTTTGAAAGTTACCAATGACTGCAAAGAGATTGTTATGATTGAGAATGATAAACTCATATAAGCTCTAATATAAACACTCTGATCGAAAGATAAGTACACTGTTAATTGTTTTCTGACCAAGAACGAAGTTTGCCCTCACCAATTATGATTTTCTTTTTGCACCTTTATTCTGATTTCCTCTACTTGTTTCAAGTTTAATTATATGAGTGGAAGTTGCTGTCTAAAATGACTTGTGCATTGATGGATGTGATGCTTCTTGTCCGTATTTTATTTATCGACACCTGACTCCATAAACCTGTGATCATGTTTACTGATTTTAGTTTCGCTTGGGGACAAGCGAGGTCTAAGCTTGGGGAGAGTTGATACGTCCATTTTGCATCACTATTTTATATTGTTATTTTTTGTTATTCATCGATATATTTCATGTTATGATGCATTACTTATGTTATTTCATATTATTTTGCATGTTTCATAATTTTTGGAGAATAAACACCGGGACCAGAAATCTGATGGAAAAAGCATAGTCAGGATACCCTATTTCAGAAGATTAGAATAAGTAGGAGGCATTGGGGATGTCTTAGAAGTCCAGAAGATGGAGCTAGCTACGAGGAGAGCCGGAGGGGCAGCACAATGGGCCCACACCATGGGGTGGCGCCATCCTGGCCGCGCCGCCAGGTGGTGTGGACACCCTGGCCCACCTCTAGTCGCCCCTTTCTCGTACTTGACTCCTAGGGAACCCTAAGCCCCAGAACATCATCGAGGAAATATTCCTCCGCCGCCTCGAGGCGGAAAACAACAGAGGGAGAAAAGTTCTCTGGCAAGGAGAAATCGGCCGGGGAAATTCTTCCCCAGAGAGGGGAAATCATCGCCATCGTCACCATCATCGCTCCGAGCATCATCAAGATCGTCATCGTCATCATCATCATCACCAGCACCATCACCCTCACCGTCCACCATCATCCCCTTAAAACAATTAGGAGTCTTTATCGTTGTTTTCCACTGTATGTCTCTCCTGATGTGGGTTACTTGTTAGTATTTGATGCTTGTGAGATTTATCGGTGTTTATACTTTATGACCAATTTGTTATTCATCATTATATTATATCACCTCTGATTATGATCCATATGATGTCTTGTGAGTAGTTCGTTTAGTTCTTGAGGACTTGGGAGAAGTCATGATGTTAGTAGTGGAATTATGTTGAAGTAATATCTAGTGGTTTGATATTTAAGTTGTGGTGTTATTCTTCTAGTGGTGTCATGTGAACGTCGACTACATGAAACTTCACCTTTATGGGCCTAGGAGGATTGTATTTGGCTACTAATTGTGGGTTTGCCGGAGTGATAGAAACCTAAACCCCCGTTAGGAAACTGATGCACGAGGGAGTGTAAGATCCTAGAGTTTAAGGCTGCGGTTAGATTTGTCTTAATTACTTTCTTGTATTTGTGGATGCTTACGAGGGGTATAATCACAAGTATGTTTTAGTACTAGTTGGGCGGTGCATTAGCATAGGTTCACCCACACAACACCTATCAAAACAAGAAATATTAATCAACCGTATGAAACGAAAGAACTTGAAGAAATTCCCATGTGTCCTCAAGAACGTTTGGTAATCATAAGTAGAACAACCAGCTTGTCCTTTGATCTCAAAAGGATTGGGCCACTCGCTGCAATTATATTTACTGTCTTCTATTTAATCGCACTTTATTTATCTGCTATATAAAAAACCACCAAAAACCTGTTTGCTAGTGTTTACAGTGAATCCTCTATCCAACCTGCTGGTCAACACCTTCCGCTCCTTGTTGGGTTCGACACTCTTATTTATCGAAAGTACTACGATACACCCCCTATACTTGTGGGTCATCACTTGTCTCAAATAGCTGAGAGTGCTTAATGTGTCATTGAAAGAATCATGAGTTGGTGTCATATTGAAGCATGAATTTGTGGTGTTCTCCTTCGAATGCTTTATTTCGTTGACTTGGCGCATGCTTACACCATGTTTATGACTACAAACCAGTCACTTATAGCATCTATGATAAATTTTTTTTTGAACTTGTAATACCATTTATGCTTTGATTAATAATGTTTTTGTCGCTATGCATGACTATGGCCATTATTTCCCCCTTGATTTGTCGATCCCAGTCTTTTGCTAGCCTCCACCTATACTGAGTATGAGCTCTACTCGTGCATCCAACTCGCCAAAACCAAAGTTTGCCAAATGTGTCCACAATACCTACCTACATGTGGTATTTAACCGCCATTCCAAGTAAACTTCTCATGTTCTACCTTTAAAACTTTCAAAATTATTCCTATTGTGTGCCCCTGTTTTAGCTCATGAGAACGTAAATAGAAGAGCTGGCAGCGGGGTGCCCAGCCCCAAAATTGGTTATTATAAATGTATCTTCACTATTTTTGCCCCTGATTTATCAGTCAAAGCATAATTGTGTAAACAAAAAAGAAAGAGGATGACCTTCTGACCCCAGTTGTGTCCTTCAATGGGAGCCGCTCTTGCGAAATCTAGTTGGCTTGTGACGTACTGTATTTTTTGTTTACCATTCATTGACATACACATAAACCTCTCTAAAAAATGTTCTCAATATCTCTGTTTAATAAAATAAAAAGCTCTAGCACATGAGTTAATCCCTGCTCCCCTCTGCGAAGGGCCTTTCTTTAACTTTTATGTTGATTCTCCATCTTCTTACTTTATGCACAGTTGAGAGAGAATAGTTGCAATTCCGAGTTTAATGGGCATTTGTCCCAGAAACATTATTAATTGATGCATGTTGTGTTATTATTTGCTCTCAAATTATTTGTTCTAGTCATCCAGTTGAACTTTCAAGGTGTCCTAGCATTTATGTTTTTCTCCACTCTTAAGGACAAGAGAAATACCACTTTGCTATGTTTTCTCTATGCTCGAAACAAACGTTTCAAGTGCATTATTATTCATGATATTTTATTTGTGTTACTTTTCATGATGCAAGGTGATTGCTAAGTTTCATTGTTAAAATCATATCTATCATGTTTGTGTTTAAAGTACTATGATCTCAGCTATACTTATGCTTTTATAATTTAGATGATCAAGTTTATGTTGATAGTATGTCTCCTCAGAAATTATTTGTTTTTATTGTTTACCTACTCGAGGACGAGTAGGAACTAAACTTGGGGATGTTGATACATCATAAACGTATCCATAATTGCTGATGTTCCATGTTGTTTTCATGCCATATGCTACATGTTTCCTTTACACTTTATGCCATTTTTATTGATTTCCTTGGACTAAACTATTGACAACATGCCACAGAGCCAGTTCCTGTTTTCTGCTGTTTTCAGTTTCAGAAAATTTCTTCTGGAAATATTCTCGGAATTGGACGATTCGAAACCAGGGAGGTTTAGAAAGTTGTCGCGCACACGGAGTCTAGAGGAGACCCTGAGGGGGGCCATAGGGGCCCCACATCATAGGGAGGCGCGCCCCCTGGCCGCGCCATGGGGGGGTGTGGGTCCCCTGGCCACCCACTGACATTGCCCTCTCGCCTATTTAGTATCCTTGAAGGGTTAACCCTAAACACAAGATCCTTTTCCACGAAAAACACCCGAGGCCGCCGTCATCGTCAACCCTACTTCGGGAGGGTTCTGGAGCTCTCCCCGGCACCCTGCCAGGAGGGGGAATCATCACCGGAGGGCTCTACACCACCATGCCCGCCTCCAAAATGATGCGTGAGTAGTTCATCCTTGGACTACGGGTCCATAGCAGTAGCTAGATGCTTGTTGTCTCCTCTTTATGCCTCATGTTTAGATCTTGTGAGCTGCCCTACATCATCAAGATCATCTCATTGTAATGCCTCATGTTGTGTTTGCTGGGATCCGATGAATATTAAATGCTATGTATCTTGATTATCAATCTGTCATGTTCCTTTCATGTGTATATTATTGGAAATATGAGTAATGGTTAAGTGGGGTCGACCTTGAACACTTGTGTTCATGCATATGAAACCAAACCAAATCTTTCCATGGAAGCTTTTCAGTTAAAAACTTGTATATATTGTGTATATTATATATATTGTACATATTCCTCTGTATCATAAAAGTAAATTGATAATTATAGTTTCTAGTTACTTGGAAGTTGATAGTTTTGCTTTGATGTCCAGAAACAGATTTTCTGTGCTTCACCATATAAAAATATTTAAAATCACCAGAACGTGATATTGATCTGAAATTTCTTGAGTGCAAAGTAATGATTATTATATTTCTCATTAGAATAAATTCTTCTGATTTGAGGTACGTAGATAGGTCTAATAATTTGATCTTTACTGATAGATTATGTTTAGACAGAATTGTTGTACTTCACTGTAAAAAATCGTGAAAAATCTCAGAATAGTATTTTGATGTGAAATCTTTTGTGCATAAACCTGAGATTATGATCTATCTTTCATTAGATTTGAATGTTTCAATTTTATCTACCTAGCTATCTCGTTGAGTGTCATCTTGACAGACTGTTCAGTTTTGATAGATTTCTTAGTTTATTAAATATTATACTTGGTGTTACTAATTTCATTAGTTTTTTGATGGAAAACGGAAGTCATGAACACCTTATATATAAAGTGGCTAATTTTGAGTAAATATTATGAAACTTGTCAATGCTTGAACATGAGTGAATTTTATTTAATGAGTACTAACACTACTAATGAGTTTTTGTCAAGTTTTATGTGAATGTAGTATTTAAGATCCAATGGAGATGGTGATACGAGATGAATGAGAAGAGAAAAGCTCAATATTTGCGACTCCCAAGTGCACCTCAATTAAGTATTCAAGAATATTCAGTCATCAAAACTTGGGGATGACCAAGGCATCCCTTTCTTTTTCCATGCCTAGCTAAAAGGCGTTAAAGAAAAACACTTCTTGGGAGATAACCCATGGTTTTATTTTTTGCATTGTTTTTCTCTGTTTTATTTGAGTAAAGGTGTTGTATACTTATGAATAACATCCTTTATATCTTTGTTTTCATTTATTAGTTGTGCCAAGTAAAGTTTCTAGCAAAAGTTGGTGTTAGTTTTGGATTTCTGCACAGGAAACAGATTTCTGCTGTCCACCGTATAAAATATCATAATTCAGAGTATAATCAAAATGAACTGCACATTTTTGTGCTTATTCCTAAGGCAATTCCAAAACATTTTCGTTCTTTACGTTTTTCGATTTGAGCAACTTAAGTGCCCCAAAAAAATTCTTCATTACAGACTGTTCTGGTTTTGGCAGATTCTGCCTTTTTTTACTTGCATTCTCTCTTTTACTATGTCGAGTGGATTTCTTTGCTTCAAGAAACATCAGTGACTGTATCTAATGTTCAAAATTATTAATAACACTTGTACCCATGCAGAACACGTGAAATTTTGATTGTGCACTAACACTCTAATGCGAATTACTTTGAGTGCGGTGTGAAGGAAGTTTATAAGGGTAAAGAGAAGAGGGTGATATAATGTGATCAAGAAGATTGTAAAGCCGAAGCTTTGCGATTCCCCCATGGTTCATCCCATCAAATTATAAGAAGACTCAAGCGTCTAAGCTTGGGGATGCCCAAGGCATCCGCTTCTTCATCAACAATTTATCAGGTCATTTCTAATGAAACTATATTTTTATTTGGTCACATCGGATGAATTTTACTTGGAGCGTCTGTCTGTTTTCTTTTGTTTTATTTTATTTTACTCGCTTCAATAAACTTAGTTGGAACTGATCATTCTTGTGTGGGATATAGAAACGCTCCGTTTTCATTGCTTAGAACACTCTAGTTTTCATTCTTACTGTTCTGTGAGTGTTCACTTTTTGCTAGTACCGCGTTTAGCCCTTGTTTTCCACTCGTATTTTGTTCAGAACTTGTTAGTTTGCTTCAGTTATATATGATTATATCTCTGGTCTTTGATGAATATTATCTATGAGAGTTTTTTCAAACAAGTTAATTGGTGTTGGAGAAGAGTAAAATATTTAATGCTTATAACCGTACAAATGGTAGCTTGTTTAGACCGTGGCTAGACTTTATCATGTCATGTTGGATGTTATTTTAATTCTATGCTTAGTAGTTTTTATTGTAGCATGAATTTTCTCAAATAGTTGAGAGTTCTTAATGTGCCATTGAAAGAATCATGGGTTGTTTTTATCACATTGAAGCATAAATTTGTGGTGTTCTCCTTCGAATGCTTTATTTGGTAAACTTGGCGCATGCTTACACCATGTTTATGACTACAAACCAGTCACTTATAGCGTCTATGATAATTTAGTTTTTGACTTGTAATACCATTTATGCTTTGATTAATAATATTTTTGTCGCTATGCATGATTATGACCATTATTGTTCTCTTAATTTGTCGCTCCCAGTCTCTTGCTAGCCTCCACATGTATGAGCTCTACTCGTGCATCCAACTTCCAAAAACCAAAGTTTGCCAAATGTGTCCATTATACCTACATGTGTTATTTAACCGCCACTCCATGTAAATTTCTCATGTGCTACCTTTAAACATTCAAAATTATTCTTGTTATGTGCCCCTGTTTTAGCTCATGAGGAAGTAGTAGTTGGGTTTATTGTCTTCCATACTATTTAAGTACGCTGACTTGCATGCTTCATCTGCTCGTCAATAATTTTGCAAAGAGCTGGTTAGACCAATATAACATCAAAAAGCTAAACAAATAAATAGGCACTCCTCCATGGTATGAGATTGTTGGCAGGCACCCGATGATTCGGTTAGCCATGGTTTGCGAAAGCAAGGTGGGGAGGAGTGTCATACTATATAAAGAGCATGTTATAAATGCTTAATATAAATAATTCGGAACTTCTCTCAACTTGTTTAGTATGGAAGATGACAAGAACTCTATTACCATTCATTGACATAAGCATACACCTCTCAAAAATTTTTGTTTTCAATACCTCTGTTTTAATAAAATAAAAAGCTCCAGCACATGAGTTAATCCCTGCTTCCCTCTGCGAAGGGCCTTTCTTTTACTTTTATGCCGAGTCGTCATCTTCTACCTTTATGCACAGTTAAGAGAGTGTATTTGACATTCTGAGTTTAATGTGCATCTGTCCCAAAAAAAAATTAATTGATTCATTGTGTGTTATTACTTGCTCTCAAACTATCCATTCTAGTCATCCACTTGAACTTTGAAGGTGTCCTGGCACTTATGTTTTGCCCCACTCTTAAGTACAAGCGAAATATACTTTGCTATGTTTACTTTATGTTCGAAACCAACATATAACTTTCAAGTCCATTATTATTCATGATCTTTTATTTGTGTTACTTCCCATGTTGCAACATAGTTGCCAAGTTACATTGTCGGAATTATATTTATCATGCCTATGTTTAGAGTACTTTGACCTTATCTTGCAATGCTTTTACAATAATGTTGCTCAAATTTGTGTTGGCTGCATATCAACTCAAAATTTATTTTATTATCACTTACATACTCGAGGACGAGAAGGAGTTAAGCTTGGGGATGCTGATACGTCTCAAACGTATCTATAATTTTTGATGCTCCATGCTTGTTTTCCACCAATCGTCCTATGTATTTACTATGGTTTTATATTATTTATTGGACTAACCTACTAATGGTTCCAAAGTGCACAAATTCTTGTTTTACATTTTGATATGTAGGAATTAACAAGAAAATACAAAAGGAGACTTGTTGGAAAAGGACTCTGACTTTCCTGAAATCTGTCCACCAACAGTTTTTAGAGATCGTTAGTTTGACCCTCGAAGACAACGTCAATTGAAGATAATATTTCCTACAAAGTGGTTGGGCATTTCCGTAGCTTTTGTTTAAGACCAATAACAGCCCAATCCGAGTTCGTATGCGACATGTGGACCCATTTTACTGGAGGACAAATATCTGATTACGGGATTACGGGAATCGGTGACGTGATTGAGTCCAACTCTTACCATATTTGATGGATTCGTCCAAGACAGGACTTTGGGGCCTCATTAGGGCTGAGAAGGGTCCCTAGAAAGGTTCTAGAGGTGCCCAAGAGCCTTTGGATCAAGGGGCCATTCATCAGAGGGCCGGGGAGCATAGTCCCATCACATATAAGGAGAGGAAAACCCTAATTCTTGGGCAGCCACCAAAAGCCACGAATTTTGCCTCCCCCATGGCCTCATCTCCATGGGGGAGGGCTCATCTACAGCACCAAGAAGCCATGGAGGAAGGGGGCTAAGGGGCGGCGCAGGTGCAGGAAGAGCCCCCTGCACCGCCGACGGCCACCGATGCCGCCTTGCACCTCACATGCTGCCCCTTCTCCATCCTCTCCACCGTCTTCACTGCCATCTCCATCGCTAATTCCTACTTGTATACAGTGGTTCATCCTCCCACACACGTATGTACCGCCCTATGTAAACATGGTGTTTGACGTTATAAATTATTTGCAGATGATCTATTGCATTTATGTCATGTTTGTGTAGATCCCTTCTGTCATATGATTTGAGCTATATATTAAATTTGTTACAGTCCTATGGTGCCATCATATGTTTATGCGCGCATGGAGCACATCATAGGGTTTGTAGTATGTAGAGAAAGCTAGAGGGAGGGATGCTTGAGTGACAGAAACATGAGCCTCAATCTAGTGATTAAAGCATATGGAATAAAGAGGACCTTTTGATCTTAATGCTATGGTTGAGTATTTGTACCTTAATGTATCTTCTAGTAGATACGGATGTTTGCTAGAGTTCCAATCATAAGTACTTGCAATCATTGGATAGTGAGATCTTGTTAGCTTTGCCTCTCCCACATAAAAAAGGAATATCAACCTTGTATTTGACTATTTGATCATGGACAAATCCATCACACTTTCCACCACTTTTCCACACTCATGTTACTGTTAGTTTATAGTCATTTAGTATACTTTATTGCTGCAGCAACTAACTTTACTTTCATGTATTTATTATCCTGCAAAACTATCTTGTTTACCTGTATTGTTACTCTAGTTTTATTTCCTAGATATTGCAAAACGTTTAGTGTGCGTAGAGTTGTATCAGTGGTTGATAAAACTTGAAAGAATAATTATCCTACCTTTAGCTCCTCGTTGGTTTCGACACTCTTACTTATCGAAAAGACTACACGCGATCCCCTATACTTATGTGCTATCATGCCCGCATGAATCACATAGTAATCATCGTGTCATGCATATGCACTACAGTGCACCCTCTATATCTGTCAATTACCCAGCTGTGATTTGTTTATCACACATGCTATCCATCTGTCTTGGGAGAGACACCTCTAGTGAACTGTGGACCCCGGTCCTTTTTCCTCATACTGATAATACAACCACTACAATATCTGTTTTCATACTGATGCTACTGTTTTATTACTGCCATCACTGTTCTCTTTCATCTACTGCAAACAAATAATATTTTTCACATGGTACGTTTAACCTCTTTGTGTTCATCATAACCGGTGAGATTCAACCTCACTGCTTTGTTGGGTCAAAGTGATTTGATTGTGTTGTGTAGGTTCCATGTTGCTTCTGAACCGGTAGTGCGCCCTGCCACCTCAGCTGCATCAACCTTCGGAAGTGATTTCTTTCTCCTACTGGTCGATTCAACCTTGGTTTCTTATGAGGGAAACTTACTTTTGTGCTCTTCATACCTTCCTCTTGGGGTCTCCAAACGAGCGTGTGTTCCACGCGCATTAGGCACCGACAAGAAATCGAGCGACATAGAGAAACAGATGCGGTGGTGGATCTACTCCGGATAGCGGCACCAGGTACCTACCTTTCTCTCTCATCTATTGTTGCTAGGGCTGGGAAAAGGCGAGATGATCCGGTGGCACGGAAAAGCACTGGTCGGGCTGGTCGTCGCTCCTACACCTCGTCTCGTCCTTCCTTGTCCCTCCTCTCTCTGACCCTTCAGTCTCTCTCATCTCTACTACGGAACGACGCCATATGGCTAGTCAGGAGAAGATCTGGGGAATAGGTAAAAGCGGCAGAAGAGGACGTGACCACAAAAATCTCCATGGTGAGGGACCTGGTATTTCGTAAGGAAAAAGACGCCGCTGGGCTACTCGGCTAGACGGGTCTCTGCACGCCTGATCATTATTAACTCGAAGAACATATTACAGGGGTGCCGCAAAGATTAAATATAGCGCAACTCTGAATCTAGGGTTGGTTGTCTAGTTCCGTCCTGTCTATTCTCTCTCTCTGATTGTGATCGTCTGTTAGATCCTCTTTGCTCTCCACCCTCCTGGCTTTATATAGGTAGTCAAGCAGGGTTTACATGAGTCCTAGCAGACTACGAATTCGAGACCTCGTCTTATACTCCAATTTTGTAGCGGCTGTGTGGGCTTCACGAGTATTGATGGGACGCCAAGTGGATCAGCTTCGCCACAACTGGTATACCAATAGTGCGTACCCAAAAGGTTATGCCCACATCATTAGCCCGCGAGGGTCTATTCGAGTCATAGACTCGGCTAGAGACTCAAACAGAATCGTTCGAGTCCTCTTCTGGAATCGTTCGAGTCCTCTTCTTGAATTGTCCGAATCCTCTTCTCAGTTTGGAAGTGCATCGATTTGACTCATTCCACGAGGTCAGGTGCAGCCTTTTGATAAAGTTTGTCTTCTTATCGGGTGTGCGATCAGTGCTCCCGGTGAGAGTAGCCCCCGAAGCTATTTTCGACTCATAGAGTCGGGCATAGGTTTAAGTTATACTGAATCTAACCCTATATATTTTATCTTCTATTGGCACCCGGAGGAGGGCATGTATCGACTCTTCAAGGGGCAGCCAATGATGCGGTTCCAGTATTGCAGTCATATAAATGCAGGTGGTTAAATAATGTAATTAGAGTTCTATACATAGCAAAATGAACGGAACAAGTTGTTGCTCGGGTTAATTTTGGTTGTGGAACAATAGTCTGTTGACTCGATAAGTCGGGTACGACCTGTTGGTAGGCAGTGCTTCGACTCCACGGGACACTTTTGCACTGTACGCTAAGACTTTTCGTTAGCCTGACAGCCATTATCTCTGCTCCTTGCCGACCTGCAACCGGGTCAAAGTCAACGGTCGACGTTAGATAGTATCAGCTATTTGGGTTGTTGCGTGTAATACGATAGTGTAACATGTTGCATGATGGGTGTCGAGCACACATTTAATTCAATATAAAACAACTGTCTACATCAATTTGATGTAAAGGATGGGTTATGTTTCCATTTCGAAAAAAAAGTAAACCTCGTATCTATACTACGCTAGCCAAGACCAGGGCTATATCACAGGCAGCCCGTAGCCAGGGCTGTTAGGGCATCTCCAGTCGTTCGCCCCCCCAGGTTTCAGATCGGCGCTTTTTAGCGTTAGCGCCGCCCCGCACCAAAACCTGGGGGGGCCGATTTCACCAGCCGTTCGGCGGCCCATAAAAGAGAACGGCGATATTGTTTGAAACTTCATCTTCCCGCCCCAAAATATAGAGCCCTAGTTCGGCGATCACGGCAGCCATGGTTTGGGCAATAATATTACAAAAAACGCCACAGGTGGGCAATCAAATAGAGTCTAGATCAAATCACACAGACGGGCGCGCGCGGCGTGGGCAAACGGAGGCGATCAGGCAGACGCGTCAGCCGGCGTCGGAGCAGGCGGCGATCTCGGCGCAGCATCCTCCAGGTCGATGACGGCGTCCGAGTAGGCGACGGGCTCGGCATCCTCCAGGTCGACGACGGGCTCGGCATCCTTGTCGACGACGGTCGCGGCATCCTCCAGGTCGACGTGCGAGCTCGTCGGCGCGGTGGTGTAGCTGGTGCCACCAGACGACGTAGTCGGGGCCGGGGGCGTGCTGATGTCGGTCAGGATGAGGTTGCACTGCGCCAGGAACCAAGCTCTCACCTCGGGGGTCATCGCGGCCGGGTCGCCGCCCGTGAGGAAGGCGAGGTCATTGTTCCTCTTCTTCGCCGCGGTGCCAGTCCTGAGGAGGTCGATCTTGAGCTGCGAGTTGGCCATGAGCGCTGCCCATCGCTGTGTGGAGACCTCGTCCCTCTTGACGGCGTGGGCCTGGGCGTCGGCGATGCAGGTCTCGATCGACGCCTGGAGCTTTGCCGCTGCCGGCGCGCCGTCCCTCGCCAACTTGGCTTTCTTGTGGCCCATCGGCGGACGCCCTTCGGACGCACCTGCAACCACAGCGTCGGGAACGTACTCCTTGCCCTTGCCGATCGACCGCCGCACCTCCGCCCACTTCTCGCACTTCTCGATGAGGACGAAGACGTGGAGGAACTTGAAGTCGGAGCCCTCGTCATTCTTGTACGCCTCCAGCATCCGGACGATCTCCATCTCGCGGTTGGCGCCGCTCTGCGGCCTCATCGAGATCTCCTCCTGGATGCCGTGCCATTTGTTGCAGGACGCCTGGATGTTCGCCCAGTTGTTCGCCATGGCCTTCTGGCCGCGGTCGGTGATGCAGCACTCGTCTCGTCCTCCTCGTCCTCTTCGCCCTCTTCGCCCTGCTCCTCCGTCTCCTGCGTGCCGGAACCTTCTCCGTAGTCGCCACCGCCCTGCGCGAAGAACTCCCCGCTGTGTTTGAGGAAGCTCGGGCTCGCCGCAGCCGCCATCGAGCCGGACGCGATGATCTCCTCCATGTAGCTGTCCTGGGGCTGAAGCCCGGCGAGAATCGCACTGCGGTGGGACGGGGAAACTGCGTAGCCCGGCGCGACACCATACATCATCGGCGGGTGGTAGGGGAAGGTGAGGTTGGGGTTGAAACCTCCCAGGGAGTCGCCTTCGACGAACCAGGCAGGCGGCGGGTGCGGTTACATGCGTGGTGACGGCGACGGCGACTGCTTCCAGCCGGCGAACCTTGGGCCGAGAGGGCTCTTCTTCTTGGCGAGCGACGCCGCGGAGGCGACCGGCGTAGGTGGCTCGTCCGGCGCGGTCTCCTCCTCCTCGTCCTCCAGCTCGTCTTCCTCGGCGGCGGCCTGCTCCTCCGCCTGCAGCTGCGCCATCAGCGGCCTCTGCCGCTGCGCTGCCTCCCTCCCCCGGCGCTTCATGTTGGCCGTTTCCAGGCGCGACCTCTCAACGATCCACTCCTTGTTCGACATGCCGGGCGGCCGCTCCTACGGCGCCCTCGGTTTGCGCGGTTTCTTGGCCGGTTCGGAGGCCGCGGGAATGGATACGGCGGTGGCGGCGGCGCGGGGACCTGTAAATCGGGTGGGAGCCATAGCGTCTAGATCTCGGGGGCGGGGGGAAATGGCGGGAATGGACCGGGGGAAGAGGTAGTTGTGGAGGGAAAGTGGAGGGAAGCGTCGAAAAAAGGGAGGGAAATCTTCTTCCGTCGCCGACAGGCGTGGCCCACGCGCGCATTTCGCCCCCCCAAGCCGAACCCAGCGCGCTGGGTTCGGCCTGGGTTCGGCGGCGCCAAACGGCGCGAAAAACGGTGGAAAGCGGCGCTAAATCGGTTCCTGGGGGGCGACTGGTGCGAAACGGCGCCAAACGGCGCGAAAAACGCCTCTTGGGGGGGCTCTGGGGGGGACGACTGGAGATGCCCTTAGGAGGGAAGAGGAGGTGCTCGAATCTCGTGCAACAGTTCATGGGAAAGGGTTGGTAGCGGCGCCACCGGGATGAAAAGACTGGGCTAGCCCTTTGAGCTTTATTTTGTGTTCGTAAATAAAGCCCGAACGAAGGCCCATTAGGTGACTCTTATCCAAGTAGTGTTCGATTGATTTCAATTTTTCTATCTGATTACACATACGACTGAACTTTCTCAACAAAACAAAGCGACGGAACCAAATGAAATGTTCTCAATAAAATCAAGATGAAGCCACGAAGAAAAACTACGAAACCAAATTAAAAATATTTTCTAGAGCGTACAGACGTTATTGCGTTGTATCTGAAAAATCGAGTTCTGCCGAGATTGTATTTGACTGTGACTAAGGAAAGGTCGGTACCCGCGTGCTGGTCCACCAGGCACCCCTCCGGTTGACGATATTCTGCTTCAGGATCTCCACCAGCATGTGGCCGAAATTGCCATCGCCAAACTGTCGAAACCATCCATATGAAAAAAAATATGCCACCTAATTACCAATTAGGGCGATCGATGTTTTTAATTACGTTGCCGACAATGGCGGTGGGGGCACCAAGGTTGGAGACACCAAATCAAACGTTAGCGGTGGCTCCGCCGGGCGCCTTAATGAATCCGTCGGACATGGTGAGCGAGCCGCGGCCACGCTAACCAGGATCGGTATTTCAGAACATAAATTCCTAATTATTTGGACTGTCGACTAGTTAAATTTATTATAATTATACCAAACTTTAATACTTTCTTATATTTTTATTATTAATGTATTAATTAATATATTGTATGCATTGTAAACAACACAATTATTTTGATAAATGTTAATTATTGACTTCTTCATTATATAGTTGTATTACATATAATTCAAATATTTCCGAGTTGTGCTAAAAGTTATTTTTTTAGAGACATTTCCAATTAATAAGATGTGAACAGAAACACCTTATATATGAAAACAAAAAAAAAGAACCAAAAAGAACAAAAAAACACATGCCTCATTGAATTTAAACTATACAATGATCAATAGTATAGCGTATATATGTACATTTGTGTGAGTGATCTTGTCTTTACTAAATTAAATATATTTCTAGAAGTTCAAAAGCATATGGCCTAGCACATATATTTAATCGAGATATGTAGTGTATTGATAGGCGAGCAAATCTATAGTAACTTCTAGAGTAACTTGGTTATTTTTTATGTTTTAAAGTATGTCTTCCAAAGTTATAGTGGGTTTGACAATAAGTAGACGACATGGTAATTTTCTACTCTTGTGAAGTTTTGATGCTTATTGACTAGAGAGGGTGATTAGGATATTATAGAAATCAATGGATGTTAGAGAAACTAAAATTTTAAGTACCATTAAGTAAAATATATTTGTCAATATTATGCAACCAAGTTAGTGCACACATGAAAGCTAGATGTGGAGACAACAAATGTGTCCTGAAGTTCATCTTGTTGGCAACAATTCTACGTCATTGTAAAGTCTAATCTTTTCTCCTGATACTAGCTAAAACTCAGTTTTTTGCCATGCGAAAAATAAACAACTGTGTTTCATGAATATGTCAAACAAGGTACACTTGTATTTTCAAACTGCATGATGATTATGTTGAATTCTTCCGTCTAATAACTTTCACTAATCACTTTGAAACACCATGCCACATTTCCTTGGATCTATCATATCCTATCTTATTTGATTACACATTCATATTCTCAAACTCTTGCTAATAAAACTGAAGCAAATGAAGCAAAATAAAAGAGGCTCTCCAAAATTCATTGGAAACTAAATAATAAAATATAGTTATAAGAAAAATATGGTCATTATTTTAATTACTAGAATTATGCATTACCAAAAAAATGATCCCATAAGCAGAGAAATGAACAATCCAGGGGTTCCATCCAACAAGTAAGATGTTGAAGGGTTTTTCGACAAAGGCCAAAAGCTGGAAAAATGTCGTGTTTTCCCCTCAGATCCGACTCGTATATGGCACGATCTCAAACACGACAATGATAGAGCGATACACAGAGGACGATGAGTGAAGTTGACGACGGCCGATGGTGAAGCATGCGACGAAGGTGGAAGAAGGTGATCAAGATGAAGATGGTCGTGAAGGAGCCCAGAGTTTATCATGTTTCGTAGTTTTATTTTGTTTTTTTATTTCCCGTATTTTCCTATGTATGTCGTACCATGTCATTTCTATGGACTTAATTATCTAAGTTATTCACAATCTGTTGTTTTATCTTATTATTTATCAAAGTATGTGTGTTAAAAATGTTCGTGCCCAAAGAACAATTGATATGTATGCCCAACCATTAAACTACACAAGTCAAGTTTTTTTAAAGGGTTTGGGTAAACATGACACATGCTAAAAATTCAAACTACGTACGCATGCAACGTGCCAAAAATTCAAACTACACATGCAACGTGCAAAAATGCAGTACAAAGATGAGTTTTTAACAAACATACCCAAAAACTACAGAAGTCATGCCCAAAAGTTCATTCATGAACTAACATGCAGATTTCTTTCCTTTAAACCCTAAACCAAGTGATATATGAAAAAAAATCGAAAATCACTCTAACTGGAATCGTGTCGTACTGCAAACTAAAATGCGTGAAAAATCATTATAAAACAACGGAAAACAACTCTGACGCGTGTTCAAAACTTCAGTACAAAAAAATGGAAAACAACTCTCACACGTTTTCAAAACTTCAGTACAAACATGCGTTTAAAAAACTTTAGAAACAAAGTCAAAAACTAACTATGTATAGTTTCGTTCCCTTTCTATGTCAAAGTCTTTGCATTCGCTCCACCGGTTCCCAGCGCAGCCGTAAACCCCACAAATCCACGCGGTCTTGGGTTCGAGTCCCAACCACACCTTTTTTGTTCATTTTCCATCCATCTCATTTTTCTATGGAGAGATTCCACCCTTCTGATTTGCCCACCTGTAATGGGCCTAACTGGATGGACTTTGCCCATTAGTCTCGCTCATACTGGCCTCTCGGCTATGAATTTAATTAGCCCACAACAAATTTTTTTTTTGAAAAAGGAGTGCAGAGACCTGCATTTCATCCAGCATCAACGTTTCTAAATATCATTTCCCATTTCGTACTAGTTAGAGCTTACAAATTCCTCCCAGATTCATGCATTTCCGTACTATTTCAACATTTCAACCACTACGGTTGTCATGCCTACAAATTCCCAGATGTAATTGCAAATGGGTTTTTGTGCTTGATCCTCTAGCTTCCTGATCTTCAGGTTCAACCTCCTAAGCTCAACAACTACCTCTCTGCCAATGCGTGGTCCGCCCTCCTCGACATCTTTCGGAGCTCGCGTTGCGGCCGCTGCCGTTCGTGGAAGAATGGGCAACCATTCTTTATGCTCTTGTAGCAGTTCATTCATCGGTGTCTGGGTCAGGACATCGACAAATGAAGAAACACTTCACCTACACAAGGATCCGACATATCAACAACGAATTGCAGATGCAATTGCTCAAGGTTCCCGACCACAAGAAGAGTAAAATTGCACTGATTCTTACCCCCTTGTTGTTGCACAAGTAGAACGGGCGATTAGTGTTCTTTGGTGTGCGCGAAACCCTCAGATCAACCTCCGCCCGACAATGCGAACAGTGACACATCCGTATCTCCATGTACGCTGGAATATCGATCCGCGAGGTGGCACTAGTAGGGAAAGGGCTACCAGTGACGAACAAATATCAGCTACCGCTGGCGAACGCATCTAGTAGGGAAAGGGCTACCAGTGACGAACAAATATCAGCTACCGCTGGCGAACATGCGTTCGCCAGCGGTACCACGCCAGTGGTAGCAGGTTACCGCTGGCGAACACCAGTTCGCCAGCGGTAGTGCAGGTTACCGCTGGCGAACAAGGCCTTGTTCGCCAGCGCTATGTTCGCCAGCGGTAGCTCCGCTGTTCGCCAGCGCTACTGGTTCGCCAGTGGTAGGTACTGTGTTCGCCAGTGGTAAGTTTCACAGGTTTGTATTTTTTCTGTTTTTTTGTATAACAGTTTATATATTCTGATTCTGTATATATTCCCAGGTCCAAATACATTCAAATTCTATAATTTATAAACTTTCACACATATAAATCACTGATAGCACATCGATAAATCATAGATACATATGCATCCATCCATAACGAATTTAACACATCGATAACGATATTAACACATCTATACATATGCATCCATATCCAATTCTCATAAGTACGAATACAACACATTGATCTCAATAATATGTCGGAAGATTTCGAACCCAAAATATAGCCATCTAATTAGTTCAACGATTACAAAGGTATGACTACTACATATCTATGCAACGTACGCGCGATATAAAGATCAATCGCAAAGAAGGCTAGCTAGATATACGGTCCGTCTCCGCTTTAGCTTCCGCCTCCGCTTGCGATCTTTCGCTAGGGCCAGCGCGCCGTCCACTTCTTCATCTCTCTGTAGACCAAGATAAAAGCATTAGACCGGCAAAGGAAATCACAAGTTCTTATTAGGAGCAATTCGTAACGAATCGAATACATACCGTCGATCATTTCTTCCTCGATGTTGTGATCTTCCGTTTCTTCTCCGGCGGGAACGGAAGAGCACCTTCTAACGAGTTGAATGGTCTCTCGTCAGTCTGCTCTAGCACATATTGTCGCAACTCATTGTTAGATGGTGGGGTACCGTTCCAGTGGAAGGTAGATCCTGAAGTTACTACATCCTTATAGATGATTGTGCAGATCTTGCGCTGGATGCGACCAAAGTTTTGTCTGTACTCAGCATCAGACCATTCCACGATGCTGCGAGACCATTTGTCCACAGCAGACATGTATTGCAGACTATGTTGGTCCTTCACGATCTCCGTCATGTGTTGGATGAGGTACCATGCCTCCATTTGGCTGCCTGGCGCCTGCTTGGGGCAGGGAAACTCTGTTCTGTGTCTGAACACATATTTTCCTTTAATTTGTTTCGTCCTGTCGCAGAATCCTTCCCCCCTGATGTAGCCATCCATAGCATCATTGAGAACAGACTTGATGAGGGTGTAGTTCTTCTCCTTCATCGTACTCCCGGAGTCGAGATATACTGCGTGCGCGTCTCTCGGGTAGAGCATGATGAGGGTGCCGTATTTGTTTCTGCGCAAAACAGGAGAGTCCATATATATAATCCTCAAAAATTGTATATGCGCGAACTTATGTAAAGATGGGAAATATAACTTACTCAGGAAAGTAGGGCACGAGGGTGATCCTCTTGTTCATATGGTTAGTGATCAACACTTGTTCGAGGTACTTTGTCGCTTTTGCCCTACCCTTGGGGTTGTTCAAGTACATGTCGTGCATGTAGTAGGGGTCTGCTAGCCCGATGTTTTTGACATTCTCTACGGATAGCTGATGCGCCAAGCTGAGCGTAAACAGACGGACGATGGACGAGTGGAGTGCTTTCATGTGGAACATCCGGAAAATGTCGTGGGTAGGTGGGGATGCCACTTTATGGCTAGGATCTGCGGATTACCGCTGGCGAACAGGTGCTTCTGTTCGCCAGCGCTAAGATGCGTGCTGGGCCCACATCTTAGCGCTGGCGAACAGAAGCACCTGTTCGCCAGCGGTTGTGGGCGTAGCGCTGGCGAACAATAAACGCCGTTCGCCAGCGGTAAAATGAGGCATCGGCTGTAGTGTTTCAAAGCGCGCGCAGGTGGGGCCCAGACTTAGCGCTGGCGAACAAGTGTGGTGGTTCGCCAGCGGTAGTGTTTCAAAGCGCTGGCGAACACGTATTCCTGTTCGCCAGTGCTGTTAGCGCTGGGCAACTACAACTATCGTTCGCCAGCGGTATGGTGGTGGCTATAAGCCATTCCCTACTAGTGTGGGGCGAGAGTTAGAAGAAGACATGCTTGAATCGCGACCGCCCGGATCCAAAGGGGATCTCAACGCCTCCGCGCACGGTCGCGCCCTCCGCCGCCTTCTCAGTCGAGATTCGCGCCCACCGCCCGGAGATGGAGGGGATCTCGCCGCCGCTCTCTCAGTCGCCCTCGCCCAGATCCTAGCTGCCAACAGTGGTCGACGACCACCTCTGCGTGTGTCCGTCTCCAACCCCCTCCCCGATCAGTTGTGTACTGCTCACCGTTGCGAGCTCCGGGGGCACGTTTCGCAGCCGATTTTATCGCACACGCACGGCGAGCAACGGTTGACTGCTGGGTCCCATAAGCAACTGTTTTCTACTGGGTCCCACAAGCGGCGGCTAGCAAGACAGCAACGGTATGATCTTGTAGCGCGTCTGCATGGTCCCACCTGGCAAGGCTGAGTCAAATACGTTGACCTGACAGAGAAAGCATTCTTCACGGAACGAGTTGTTGCGCACAGGCTAGGGGCAAAACTAAGCATGTTCCGCACCTAGGGGCAAAACTGAGTACATTGAGGCCCCTGAGGGCAATCCATTAATTAACCCTAGAAAATATATAAATTAATATATGTATTATGAACTAATCCGGTCTCAGAAGGCCAGCTCAGGAAATTCCTTATTGCTTTTAGTGTCCGGTTAAGACAAGTTCTATTAAGTCTTAACCACTCTACTCAAAAGTGCAACACAATGTCAGCATATATACACTGGATTTTTACCTTGGAAAACGCCAAAATTGGCTTAAAAAATAGTCCAAAGGCATTAAAATCTTGTTTTTGCTTTATACTATCCAGTATTGGATATGCTTGATGATCTCAACATGATTCCAACGTTTAAATAGCGGAATATCACATATAGGGAGGCTATAGTGGAGATATAGCTAGCGGGGTTACAACGGAAAATTGTACATTACATAATTTAGAGACAACATGCACAAACATCTATATCCAAGATATAGCGAGGCAATAGATGGCTATTTAAAACTATGAAAAATTGTTATCTAGTCAAATTCCATTTCAGGATAATCATAGAAAATAAATTAGATTTAATTGTTGCATCTCAACATGAATTACAAATGTAGAACAGTGGATATACCACAAGATCGTCACACCATGAGTTAATTGCAAAAAAACACCACAATTGGCATAATATAGTAGATTACTGCATCTCGAACATCCGGTACAAATGCAGAACATCCAGTACTAATGCAGATGAGCATGCACACCAGGGATTCACCGACGGCACGCCTAGTCTTTTAGGAAGTAAATATATATATCAGGATATAAGAACTAAGAAATATTGCTTGGAACTTGACAAGTTCAGGAAGCAAACTTGAAGAGGAGTTCCTTGAGAATGGACAGGCTGCAGTTTCTGATGATCTTCCCCAAGCCTCCTGGCGTGAAAACTGAAGGCAGCTCAGTATGAGATTTGATGAACTCCAAGCACTCCTCCTTCAACCACAAGCTACGTCTGCGCTCAGCCACGCAGACAATGTCTGCCAAGCAAGACATGGTTAACAGCTTGAGGGAGGAGATCCGGAGGGCTGCACCAGCACCAACGAGGAACCCTACCTTTGTGGGATCCATTAACCCTCAGCGTCGCTACTCTCATAATGTGCAGGGGACCGTGCCTCATGATCAAGACCCTAACGTGTTCCCTGTGATAGCTGAAGCACACCGGGTTGCCGATCAATTATGCGAACAATATCGTATTCTCAAGACCGAGGTAGCAATTCTGGAAGCGGAAAACATTGAGCTTCGTCGCATCATCAAAGGCTTTCTGACTTCTCTCCGAGTGATTCCACCTTCACCACCGAACAATTGATTCGTCATTGGTTTTGGCATCCCCTCAGCTTGTTCCAAGCTTGGGGGGAGTGTCGCGGTATCACATCACTATCTTTCATCTTTTACTTTTTCAGTAGTGTCATATCATGAGTAGAGAAGTTATCATATAGGATGGTTTGAAGTATGGAAGTGTCTCTCCCTAGTTGGTTATCGTTGTATCCGTTGGTGTGAGTTGCCGGTTTGAAATATTAATGAGAAGTTCCATCATCTACTTTCTATGCACATTATTTCAGTTTTCAACTTCTGTCATATGGTTGAGCTTTCTATTAGTATCTGGTATCACTCTAGAGATCATCAAGTTAATCTAGTTGGTTTTGGCAAACTTAGCTTGGGTCAGCAGAAATAATAATTTGAGTTGCTAGTATAAGAAAGAGGAATTTTCCTATTAGCTCATAAACTTAGTATTCACAAGTTAAGATCGCATGTGCTTTCAATGAAGATTGCATGATTGGTTTCATCATATGTATATTTGTTTGTTTTCCTTCGGCTCTTATGTTTGCTACCCAGCCTTGCTAGCCAAAAACCCTGTACTGAGATGGAATGCTTCTCGTGCATCCAAACCTTAAACCCATAACCTTGCCATTTGTGTCCACCATACCTACCTACATGTGGTATTTCACCGCCACTCCAAGTAAATTTCTCATGTGCTACCTTTAAAACATCCAAATTACTCCTGTTTTGTGTTCTTGTTTTAGCTCATGAGGACGCAAATAGAGAATCTTTATCTCGCTTGTTGATTGGACTCAGACACCTAGACTAGTGGCTTCATCCGCTTATCCAAATGCTAGAAGAGCTGGCAGCGGGGTTCCCAGCCCCAAATAATAATACAAATTCTCTTCACTCTTTTTGCCTCTGATTTATCAGTCAAAGCATAATTGTGTAAACAAAAGAGAAAGAGGGATGACCTTCTATACCAGTTGCGTCCTTCTATGGGAGACGCTCTTGTGAGTCTAGTTGGCTTGTGACGTGCTGTATTTTCTGTTTGCCATTCGTTGACATAAATATATACCACTCAAAATTTAGACACTCGTCCATGGTTTGTGATTGTTGGCAGGCACCCGAGGATTCGGTTAGCCATGGTTTGTGTAAGATGGATGGGAGGAGTGTCATGCATTTTATAACTCTATTTTATTAAATAAAAGCTCTAGCACATGAGTGGTCAATGCTTCCCTCTGCGAAGGTCCTATATTTTACCTTTATGTTGAGTCAGTAAATCCATTTCCTTCTGCCTCCAGCAAGCATTTGAGTTGTTGTGTTCTCATCATCTATATGTTGATTTATTCAATCATGTTTTCCATCCTTCTTTGTTTAGCACATGCTTTATTATCTGAATGAATATTACTTTGAAAGCTACGAATCACTGTAAAAGAATTGTTATAATTAAACATGTTAAGCCCTACACTATAAACCTTGTTATAAAGACTTCACCTAAGATAAGTATAATTTCATTAAATGTTCTCTCACCAAGAATGAAGTTTGCCATTACCAATTTTGATTCTCTCTTTTGTATCTTTGTTTGTGACTCCCTTTCCTTGTTTCAAGTTAAGTTACATGAGAGGAAGTTGCTGTCTGTAATGATTGGTGCATAGGTAAATGTGATACTTCTTGTCCGTATTTTATTTATCGACTCTTCACTCCATAAACCTGTGGTCATATTTTCTGAGTTCAGTTTTGCTTGGGGACAAGCGAGGTCTAAGCTTGGGGGAAGTTGATACGTCCATTTTGCATCACTATTTTATATCATAATTTTCTGTTATTCATCGATATATTTCATGTTATGATGCATCCCTTATGTTCTTTTATCTTATTTGGCATGCTTTATAATTTTTGGAGAATAAACACAGGGACCAGAAATCTGATGGAAAAAGCACCGTCGAGATACCATATTTCAGAAGATCAGAAGAAGAAGACGGGCATCCGGGGGTTCCTAAAAGTCCAGAGGAGGAACACAGCCAGAAGGAGAGCCTGAGGGGTGCCACTAGGGTCCCACACCTAGAGGTGGCGCCCCCCCCGGCCGCGCCACCTAGGGGTGTGGCCACCCTGGCCCACCTCCGGGGGTCAACTTTGGCCCCCTAACCCGAGGGAACCCTAAGCCTCATTCCATCCTCGAAGAATTATTCCGCCGCCACTGCGGGGCGGAAAACACCCGAGAGAGAAAAGCTCTCTGGCAGGGAGAAATCTGCCGGGGAAATTCCTCTCCGGAGAGGGGAAATTACCGCCATCGTCACCGTCATCACTCCGGCATCATCAAGATCGTCATCATCATCGTCATCACCACCAGCACCATCAGCCTCATCATCCACCGTCACCCCGCTGTAACAATTAGGGGCCTCTATGTTGTTTTGCATTAGATCTCTCTCCCGGTGTGGATTAGTTGTTAGTAGTTCATGCTTGTGAGATTTATCGGTGTTTGCACTTTATGACCAGATTGTTATCATCCATTATATCACCTCTGATTATGATCCATATGATGTGTTGTGAGTAGTACGTGTTGTTCTTGAGGACATGGGAGAAGTCAAGTTGTTAGTAGTGAAGTAATGTTGAATAATATTTAATGTTTGATATTTAAGTTGTGGTGTCATGTGAACGTTGACTACTTGTAACTTCACCATTTATGGGCCTAGGGGAATGCATCGTGTATTTGGCTACTAATTGTGGGGTTGCCGGAGTGACAGAAACCTAAACCCCCGTTAGGAAACCATTACACGAGGGAGCGTAGGATCCCGGAGTTTAAATCTGTGGTTAGATTTATTTCTTAATTACTTTCTTGTAGTTGCGGATGCTTGCAAGGGGTATAATCACAAGTATGTATTAGTCTTGGATGGGACGGTACATTAGCATAGGTTCACCCACACAACACTTATCAAAACACTGAACATTATTCAGCTGCATGGAACAAAAGCATCTGACAGAAACCTCCCGTGTGTCCTCGAGAACGTTTGTTAATCACAAGTAAACTCACCGGCTTGTCCTTTGCTGAAGAAAGGATTGTTCCACTTGCTGCAATTATTACTACTGTATTTTATTTACTCGCACTTTATTTATCTGCAATATCAAAAACCCCTATAAATATGTTTTCCAGTATTTACAGTTATTCCTTCATCGAAACTGCTTGTCAACACCTTCTGCTCCTCGTTGGGTTCGACAATCTTATTTATCGAAAGTACTACGATACACCCCCTATACGTAGGTCATCACACTCCTAAAACAACAATCAACTAAACTTATCAGGAAAACAAAGAATTCCATAAGAAAATAAAAACATTTAGAGTTCAAATACATACATCAGCCTGCAACGAGCTAGCAAAACGATTGTGGGAGGTGTCCCTAAAATCCGAAGACAGAGGGAACAATGATAAACTAGACCTCAAGTTAAACCCACCATGAGAAACAGTAGGCCCCTTCACAAAAAAACATAACATATGAAGAAAAAAAGAGATTGCTATATCAAGAATAAAAACCAAAAAATCAAAAGCGAAGAGCATGGATAAGAACCAGAAAAAAAGCGAAAAAAGTAGCACGAAAAATAATAGAACAAGCACTTTGAAAACCCAAAAATATAGGAGATAAAATTACTTGCATGTGTTTACCAACAAAAACCTCTTTCAATTGATTCTTTCCGAATATGTGATGACTTCTGCGGTCAAGATCTCAGAAAACCTTTATCATGTTGCCCTTCCAGACAATAACCCTCGATGTAATATGATTAACATTTAGTTTGCCAAAGTCCAAGAAGTCTAGGTATCGCACCTGATTATGAAAGAAATTAAAAAGAAATACAAAAGTAAAAACAAGAATGACTAATTAAAACAAACCACCGACAAAAATGCGGAACAACTAAGGCACCTTAAATAATAGGGTACAATTTCTAAAAAAAAGCTTACTGGTGGTACATAGTTACAGAAAACAGGGGATTTCATCCTCCTCCCGTTGAATTTGCCAAAATAGCTAAAATCATGCAATCCATTAAGACAATGCTTGTACACAAGATCACTGAAATGAAAAGATTTTGCTGTTGCAGGATCCTTGAGAACTTCAAGATACTTGGTATTCACCGCATTGTTCCGCTCAGGGCAGAGAAAATAGGATACTGCAATAGAGATAAAACATACAAAGACATCAACATCAATTAAAACTTCTGGACCACAGAGCTTGTTGCCGAAATAGGTGATATGAGGCAGAAATGACAACTTAAAGTGAGAGAGAATGAAAGCGGCGTCATCATCACTACTGCATGGGATCTTCAGCCCCCCTATTGGCAAACCCAAAACAATGTGAACAGTTTCCTTCAAAATGACAAAAGGCTTTCCACAAACAGTGATTAGGGAACACAAGGGATCAATGGTCTCAGCAACCCATCTAGAAAAAGCAATAGGGATGTAGTGGCAGTCGAAAAGAAGCAAGCTACAAAACCCAAATATTTTAATTAATATTCTTTGTTCAGAAGTAAAATTCTTTATCACTTCAAGAAAATATTTCAGCCCATAACTAGTCAACACAGATTTATCAACCCCAACAAATTTATTCTTCTTAACCTGCAAAAACTAATTAGAGCATAAGAGATTACAAAAAACTAATTTATTCATACAAAAGATTCAAAAGCAAAAAAATGCAGAAAATGAAAAAATATAAACGATGCTAGTAAGTCACATTACCACATTTGACACCTGAAAATCTTTACAGAAAACACTGGAATTTCTCCTCAAAATATTCACAGCCTACAATGGATAACAATGTAAAAATAATAGTTAGTAAAACAAAACCAAACAAAATCAAAGAAAAAAAATACCCAACTGCTACAATGAACGAACATGTTCCTTGAAGAAGCCAAACAGAGCATCATCTAAAACCTTGACTCTCCCACTATGATCAACGTCCTACAAAAAAGAGAACAACAAAAAAAAAACATAGCAAAATTAGATTGAGCCAACACGATAAATGCATAAAGTAGAGATATATAAGATAAAATTAAAAACATCGCCCCGCCCCCACATACGTACTCACATCGCATTCGCTTGATAGAGTGTTCCCCTCACTATACCCAACATGATAATGATCATCTGCGTGTTCGATGGATGTATGACGTGACCTACACACATAAAAACAAGACAAACATAATGTTTACTTCAAAAAAAATAACTGAGAGACTTACAAAATAACTCAATTAAAATTAGCTACAAAATCAATTAAACAGAAGTTATGCATCAGCATTGAAAAACAACCCTGTTTTTCATATAGACAGTTCAGTCACCTCCCCCAAAAATGAATACAACACAAAAATTCACCTAGAAATATAACTTAGCCGAAGTTGCAATCACCACACCACACACTCAAAAATATAACAATTCCACCACCTCTGCCTACATCAAAATCAAAAATCATAACACAAAACCACCACTCATCCCAATCTATTGTCATTCGCAAACCCCGCATTTTCATAAAAAACCTAAACAATTCACTGTCCGACTACAAAATCAATTCCCAAGCAAAATATAGGTACTGTCTGACACATTTCAAGCCACCATCACACTTCCAGCCTATATCAACACCCCTCCCTCTGATGTATCTGAACACTACACGAATCATACATATAAAAGCTACCGAAACAAAGCAGCTGCAAAAACGTGCAACTGCACACAACCAAGAAACCTAGCATAAACAGCACGAAAACCATGACAACGCAAACCCTCGGCAAAATCGCCCAGGCAAAAATCGAACAAAACACAATCAACTCGAGATAGAGAGACGAATTCACATGAACCTGAACACGGTTCAGTAACCTCCACCACAAAATAAGTACCACAACCCCCCCTAGGACATCCTAAAATCACCTCCCAACACCCACCAGATACGAATCAGAGACGCATACAATCCGTACAAAAACTCCCCCAACGCCATAGATAACATACAAAGCAGTAGCGGCGCGAGATGCAGAAATACTACATGCTAAAGCAGACGAATCTCCTACCCACATGGCGGTCTCAACTCTGCATACAAATCAAATTAACAAGCCACGCCGGGTTCAAGCCTACACAAAACGCCGACGGCGAATCGGCACCGTCAACGACGGTCGTCTCCGACTCAGAACGACCGGAGAGAGAGAACTCCGCCTCTTGAAATAGGAACCAGAGAACAAGCGCGAGGAAGAGATGTAGAGGGGTAGCTGCGCGGGCGGAAATACCTAGTCGGCCGACGGCGTCCCCTCAACCCTCCACCACCTCCCTCCCTTGCTCTGCTTATCGCCATTGACGCGGCAGCTAGAAAAAATCAGACAAGGACAAGCCTCCTCTGTTTCTACGCTGACACCGACCTCTCTCTATGTGACAATCAGGCCTCGACATACGTAAAAAGCCAACAGAAAAATTAAAAAAATAACCCAACCCCACCTCCCTCGACTACAGGGCAGAGACAAATAGCTTCAACGGGCGCCCACCCTCCGAAAACCCGACAACAAAACGGCCAGCTCGCAGCCCAGTAATGCGAGAAACAAACATAGAGGCCAGCCGCGTGCCGACAATAAAAAGACGGATAGTGCTGAGCGTCCCCCGGGGGATAATTTCCTCCTATCCCCCGGGTGGACAGTTTGACACGTGTCCCCTGTCCTTTCTTCCCCGCGCGCTCCATTTGCTAGAAAAAAACGAATCGCATAGAAACGGAACTCCCTCCCGTCCGCCGCATCCCATTGAAGACCCGCGAGGAAACACCGGTAGAAAATAGGCATATAGTCCCGGTTCGCCAGGGCCAAAAGTCCCAACCGAGGAACCGGGACTAGGTATGCGCGACTAAAGACCCCCCCCCCCCTATAGTCGCGCCGCTTACGAACCGGGACTAAAGGCCCGGCCATGTGGGCGGGTGGCGGAGCCGGGGGGCGGAGGACCTTTAGTCCCGGTTGGCCACCTGAACCGGTACTAGACTTTATTTCATTATTTCCATAATTCATTTGGGTTTCTAATTATTTTTCACACCAATTTTTCTCTCCCTTTTTTTCACTCCCTTTTTTCACTCCTTTTTTTTCAGAATTTGTATTATTTGCTTACCGTCTAACTACATTATCTCTAGTCGAATTACTTACTCATGGTCAAACTTCCCGCTCGGTCACCCATCCTCCCACTGCTCTAGCACTAGCACGCTTAACTTCCGAGTTCCATACCGTCCCGCATCCAAGTGTTTTGCACGAATGTATGTGATAGTAGTATCATATCAATCTTATTAACATGTTGGTCGATGCCACATTTCTTTATTGTTTGAATTTCAAATAAATCTTTTAATAAACAAAAGTAATGATGTAATTAATAATTTTGAATAAATAAATAAACATTAACTTTTTAATTTGTATTATTTCTAAAAATACTATTAATATATCAAAATATTCAGAAAATAAAACTAATTCATTTTTAAATCTTAAAAAATACAAATAATATATCAAAATATCCAGAAAATAAAACTAATTCATTTTTAAATCTTAGAAAATACAAATAATATATCAAAAAATTAAGAACAATAATACTAATTCATTTTAAAATCTTAAAAATACAAATAATATATGAAAAAATTAAGAAAAATAATACGAATTCATTTTTAAATCTTAGAAAATACAAATAATTAAAAAATTAAGAACAATAATAATAATTCATTTTAAAATCTTAAAAATACAAATAATATATGAAAAAATTAAGAAAAATAATACTAATTCATTTTAAAATCTTAAAAATACAAATAATATATCAAAAAATTAAGAACAATAGTACTAATTCATTTTAAAATCTTAAAAATACAAATAATATATCAAAAAATTAAGAACAATAATACTAATTCATTTTTAAATCTTAAAAATACAAATAATATATCAAAAAATTAAGAAAAATAAAACTAATTCATTTTAAAATCTTAAAAATACAAATAATATATCAAAAAATTAAGAAAAATAATACTAATTCATTTTAATACTGGATGAACATATATATATAAACTGTAGTTTTTCTGTTTTGTTTTCTTGATGTGTTTTTGTTTGTTTTCTTGATGTGTTTTTGTTTTTGCTAGTTTGTTTTCTTGATGTGTTTTTGTTTGTTTTCTTGATATGTTTTTGTTTTTTGCTTGTTTGTTTTTTTGATGTGTTTTTGTTTGTTTTCTTGATGTGTTTTTGCTAGGAATTAATATAGAATACAACACAATCACACATTCATAACATAGTCTTACGATATCACACATAACACAAACATAAGTCAATACTAATAAGATATCCATTACATATATATACTAAGATACCCATTACATGCATATATATAGAACGCCTACATCTATGGCTCCGTCGAGTAGATGCGGAACAACTCGTAGGAGACATATGCATCTATGGCTGCATACTTGACGTTCGTCATGTCCAGTGGGGTCTTCTCCCAATAGAAGTGATTGCTTCGGGGGAAACCAGACTTCATGGATTCGTAGCCCTCGTGGATGAGGGCAGTTGCCATGCGAGCCATCCCGGTCTTTGGCCCGTTCAATTGGATAAGATCCTGAAGATCAATGTAGTGATCTTCAGGTATCACAATACCCAAGCGCCTCAACTTCGGACGGTCTTGCGTAATGTCAACGCTGCAAAAGTCATATCCCCTGTTGACAAGAAAATCAACAAGGGCCGGAGAATGCTTCGAACTACTGCAACAACAAAAATATCAATGTGTTAGATATGTTGCAACACATGTATTCTTCACATGCAACAAACAAATCGAAGATGCATGCAAGATTGGACGTGTGCGTTACCTTGACCATTGGAAGATCAAAACCGACTCCTTGTACGCAATCTGGATGACGGCAAGATCCCGTTGATCAGCCGTATATTCCAGATCAAGCCCGAAGAACCGGTGTTCATCGGGAGAGGAGGAGTAGAGATTGGTCAAATAACCAAGAGCACCGGCCAGCCGATCGCAACTGTTGGTGTAGCACACGTTCAGAAGCTTGCCGCATGGTGTCGGACCACTGTATGTCTCCCAAACTTCAGCCATGGTGGTGTGCTTGGAGAAGATCGAAGAGATGGAAGACACAGAGAAGAGAGGAGGAAGAAACAGAGAGACTCCGACGCGCACTGTGGAATGGCGCCCTTCTGCCTCGCTCGCGAAATAAAAACCGCCGCGCGGGAGGCGAGCAGTTTGATCTTTAGTCCCGGTTGGCCACGCCAACCGGGACTAAAGGACCAATAGTCCCGGGCGGCCAGGTCAACCGGAATTAATGCCCTCCACGCGCCTCAACGCGCTTCCCAACCCGCAACGTATGACCTTCTGTCGCGGGTCTCCTCCCGACCCGGGACTAAAGACTCATTAATCACGGTGCGCAACGTTTGGGGACTGATGGGGGCGTATGGAAGGCCTTTTTTCTACCAGTGAAAACTCCATCACTCCCCGACACACCGCCGTTGGGGATCACCGGAAGGGAGCACCGGTCGCCGCCGCTAGGAGCACTGCCCCCCGCCTATTGGAGCACCGGCCGCTGCCTAAGGGAGCATCGGCCGCCGCCTATTGGAGCACCCGCCGCCGCCTAAGGGAGCACTCGTCGCCGTCTATTGGAGCACCGGCCGCCGCCTGAAGGAGCACCAGTAGCCGCCTAAAGGAGCATCGCCCCCGCCGCTTAGCGGCGCACCGCCCCTGCCTGCTGGGAGCACTGCTCCCCGCCTAAAGGAGCACCGTCCGCGGCCTAAAGGAGCACCGGCCGCCGCCTAAAGGAGCAAAACCGCCGCCGTTGGGAGCACTGCTCCCCGCCTGTTGGAGCACCGGCCGCCGCCTATTGGAGCAGTCCCCCATGCCGCTGGGAGCACCGGCCACCGTCGCTGGGAGCACCGTCCGCCACCGCGTGCCGCTCGCAGCAGCTACCACCAGGACCTTGCGACCACCATCGAGCATCCATGGCAGCACCATGGCCACAGCTCATCTGCGTGCCCAGGTGGTAGACCGATGGTAGAGAGGAGAGAGAAGCGCGCGGTGGCCGTCGCGCTCCGCACAGAGAGAAGGGCAAGGTGGGGGCCGTGCTTGAAGGTAGCGGCGCGAGGAGAGGTGAAGGCGGACGAGCATGGCCGGGGCTCGCCGGTGTGCCCTTGAGGCGGAGAACCAGTCAAGGGGAGAGAGAGGAGTAGACAGCGGCCGGCTCGTCTCGCGCGTACGGCGGCAGGAGGTAGGAGAAGAAGGAATGAGTGGATAGGAGAGTATCCGGGGGTGAGGAGATAAGGTGTGATGTGGGCCCTAGCCTCTCCGCTTCCCCTTTTCTTCGTAACAAGTGGGACGCGTGGCGAGCGCTCCACGCGGGGGATGCGACGCGCCGATCCCCGGCTGATCCACAGCTTTTTCCTAAAAAAAGGGCGCCCGAATCTGCAAGCAAATATCACAGACACACAAATTGAAGATCGACATACCAAGGATACTATATTATATTACCGCATCTCAAACATCTAGTACAAAATTACAAATGCAGAACAACAGCAGGATCCTCAACCATGACCCTCTTTCTCTAGGGGTCGCATAGCAAGGATACATCCACGGCACGGGCCATCTCTTAGTAAAAGAATACATATGGCGAGATATAAGAACTAAGAAATGTTGCTTTGAACTTGAAAAGTTCAGGAAGCAAACTTGAAGAGGAGCTCCTTGAGAACAGAAGGGCTGCAGCTGCTGATGATCTTCTCCAAGCCACCAGGCGTGACAACTGAAGGCAACTTAGTATGAGATTTGATGAACTCCACGCACTCATCCTTCAACCACAAGCAGTGTGTGCGCTCAGCCACGCAAACAATGTCTGACACCGAGGTCACGCATATGTAACGACTAGCTAACATCTCCTCACAGATCATCTTGAGCCTTTGGAGATCATACTGGTCCGAGGCTTCAAGCAACTGCAGCAGCCACGCTGTCTCTCTTTCCTCTTTCTTCGAATTATCATCATCCGCCCTGTTGTCCTTGATCTCGGGCATTGTGCCGGTGTAGATGAAAGTAAGCAAGCCGCCAAAGACATCTGCGTCGATGCCATCTATCTTCACAATACTTGGGGCAGTAGCGCCCTCAGCGGCCATGTCAGGAAAGAGTTGTGCACTGAAGACGGCGGACCAGGCTGCAAGCACGCACCGGTGTGCGGCAAGCTTCTCGCCATCAACATCAAAGGTAATGTCAGCGCCTTCTTTACTCAGGAGCAGATGGCCGAAATGGCTTTGAATGGTCCCCTTGGTGTTCGTGTCCGCCTGGACGATACTAACATCACAACGGATGGTGAAGCTATCATTTTTCAGATGCCTTGATCTTTCCAAAACCTCCCTTCTCCAGAATATTTCATGGCCGTGAGCATTGTCAAATTTTGTAAATGTTTGGTTCGTCATTGACGCTTGCAACTCAGACTGGTCAATGAAACTGAACACAAACCGAGCCTCCACGGTGTCGGTGTCAAACAGGTCATCAAGGACAAGAAAAACTGATATAAAATCATTCGCTTCCACACCATCATAGGCACTGGGGTAAAACTCTATATACCAGCGATGACCTCCAACAATGAAATGTCTGGAACAGATCAAGCCATGGTCGTGCGATAGCGCGTCTTCTCTGGCACGCGAGTAGCCTCGGACCATGAGCAGGTGGTACCCGCTCTCCGCTCCGCCGGCGACGACGGGCGACAAGGTGGAGTCACAGACGCACAGCTTGCCATCGACGATTACAGACACTCCAGTGAATGCCATTTCGGTGAGGCTCGGTCAGTTGATCTGCGAGAAACATAAACAGAATCACATGAGACGGGGACGCGGTGTAGTACATACCGGGCCGCCTCATACTTTGAAAAGAATTGTGGATGGCCTGAAGAACTTACTGATCGAAGAACCCAGAAGGTCGCCGTTGCCGACGGCCGGCAAGGTCGGGCACAAGCCTAAGGAGAGGTTGCCGAAGGTGGTGAGAATGGATATTGAGAGCAACGCTGAGAGTGGTTCTACCGTCCTCCCTCTCTTGTAGAAACCTGTTCGTGTTCAAATGTAGATCCACAGCGCCCCTGTGCCTCCTCGATAGCTGGAACATGCAGTACGCCGTATTAATACATGCTCATGCCAGGTCTTAGAAGACGATCGATCGCATATTTCGTCTTTGCCTTCACACACGTACTGCATGCACGCCTCGCCTCCACCATCTAATCCATCGTCTCCCTTGCACCACGGTGTGAGCCAAAATAGTGACGCCTCGGCAACCGCGTCCGATTTGGCACGTTCCAAGGGTAGAAAAAAAGTAGTGCTACCCTTGCATGATTAGGAGTACTCCCTCCGTCCACGAACAAGTGTACATCTATTTTTACACATAGTCAAACTTTTTAAACTTTGACCAAATTTATAGAAAATTGTAACAATATATATGATACTCCCTCCGTCCTGGTTTATAGGTCACAAATAGCAATTCTCTTAGCCCTAGGTATTCATTCATTGGGGGTCAAATATTGCATGCATTGGTGGAGAGGGGCGGAGAGAAGCAAACACCCACTAGTTAGAAGAGAATTAATGCAAATGTGCCTAAGAGGTGGGACTGCATGTTTTTGAGATTATGCCCAATAAACCAGGACGGAGGAAGTATCAAAATGATATATTTTAAAACTTCATGTCAAGACAAATCTGTTGATACTAATTTGGTGTCATAAATGCTAGTACTTTTCCCAATAAAGTTAGTCAAAGTTCAATAAATTTGATCGCCGAAAAAGGAAAACGTACACTTTATCGACAGAGCGAGTAGGTAATAGCTTCAGTGCCACATAGAGCAAGTACAATAAGGTACAGTCAGCAAACTGTAAGGATTTAACTATTATATTTGTGCTTAGGTGGAGGAGAGAGAATAGGAAAGAGAATGGAAGCGGGCTCTCATGCAAGAGCCAGCTGCAGCGCGTGCTCCTAGACACTATGTGGGAGTGGCAGGTGGGCCATGCATTGATAATGTAGCACATCCTTATAGCTAACTGTTGTACATGTTGGCTATAGGCAGACTATAGATGACATGGCGTTGTCTTATAGCCAACAACCGCTATACTATTGTCCTTGCTCATAGGCAAAAAAAAACATGACGTGGAGGCTAATTAATGAAGAGAGAGACAAATGGAGTAACATATCTACTTACCGTAATATCACACATATCAAGGCAATATGAGTCTATAATGCAATTAATAAACTTTTACATGACCCCACGTATAAGTTATCACCCATTATGAAATTAGTAACATAGTCTACGAAAATGTGATGTTACGGGTATATGTTACTCCCCATTGTGACTTTTTTTTTGAAATGGGAGCATAGCCCCAGCCTCTGCATCTTGATGATGCACACAGCTGTAGCTTTTATATTGATAAGAAAAATAAATATCCAGAGTATTACACTTCAAGCATCATCCAGGTTCGATACTAGGATCAACCATAGAAACAAAAATAATATTCTAATACAACTCATTGAATTCTTTTAGCATGCAACCAGTCATCCTTGTTGTAGATAGACTGAATGACCGCCATCAAACGAGCACATCCAGACTCCATAAGAGCCCGCTGCTCCATTGTGACTAGGCTTATACCGCTCACGGTGGGCATCCGATGTTTTCCATCCAACGTACTTCGGACAGCTTGGTGTGTCGTCCCTTTGCATCCGCAAGTCAAGCACGATCATCCGATTCCCGTGTCGTACAGGTTTCGTACATGTAACGTCGGATACAAAACAAGTCCGTACCATATAATAGTATAATGCACAATGTACGCTATGTTAATAGCAAGGACAGTAGTAAAGCCGGCTCTTGGCTATAAGACAACATAATATCATCTATAGCCTAGCTATAATCAACATGTATAACAATTAGCTATAAAGATGCACTACTTTATCAATGCATGGCCCACCTACCAGTGTCACATAGTGCCTATGAACACGCGTTGCAGCTGCATCTTGCATGAGAGTCCACTTTCATTGTCTCTCATATCCTCTCTCCTCCAATTAAGCACAATTATAATAGTTGTAACGGCAGTAGGCTCCCTAACCCTAACCCTCCCATAACCCTCGCTGCCGCCGCTGCCACAGGCTCCCCCGCCGCCTCCACTACGTCGTCGCCGCCGGAGGGGACGCCGGCAAAGCCGCTCGCGCCCCGGTGATGGTGGCGGCGGGGCTATTCGCTCGCGGCCGGGTCGATGGGGCGGGTGCTCGGGACGACGCATGCCGTGCTGTTGCCGCCGGATAGCCCTCGGGTGCGGCATCGGGGCGCCGTGGTGGAGGGGATCTGCGCCGCCGTCCTCGGACTGCAGCGGCCTCGAGTTCGGCCGAGCCATGGACTGCGAGCGGCAACGCGACGGACGTCGAGGCTACAGATGCGCGCCCTCCGGCCCTCCCGCCCTGTCCACGATGCGCCGGACAACGCGATGGCGGTGCGCCTGCGGAAGTCGACGCTGCTGGCGGCGGCGCCCATGCGTGGGCTGCCTCCAAATGGAGCTGGCGAGCCCCTTATGGCGGTGGTCCGCCTGGTACTCACCAGGTGCGACCGGTGGCAGCGTGGTGGCTGTGAGGGGCGGAGGTTCCTGACGGCGTCCTTCCGTGGGACGTTTTCGATGCCTTCGCGCCGATGCTCGAGGTTGGAGGATCTTAATGGTGGTCGATCTGGCGCCTTCGACGTGGATGGAGCCGGTGATGGCGACATTTTGAGTGTCATCCCCTTCCTGAAGGCATCATCGAGGAAGCCCCACGGTTCTTCCCGTCAACTCCGGGGGAAACCCTAGATCCGTCGATCGGATGATGGCGGCGCTTCTATGTCGTTACCTCCTTGGGGGGGCATCATTTTTGGAGGAGTGCGCCGGTCGAAGGGACGAGAGGATGAGTAAGGTGGTGGATGCAGGCTCTTCGATGGTCTACGCAGCAACGACAACATCGACAAGATACCTTGCTTAGGCCCGCTCTAGGGGTAACCCTAAATATGGGATTCCCGGATTGGATGTTGGTGACGCCGCCGGTGTCGCTGTCCCTCTTGAGGGCATCGTTTTGTGGCTGGAGGGTCCTAGAGAGGATGCGGTGTTTCTTCTACTGCATTCATGATAGCGGTTCTCCACAGCTTGGTGCTGTGGGGTCTCGGTGTTGCATGCGGATGTTGGACGCGCGCAGGGAGTTGGTGTTGTCTGGTGCCATGGTGGTATCGACGGCAGGTCTGACATGGTGGATGCTTTGATCGCTGTCCTGAAGACGGGTGAGTGGAAGACGGCGGCAGCTACTTTCCGAGCGTGTATATCAGTACGCGTTGCGGTGTGCTGGACCGATTATGCCCCTTGTTCGCTATCGGGCGGCATGGAGAGGCCTTCGTATTTTGGATGAGGCGCGTTGGTGGGTTCTCAGAGTATCGTCTCTGTGATTGTCCACCCCCTCCATAAGTATTGGTAGTGAGCTTTGTTGGGTGGATTCATGTCTAGTTATTTGTTGTATCTACTTGTAAGGCAGAGTGATTTCTGTTCTATCTTTTAATAAAAACCGGCTGTGTGCATCAATTTGATGCAAAGGCTGCGGGTAGACCTCCATTTCTAAAAAAATAGTTAAATTATTGCAGCCACCGTACCTTATTGTACTTGCTATAAGGCTGGTCACAAGAGGCAGTAACTAAGTAGTAACATCAATGCCATGTAGACAAAAAATCTAATGTGCCAAGTATTTAATAAGGAGAGAATAGGTTGTGATAACATAGATAGTTATCGTAACATCTCATTTCTTTACTACTAAATGGGAGTTGGGCATACGTTGGTACGTCCAACCCCTGTGGTCTGCTCAATCGGCTGCCTCACCCTGAAAGAATACGCACTGGCGTGTGGACCAACGAAATCGAACGATTCTTTCCTCTCTCCCCAACCTAGCGTCGTCGTTTCTTTTGTGCATTGGGTACGGTTTTGGCTCGATTTCCCCCGACTCCGCTGCCTCCCCATGCGTTCTGCTCCGTCGCCGCCTGCTCCTACAATCCCATCGCTGACCCTTAGATTCCTCTGCCACCCTCACGCCTCCTCCAGGGTGGCGGAAACGACAACCTTGTCTCCGATCCCGCTCATCGTGGTGCCCGGCTCTCTGCATGGGCGACCTGGTCCCTCGTGGACGAACGGAGCTAGGGGGGAGTAGGACGGGGTCATCGACCTTGCTGGCCCGGCGCCTTGGAGTACCTCACGACCCTGCTGGCGTCCAAGGTGTACGAACGCCTCGGGGTGAAGCTCTGTGTCAAGTACGAGAACTAGCATCTGGTAATTTAATCACAAACCTCGCAACCCTCTTCTTATTGGTTCGTATTTCAGGCGTGGGGAAACTGACAACTTGAAGAAATGTTTGGAAAATTTTCAGTTGCCTATTCTAATTTCGTCAGGTGGTTCACGTTTGATTTCAGCAAGTTGTTCCACTGCTTGAAGCTCCAGCATGTCGCCTACCTCAGCTGGCGTGGAGCTCGATTGTACTTCCAATTACTCTCTACTCATTCTGGACTCTTAATGCAATCGTGATACAGATATGTGTGCAATTTGGGCTTTTTCAGGGATTGGGCCATATGTTGAGGTGTCATGATTTTGTATGTCGTGATTTTGTTCCTCGGCTATATCTGCAAATAATCGTTTTGGTCGTATGCCAAGAATGGTTTGGCGGTGAAGATGCTGCGGCGAGGGAGGGGTGGTTCCTGATGGATCCAGTTGTGGACAATAAGCCGACCCTGCACAAAGGTAACTAATTGCCTTTGTTGAAGCTGATTTTCAACACATGTTGATCTGAGTTATGTTGGTAGTTAATGACACATGTTTCATTTGCCTATATTAAGATGATTTAGGCAAGATTGGACTAGAAGAAAAATATGGGAATGTATCAGCTATATTCTGATGATGATTCCAATTGTTGACTGGCCCTTTTGTCGTGGAAAAATTTGGCTAAATGACGCTCCTTTATCAAATACTTCTTTGTTGTATTAGTTACTTGGAACCTCGCTCACTATAATTTACCTTGTAGCCAATATGTTTTCACGAGTCATTTGATGTTTATTTATGGTGCCTGGTCAGAAGTTACCATCGTTCTTGTGTTTGTGCAGAAATGGGAATAACAAGCTATGAAACAAATAGGCAATGACATACCATTTAACTGTAATTATAGATTTACGGGCTACTTAGTTTGGATACGGGAAATACAATGCCAGATCCTGCTATGCTGGGATTTTTATTTTAATAACCAAAACACAGTCCACCGTTGTTTTGCGACAATTTCTATCTATGTTCTTCTGTTTTACATCATTTTGGTTTGTTGATTCAGAATCACTCCCAATGTTTTATGTTGACCATGCAAGCCAGACAGAGTAGTAGTTTCTTTAGTTATATATATAATTGATATTCCAAATTACCGAAATCCTAGGGAGGATGCTCTTTTTATTTTTCTGAACATGTAAATTTTTTAAGTACTATTCGTCTTTCAGTACCCAGCAAGAAGTTTCTGAGTGTTTTAAACATTATGATTGATTTACTCTCGCCGTAAAGTTTACTTTCTTTACTTTCATACGTTCATTTGGACCTCAGAAATGCCTTTGGTCAGATCAGGAGTAATGGATTATTTTAGCATATATATTTTGAAGAGACATGCCAAAAAAAATGAAGTTTTCCCCAATTGAATTTATTTTTCTTAGAATTCTTCAGGTAGCAAGTGCCGCTGAATATAAGTTCGATTCTCATGGAAGAAAGTGCTTATAACTAATGGAGATTATAAAAACTTTACATTTCCCAACGGAATGGATTCACTTGTTACTGGAAAATGTCAGTCATTGTGGCATGAAAGATGGACCTGATTGATTCTGGCAAGAAGCACAAAGAAGGTTCAGTAGAGTTCTACAACATGTTAGTGCACAGTGCATGAAGGAGCTGCGCATGAAGGGCGTGCCGTTCTACCTCTCCATGGTTCCACGTGCTGGATGACATTGTTAGAACTTGTAATAGGCCTTAGTTTCCTAGTCTGTTTGGTCTTGTACGTGTCCCTGTTGGGTTCGGTTTCTGTATCCTTCTCTGTACAAACTTTGGCTATTGTAGCCCTCAATATAACACGAATCCCAGGGGAGACGAACCCACTGGTTACCCTAACGTTTTAACATGGTATCAGAGCGGGTCTTCCGCGAGATCTAGCTGTCTTCGACATCCGCCGCCGCCGCCGCTCGTGAAGCCGCCGCCCTACAACCTCGCCATCGTTGCTCCCTGAAGCCACGGGCCTTTACATCTGCAGCCGCTGTTGTTCGTGAAGCCTCAGCCGCCGCCAAACAGACTTGCTTGCCATCGTTACTCTTGAAGTTACGGGCTCCAAAACCAAGATCCGGAAAAACAAAACCGCCGCCGACGCTGTCCAGCTTTGGCCACCACAGAGATCTTTGATCCTGCTCCTGCCGATCAAGACGATCAAGACCCCAAGAAATTCAGTACAACTCTGTCTGTCGCTGCAAACATGAGTTCGTCCAGCTCCAGCTCGGCCCTTGCCGCTGCCCTTGGATCGCCACCGGCCCAACAACTCTCTCGCAACAATTTTTTGTTGTGGAAAGCACTGGTGCTGCCTGCCTTTCGCGGTGCCAATGTCATGACATTACTTGATGGATCTGATGCTGCACCTGCCAAGACAATAGAGATTGAAGATTCAGAGAAGAAAAGGATGACAGTGGAAAACCCTGCCTATGTTGCGTGGATTGCCCGTGACCAGCAGGTTCTTCGGTTCCTCCTTAATACTTTGTCCCCGGATATTTTGTCACATTTGCTAGAGGTCACCTCCACCGCTGAGGCATGGACGACAATCAATTCCATGTTTCAGTCCGCTTCACGCACAAAGGCTCAGCTTCTTCGTGGACAGTTGAATGACACAAAAAAACTCACCATGACGGCTGATGCATACTTCACCAAGATGAGAGGCATTGCCTCCGAACTCTCTGCCCTTGGCAAACCAATTCCAGATGATGAGATGCTTGGCTACTTGTTGCATGGCTTGGACAAGGTTGAATACAATGCATTAATCACTTCTGTCAATGGCAACCCGAGTATAACCCTTGATGCCTTCTACGAGCAACTGTGCTCATATGACATGCGCAATGGGGTGGAGGAGAATGGCATGTTTGTATCTTCGGCAAACCTAGCTCGACGTGATGCAATGCGTCCACGTGGTCGGACCCCCCCTCCTCGTGGCCGTAGTCCTGATAATGGTGTCTACCGTGGAGGTGGTAACTATCGAGCTAAGGAGGAGAATCGAGGCTATTGGCGCCGGGATGATGATCGTGGAAACTGGCGTCGTGATGAACGCCATGGTGGTGACTACCGTGATGAGCGCCGTGATGAGCGCCGGGGTGACTACCGTGATGATCGTAGGGACCAACGTCGAGATGATAATGGAGGAGATCGCTACCGTCGCTCTGATGGTGGTGGTCGTTCTGATGGTGGTGGTCGTCGTTTTGACCGCACCCCTACTCCATATGTTGACACAGATTGCCAAATATGCAAGAAGCATGGTCATCCTGCAAATGAGTGTTGGTGGCGCTATTCCCAGGACAAAAGAAACAAAGGTGATGATGAAAAGGGAGCTAATCTTGCCTCCTATGGAGTTGACACAAATTGGTACACTGATACAGGAGCAACGGATCATATCACTAGTGAGCTCAACAAACTTCTCATAGCCAACAAGTATAATGGGCAAGACAGGGTCCGAACTGCAGAAGGAACAGGTATGGACATTAGTCACATTGGAAATTCAATTTTGCGCACTCCTCATGGTTCTTTTGATCTCAATAACATTCTTCATGTTCCTAGTGCATCAAAAAATCTCTTATCTGTTCATCGTTTCACTCTTGATAATCAAGTTTTCATTGAGTTTCATCCCTTCTTCTTTTTAATTAAGGACCAAGCAACCCGAAGAGTTCTGTTTAGAGGCCCTTGCTGGGGTGGTCTCTATCCCTTGGTGCCCATGTTCCATGAGACTGCCAAGCATGCCTTCCTCACAATAAAGCCATCATCATCAACATGGCATCTCCGCTTAGGACATCCCTCTTCGTTTGAGGTTCAGCAAGTTCTTAGAAGAAATAAAATAGCTTACACCCCAGAGAGTACCCCATATGTTTGTGATTCTTGTCAGCTAGCTAAGAGTCACCAGTTGCCATACTCCATATCTTCTAGTGTCTCTACTTCTCCTTTGGAGCAAGTATTCTCTGATGTATGGGGTCCTGCTCCTCTCTCTGTTGGTAAACATGCATACTATGTAAGCTTTATTGATGATTTTAGCAAGTTCACTTGGATATATTTGCTTAAAAATCGTTCTGAGGTTTATCAGGCGTTTCTCAATTTTCAGCAATTTGTTGAACGCAAGTTTGATAGGAAAATTATTACTATGCAAACGGATTGGGGAGGAGAGTATGAAAAGCTAAATGGTTTCTTCCAGAAAGTTGGTATCACACATCATGTTTCTTGTCCTCATGCCCACCAGCAAAATGGCTCAGCTGAAAGAAAACACCGTCATATAGTTCAAGTTGGTCTTGCTTTGTTAGCCAATGCCTCTATGCCTTTGAAATTTTGGGATGAAGCTTTTCTCACAGCCACGTTTCTCATAAATTTACTTCCTAGCAAAGTTCTAAATTTTGAAACACCCACTGAACGTCTTCTCCATATAACTCCAAATTATGATGCACTCAGAACTTTTGGTTGTGCTTGTTTGCCTAATCTTCGTCCCTACAATAAATGAAAACTTGCTTTCCGATCCACACGTTGTGTGTTTCTTGGTTATAGCCCTCTACATAAAGGTGTAAAATGCCTTGATGTATCTACAGGCCGTGTGTATATTTCTCGAGATGTTGTTTTTGATGAAAACGTGTTTCCGTTTGCATCTCTTCGTCCAAATGCCAGAGCTCTCCTCAAGAAAGAAATCTTACTTCTTCCATCTTCCACCACAAATTCCCATGAGAGTGCCCATAATTGCAATAACCATATTGTGCCTATTGTCTCTATTACTAATGTGCTACAGGAAGATGAAGCTGTAGAAGAAAATCCAGGTGAAAACAGTGAAGAAAATGGTGCAGAAATTGATGTTGAAATTGCATCAGAAAATGACGAAAGCAGTGCTGAAACAGAGGAAGATTCGGAACATTCTCCTGACTCTGCGAGTTTCGAGATGCAGCAATCCCGTGATGATTCTCTGACGCAGTCTGCTGCTGCCTCTCTGTCGTCTGGCGCATCCTCGGGTGCCGATTCCCGCGCTGCGCCTGGCTCCGCGCGTGCGCGTGACGGACACACGCCAGGCGGGGACAGCAGCCATGCACCCGGTGCTGTGACGCCACCTGGCAGCCGCAGCGAAGCGAGCGACACTGCGCCCGGCTCCCCGTCGCAATCACTGTCCCCTGACTCACCAGCATCTCCGGGATCTTCTGCAGCCACTGATGCTGGGGGCGGAAATACATCAGCAGCTGAAGAAAATGAAAATGATGCTGAAAATGATGCTGAAAATTCTGAAAATTCCGATTCCTCTAATAATTCTTCATCACCACCACCTTCACCTCCTGGAGTCCGTACCAGATTGCAGAAAGGTATTCGTAATCCAAGAAAAATTACTGATGGCACTATACGGTGGTGTATGTTGTCCTCTACAGGTGAACCAAACACATTGTCAGAAGCTCTCAATGATCCTTGTTGGCGTCAAGCTATGGAGGAAGAATACAATGCATTGATGGATAACAAAACTTGGCATCTTGTTCCACCAAGTAGCAACAGAAATTTGATTGACTGTAAATGGGTGTATCGTATAAAGAAGAAAGCAGATGGCACCATTGACAGGTACAAAGCTCGCCTAGTTGCAAAAGGATTCAAACAGCGATATGGTATTGATTACGAGGATACTTTCAGTCCCGTGGTTAAGATTGCTACTATCAGAATTGTTCTATCTCTCTCAGTCTCTCGTGGATGGAGTCTAAGGCAGCTAGATGTCAAGAACGCGTTTCTTCATGGTGTTCTGGAAGAGGATGTGTATATGAGACAACCACCAGGTTTTGAGAACCCCCACTCTCCGCATTATATTTGCAAACTTGATAAAGCTCTGTATGGATTAAAACAAGCACCTAGAGCTTGGTATTCTAAATTGAGTTCTAAGCTGCTTGAGCTCGGATTTACACCATCAAAGGCAGACACTTCATTGTTTCTCTTCAGCAAGTCAGGTATCACAATGTTTGTTCTGATTTATGTTGATGATATCATAGTCACTGGTTCGTCTGATCATGCCATTGATGCTCTGCTTCGAGACTTAAATAAGAATTTTGCTATCAAAGACCTAGGTGATTTACATTATTTTCTGGGCATTGAAGTCAAAAGAACACAGAATGGTTTGCTCTTGACACATGAAAAGTATGCTACTGATATTATTAGCAGAGCTGGTATGCAGGGTTGTAAACCAGTTCCTACACCCTTGTCATCTTCAGAACAATTGTCTCTTACAAAGGGAACACTTCTTGGTCCTGAAGATAGCACTCAATACAGAAGTCTAGTTGGAGCACTGCAGTATCTTACATTGACACGTCCTGATTTGTCCTTCTCTGTTAACAAGGTCTGTCAATATCTTCATGCTCCAACTACAGAACACTGGACAGCTGCCAAGCGTATTCTCAGATATGTGCAAAACACCTTGAGTCTTGGAATTACATTCACAAAATCATCATCCACCTTCTTGAGTGCATTCTCAGATGCAGATTGGGCTGGCTGTCTTGATGATAGACGTTCTACAGGTGGTTTTGCTATATTTGTTGGACCAAATTTGGTCTCTTGGAGTGCCAGAAAACAAGCCACAGTGTCTCGATCTAGTACTGAAGCTGAGTACAAGGCACTTGCTAATGCAACTGCTGAATTGATTTGGGTTGAAGCACTTCTCATTGAGCTTGGAGTAAAATTACAAGAAAAACCAAGTCTTTGGTGTGATAACCTAGGAGCTACCTATTTATCTGCAAATCCTGTGTTTCATGCTCGTACTAAGCATATTGAGATTGATTTTCATTTTGTCAGAGAAAGAGTTGCTAACAATAGTCTAGCAATTCGGTTCATCTCAAGTGAAGACCAAGTTGCTGATGGATTTACAAAGGCTCTCCCTGTCAAGAAACTTGATGAATTCAAACGTAATCTCAACCTTTCAGAAGGTTGAGATTAAGGGAGGGTGTTAGAACTTGTAATAGGCCTTAGTTTCCTAGTCTGTTTGGTCTTGTACGTGTCCCTGTTGGGTTCGGTTTCTGTATCCTTCTCTGTACAAACTTTGGCTATTGTAGCCCTCAATATAACACGAATCCCAGGGGAGACGAACCCACTGGTTACCCTAACGTTTTAACAGACATCTCTGCATCTGTTGGGCCTTTCAGTTGTAACCTCTCCTTCGAGGCATCGCACCTTGACAGATCTGGTAACACCAGTTCGAGACGTGAAGGAGATACCAGAGAGGCAACGGGGGCTACAGTGGGACGCGAGTCTGCCTGCTAGTAAACATCTTTGTGCTCCAGATCTGTTTATTCTGCACTTCTCTCGATACATCTTTGTGCTTTGTCCACATGGAATGAAGTGAACAATCTTCGCCCATGCTTCTTGGCAGGTCTCTTGGTCCATTCGTACCGTCACACCGGCAATCAGATGAGATGGTGTGGCCCGCATCGCAGTGTCCGGGTCAAAGGAGGACCTCCAGGAACTCCGTTCGGATGCAGTGGGTTCTTTTGGTTCCTCCGTGGGTGCTTCTGGTTAGTCGTGTGCATTGTTGTTGCCAAGGCTGAGAACTTTTGTATGAAAACTGGCATCCTATGGCTTGTGATACATGATGACAGAATCGTGTATTAAGTAGAGCAACAGGACTCAATCGTTGTGTGCTACTCCTAAATTTCAATGAGGATCCTGATGCATGATGCCCCACTTCCACATGAAGCACACAAAGAGATCAGGTCTTGCAAGCGACCAATCTTCACAAAAAAAAGACATGATCTCTATTCCAATCATTGTCGGCACTCTTCATAAAAACAATTGTTGGCAGCTACTCCTCTATTTCAGTCGTTGGCAGGTCATCCTCTATTCAAGGCATATCCGCTCCAGAACTCGACAAGGACAACTACTCCATGTCAGCGTTGCAAGGAGGGAGGTCGAGTACGACGGGAACAGGAACATCCCCGGTGGCGTGGCGCAACGGTGGGAGACATCCGCATGCCTCAACGTCATTTATCAAGTTGCCCGTAAGCAAAGCGGCAATACAGGCTATGGGCAGAAACTGCAACGTCTTTGGGCGTGCGGCAGCCGGTAAAGGCTGCTGCAAAGGGGAGCATGTCGGAGCCTCGATTTTGTTCTCAGCATCCGTAAGTTCCTCCTTTAATGCCCCATTAGCCTGCAATGCGGCACTGCTCCTGTGACGATCCCAGGCTCCCACGACACGGGTTGCGCCGCCCTCCGTTGCATCAACCATTGGCGCTTCACTCCTTTTGCTCAATCTAAGACGAGGTTCCATCGGAACATGAGCTGGATTGCAGTCTTTCATGCCACAATTTTCGAGCAGTTTCTTTGCATATGCCTCCTGGCACAGTGTGATTCCTTCCGGCTTTTGCTGTACCTCAATTCCGAGGTAGTAACTCAGTAGCCCTAGATCACTCATCTTGAACAACTCCTTCATTTGTAGCTTGAACTTTGCAATCTCCATCTCATCCACTCCCGTTAGCAATAGATCATCGACATAGATGCCAACTAGTAGACGGTCCCTTCCTTGTCCTCTCTTATACATCGAATGCTCCAGTGGGCTCTTCTCGAATCCGAGAGAGATCAAAGTACAATCAAGTTTGATGTTCCACGCCCGAGGGTCCTGCCGTAGCCCGTACAATGCCTTGTGTAATTTCAGTACCTTGTGTTCTTCTCCCTCGTTGATGTATCCGGGTGGTTGCTTTACATACACTTTATCTTCCAACTCCCCGTTCAAATATGCGGAGTTCACATCCATGTGATGCACCTTCCACGATTCTTGAGCCGCGAGAGCAATAAGTAATCTCACCGATACCATTGTTGCAACAGGAGCTGACACATCTTCGAAATCCACACATTGCTCTTTGGCCACTAGCCTTGCTTTGTGTATCAACACTTTCCCTTCGGCATCCTTCTTGATTCCGTACATCCACTTGAGTTCTATGGTTTCATGATTGTTAGGAAGATCGACAAGCTCCCATGTGTTGTTGTCGTGGATCCATCCCAACTCCTCATCCATAGCATCACGCCAACACTCCATCGTATTAGCGTCTTCAAATCCCGCCGGTTCCTCGGTGAGAAAACATTGCTTTTCGTGCTTCATCTTCACCGGATTGTATATCGTCGGAAGTTCCTTCTTCTTCGGATAGTAGTCCAACACGCTTCGCCGGCGTGTTGGCGTCGGTCCTAGTCGTCTCGGCTCCAGTCCAATCGGAGGCGGTGCGACATAATCTCCTCCGCCCGACATTGCGCTTCTTGCTCCTGGAGTGTCACCTTTTCTTTCGGTAACTACTCCTTGCAACACAACAATGTGTCGCACTCCATGGACTTCTTGTGCCATGTACGCCTCTTCTTTCCCCTGCGACGCTTCAGTACGCCGCACTCCGTGGACTTCTGGTGCCACGTACGCCTTCATACCAGTAGCTTCGGTATGATTCTTCGGATCACCCCCCATGTCCTTAGCTTCGACATGAGTTTCCGATACTAGTTGACGATGGCAAGACGTCGCTTGAGGAACTAGATCATCCTCGTCCACTAGTGCCCTCTCCTTCAGACCTTCGTTCAGGGTTTTGGATCGTAACTTGTCGTGGAGGAACACCTTCTCCTCGACTAACGCCACATGCTCTGCGGCTTCCCGAGAATTTTCTGGCTTCTCTTCCATCAGCTCACAGACCTCCATCATGAGAAGACGGGCATCATCATCACCTCCCTGCGCATCCTTTGCGGCTATAAGGGCAGTTTCCTTGACAGGTTTTCGGCACACAGATTTGAAGTGCCCGAGCAAGTTACAGTTGTGGCAACGCACCAAGCGCTTGTCGAATTTCTTTTTCGACTTCTCCTTGTGCTCGCCACCACTGCTGGACGCACCATGGTTCTTGTACTCTGCCGCGACCATTGCTTGTAGCTGGCTACGCGTGAGCATAAGCACCTCATCTTGCTTCCCGTCGCTTGATGTTAGCTTCATCCTTTCATCATGAGCCTTGTACCTCCCGATTAGATCATCTAATGTGAGGGTTTTCAGATCGACGCACTGCTCGATGGCCGATACTATGGGTAAGTACCGTGCAGTCGCTGCTCGGAGGAAACGCCGTATGACCGAGATCTCATCGAGCCTCTCGCCGAGTGTGCGAATTCCATTGACTAGGGGCACCACCCTGGCCGAGAACTGCTCCACAGATTCATCGTCTCCCATCTGCAAATTCTCATAGTTCCTCATCATGGTTTGCAGCGTCGCTTCACGCACCCTCTCGTACCCAAGCTGCAACGTCTTGATGGTGTCCCATACGTCCTTCGTAGTTTCCTTGGAGATTAGATGCTGCATCAAATCCATCGGCATAGCCGAGTAGATGGCCGTAGCCGCCGGGCGATCTCGCCGGCGTTGCGCCCCACCCTTCTTGAACCCACCGCCACCGGGGTCGACGATATCCCAGAGCCCGTGCGACTCCATTGCGCATTGCATCTTGCTGCCCAAACTCCGTAGTTCTCGCGATCAAACCGCGGGAATTGCGACGATGATGGTGCGGGCGCCGCAGCTTGTAAAGCCGCGCCTGTCATCTCCGCTAATGCCTTCGTGTCGCCCATGACCTCCCGTTACTAGAAGATCTTGAACCTGAGGCTCTGATACCAATTGTTGGAATTTGCCCAGGCCATCGAGTGCTTTCCGACATAGACGACGATAATCTAGCGAGGCAACATGCACGTACACAAATAATCCAACTTGTCCAGTTAAGTGTGAGCATAATTAGGTTTGTCTAACAAGGAAAGATGCATGCATGTACGTGCTACGTTGCTGTCCTAGTTCAAGTAGTACTAGTGCTTGTCCATCGTACTAGTCTAGGCAAGAGAGAGTTGGAGTCCTAGTCCGACTAGTACTTGTGCTGGTCGTGGCTGCATATATAAGCACATACGGTGCTTTGTAAGAAATAGAGCTTGTACCAAGAAAATTGGGAGAAATAAAGAGAAAAACAACGGGCACGATAAGTGCCCTTGGAAAAAAGATTTGTGTGTGTGTGTTTGTCTAGATCGATGTGATTCGATCCGTGGGGAATTCTAACATCCTCCTCTAATGCCCCATCAGCCTGCAATGCGGCAATGCTCCTGTGACGATGCCAGGCTCCCGCGACATGGGTTGCGCCGCCTGGAGCTCGCTCCCCTGCCCCCAAGCGAATGGCCCTCCCATCCTCCTCCCTCCTCTCACCAGCCTTAGAGCCCTCCCCACCCTCCAACCCCTATCCCGCTGCTCCTCCCGATCCAGATCCAGCCAGTCGCCGGCTGCTGCCATTGGATGCGTTGGAGGTCCCGTCTCCCCCTCCCCTCGGTGCTCCGGGTCCCTCCTGCCACCTCCCCCGGCTGAGCTCCCTCCAAATTTCACGCTGGGTAACATCTCTGAGGTCCTTGTGGTCCCGACCGAGCAGGCTTGGGTGGAGGTTGGGGACGCCGCTGGCCGGGGTTGGAGAAGGTGCTTGTTCCGCCTCTAATGAAGGAATCTAGTCTCTCCCCCGCCTTCAAGCTGTGGACCTTTGGCCTCTGCTTCAGATGCTTGTCGCCGGAGCACTTCCCGCCGACTGCCATGGGCATGTCCGGTGTCTCGGATGCTGCCATCCTGGGCATCGGGACTGCAAGACACACCATTCGGGCAGTCAAGCCCCTCAGCTCCGCCTACGCTCTCCTCCGACGCCTCCTCGTCGCTCGATGGACTTGCTTGCTGGCCAAGAGCATCACCTCTGTAGCTCGTTGCCTCCGCCTCAGCGCTCCTGGGCTTCAGTGGTCGCTCATTCGGAGGCTCTAAACATGGATTCTCCCCACGGGTCGGGTGTCCCTGCGACCGGCGTTGCACCAGGGCTGTTGCAGCCTCTCCTTGCGGCTAAGGTGGAGGCTCCCAACACCGAGTTGTAGGCAATGTCCGCAGCTCGTCTGGAGGAAGTGTTCTTGCCCCTTCGCGACCTAGTCACCGCTGTGCAGGGTTGGTCCGAGCAAGTTTCGGGACTTTGGGAGCTCATGGAGGCTACCGGTGCTGCTCTCGCTGTTTTTTCGGCGCCAGGCAAGCAAGATGATTATGTGTCTCTCATCGTGCCCTATGGCAAGGAGGCCAGTGCGGCCATTGGAGCTAGCTGCTCGTCTGAGCTCTATGATGTGATGGAGCGGCCTACAGATGACCCTTCAGACTCGGGCTTGGTCCTTCCCGAGATGGTGCTTCAGAGCGTGGAGGAGCAAGACAAGGTTGCGGAAACCGTGGCATCTTGTAGGAGCTTGGAGCTGATTGAAACGTCTTTGCCTGATAGTTCAGTTGGACTGGCACCCCTAGAGCTGGTTGCGCCTTGTGTCTCTCACGGCTTGAAGGTTCCTCAGTCCGACATTTCGCACACCTTGTTGGATGAGCTCTCACTAGTAGGACAAAGGCTACCAGTGACGAACAAAAATCAGGTACCGCTGGCGAACATGTGTTCGCCAGCACTAACCCGCAAGTGGTATAGGTTACCGCTGGCGAACACGATGGTTCGCCAATGCTATGTTAGTTACCGCTGGCGAACACCTTAGCTCGTTTGCCAGCGGTAAGTTCGAAATATTCAAAATTTCAAAATTAATTTTTGCAAAATTTCGAAACATTTGAATTGGGAACCATTAATCGCAGTGTAGAATTTTTTTCCTTTTTCTTTACTTTATTTTAATTTTAATTATCCACTTCCCGCTCGGTCAGCCATCCTTCCACTACTCTAGCCCCAACACGCTTAACTTCTTACTTCCTTCACTATGAGCTACCTAGGAACAACGCATACCTTCTTCTTCTTATTATATTACTATCAATCCTCTTAACTATTGGACCATAGTGTCACACGTCTTCACTTTTTGAATCAATTTTTTTTAAGTAAACAAAAATGAATAAGTAGTGATAATCTGGAATTCAAATAGCAATAAATGTGTTTAATTATTTTTTTTAATTTTGTCATTTAATATTGAATAATTCATATCTACAAATACGTAATTCAGAATTCGACAAATGATATATTTAAATTGATTAGAGAAATAAGAGGAATCCAAATATGACATCCATATCATCTTTTCTTAAAAAAGAATTATTTTTTGAATTTTGAATTTCTTTTTATTAATTTGATTTTGTAGGAAAATTTCTTCTATCTCAAATAACTTTTTTTTTCCTTTTTGAATATGCAAATTCTATGAAAACATGACCGGGAAAACCAACTAGACCCTAAAACCTACCCACTAGTTTCACCTGTTCGCCAGCGGTATAGAGCTTACCGCTGGCGCAGGGTTCACCCTGTTCGCCAGCGGTATACTGCGCCACGTGGGTGGGGAGCCCACCGTTAGCGTTGGCGAACTTGTTTACTGCTTCGCCAGCGGTAATAACTTAGCGCTGGCAGACATTATAAACGCTTCGCCAGTGGTAATAGCACTGGCCAACACCAAAACGTGTTCGCCAGTAATAAGCCGGTGGCTATAAGCCTTTTCCTAATAGTGTCTTAAAAAATTTCAGCTTCACTGCACCGCTTTCCTTGCTCGATGCGCCGACTGATTTACAGATTGAATGGGACTCCACTTGTGTCGGTAGGTGCAGGGGAAGGTTGGACAAGCAGAATAGATCTTGCAACATCCCGGCTTCGAAGCATCCTAAATATAGATTGGTAGAGGCTTTTGCTGATTTGCCAAAGGACCCAATGTCAAAGAAAGGAGCCAAGGAAGATGAAGGTTTATCTGTGGATGGCCACGCTGCTACTGCGCGTACCGCCGCTGATGCGAAGGCCACTAAAATTAAGCAGCAGATTCTTCTCTTCCTATCGTTGAAGGCTTAAAAAAACAAAGAATTCACCATATGATATCAGGACTTCAATTCCCCGTACTCCTCCGTTGGCGGGTTGAGTCGATGGTCTCTAAACGGGAGTCAACCACTGGTAGAAAATAGGCCTACAGTCCCGGTTCGCCAGGCCCATTAATCCCGTCCGGGCAACCGGGACTAGCTACGCGCGACTAAAGGCCCCCCCCCCCCTATAGTCCCGTCACTTACGGACCGGGACTAAAGGCCCATCTACGTGGGCGGGTGGCGGAGCCTGGGGTCGGAGGACATTTAGTCCCGGTTGGCCACATGAACCGGGACTAGATTTATTTCGTAATTTTTTTAATTCATTTGGTTTCTAATTATTTTTCTCACCTTTTTTCACTCCCTTTTTTTTACTCCTTTTTTTCACTCCCTTTTTTTCACTCCCTTTTTTTTCACAATTTGTATTATTTGCTTAGTGTCTAACTAAGATTATCTCTAGTCAAATTAGTTACTCATGGTCAAACTTCCCGCTCGGTCACCCATCCTCCCACTACTCTAGCACTAGCACGCTTAACTTCCGAGTTCCATCCCGTCCCGAATCCAAGTGTTTCTCACGCATGTATGTGATAGTAGTATCATATCAATCTTATTAACATGTTGGTCGAAGCCACATTTCTTTATTGTTTGAATTTAAAATAAATCTTTTAATAAATAAAAGTAATGATGTAATTAATAATTTTGAATAAATAAATAAACATTAACTTTTAATTTGTATTATTTCTAAAAATACAAATAATATATCCAAAAATTGAGAAAAATAGAACTAATTCATTTTAAAATCTTAAAAATACAAATAATATATCAAAAATGAAGAACAATAATACTAATTCATTTTAAAATCTTAAAATACAAATAATATATCAAAAATTAAGAACAATAATACTAATTCATTTTAAAATCTTAAAAATACAAATAATATATCAAAAAATGAAGAAAAATAATACTAATTCATTTTAAAATCTTAAAATGAAAAAATATATCAAAAATAAAGAACAATAATACAAACAATATTCATTACATGCATAGAGTCGATCACACATAACACAAACATAGAGTCGATCACACATAACACAAACATAGAGTCGATCGATCACATTTCATAACATATATATATAGAGTCGATCACAAAAGATATCCATTACATATATATACTACTAATTAGATACCCATTACATGCACATAGATATCGAACGCATACATCATATATGGCCCCGCCGAGTAGATGCGGAACAACTCGTACGCGACATATGCATCTATGGCCGCATACTTGAGGTTCGTCATGCGCAATGGGGTCTCCTCCCAATAGAAGTGATTCTCCCGGCGGAAATCAGTCTTCATCCTTTGATAGCCCTGGTGGATGAAGGTGCTTGCCATGACAGCCATCCCGGTCTTTGGCCCGGTCAACTGGATAAGATTCTGAAGATCAATGTAATGATCTTCAGGTATCATAATACCGATGCGCATCAACTTCACACGGTCTTGCGTGATGTCAACGCTGCTAAAGTCAAACCCCGAGTTGACAAGAAAATCAACAAGGTCCGGGCAATGCTTTGAACTACTGTAACAACAAAAATAAGATATGTGTTAGATATGTTGCAACACCTATATTCTTCACATGCAACAAAAAAACTCGAAGATGCATGCAAGATTGTACGTGTGCTATAGCTTCTACCTTGCCCATTGGAAGACCAACACCGACTGCTTGAACGCAATCTGGATGACAGCAACATCCTTCTGATTCGCCGTGTACTCCAGATCGAGCCCAAAGAACCGGTGTTCTTCGGGAGCTGCAAAATAGAGATCGACCAAATGACCTAGAGCTTCATGCAGCCTCGCGGAACTGTTGGTGAAGAGCACGTCCAAATCCTTGCCGCATGGTGTGGAACCATTGTATTGCGTCCAAACTTCAGCCATTTGCGTGCGTGTGCTTGGATCGAAAAGAACAGAGAGCGAGAGGAAGAACAGAGAGCGAGCAGTTGGAATGGCGCCCTTCTGCCTCGCTCGCGAAATAAAAACCGCCGCGGGGGAGGCGAGAAGCTTGATGTTTAGTCCCGGTTGGCCACGGGCACGGGGGAATAAAGGGCCATTGGTCCCGGTTGCCCACGGGAACGGGGAATAAAGGACCAATAGTCCCGGGCGGCCAGGTCAACCGGAATTAATTCCCTCCACTCGCCGCAACGCGCTTCCCAACCCGCGACGTCTGACCTTCTGTCGCGGGTCTCCTCCCGACCCGGGACTAAAGACTCATTAGTCACGGTGCGCGACGCTTGGGGACTGATGCTGGCATACCGAAGGCCTTTTTTCTACCAGTGAACTTCAATCTATAAGGAAGCAGGACCTAGCACGTGTGGTTTTTTTTTTTTGAGAGCTGCGGTTTTTTTATCCATAGATGAACCCGATATTTTAGTTAGGTCTTTTAATCCCTGTTGTTGGTTTTTTGACGTACATTACGTCATTAAGAGACGTTATATAGTTTTTTTTTGAGGCTGTCACCGGGGGGGAAAGGCTCCCCACATGAATATATTCCAACTAGAATCATGTAATACAGAGGGAGAGATGGGCACGCCACAGATCGGCGGCTTCTCGATGTTCCGTTTTTTTGAAACGGTGCGACCATAAGGTCAAGTCCTGAATAATGTTCCTGATAGTAGAGTTACAAGTTTGGTCAATGGACCGAAATACCATAGCGTTCCTTGCGTCCCAAATTTTCCAAAGAATTATCAAGAGCATAGAGGTCCAGGCGTTCGTAGGGAGGCCAACAGGCAATGTGGCCGTCCAAATGTCCCCAGCCGCTAGAGGATTTGGCTGAAATCCAATAGTGTTCCAAACGAGCTCGGAGTTTGGGCAGTGGAAGAATAAATGGTCTCTGTCTTCCACGGGGGCCCGACATCATGGACAGTGGGAGTAGTCAATGACATGCTTGTGCCGCAGGTTTGCTCGAGTGTTAAGTCTATCAAGCGAGAAGAGCCACCCAAAGACCTTTACTTTGGCAGGGACTCTGGACATCCAAATGTGTTGAGCTTGTGTGTTTGTTGATGATGATGTCAAGGCCACATAGGCCCTTTAGTGGAGAAGGGGGACCCGTCCATGAGAGTGCGCCGATCCCTGTCATCCGAGAGGGAGAAGTCCTGCAACAACAAAGAGAGCGAAGCAAGCTGGCTAGCCGCAGCGTTAGTTAGCCGATTTCGGAGGTCCGCCTGGATCCCTGTTTGCAGAACATATCTAACATAGGCATGTTGGTTAGTATGGTGGGAGTATAATGCTGGAAAAGCAGAGGCTAAGGGCTCAGGGAGTAGCCACCGGTCCTGCCAAAAGAAAGTGGAGGAACCGTTGTGAACTTCACAGGTGGTGAGGTGGGAAAGTATGGGGGTGTATTTGGTGAGGATTTTTCTAATGTAAGAGTGGGTGGTGGTGTGGTGGGCGAAAGGTGACTGATGGTCAACCCACTCCTTCCAAGGTGTAATCGAGCTATGAAGGAATTTGAAACAAATTTTCAGAAGCAAACAAACATTCTGTGCATTTAAATTTTTAACCCCGAGACCACCAGCCGACCGCGGAGTACAAGCTTTGTCCCAAGCCACTAGGCACTTTGCCCCAGAGCAGGTGTCTTCGTCCGTCCAGAAGAAGGACCGCCGTTTCGCATCAATAATTGCAATAACAGCGGCAGGGAGGAAGAGGGAGGACATGAAGTGCGTGGGTAGGCTGTCCAAAACGGCGGATAAAAGGACCAGCTTCCCTCCTTTGGAGAGAAGGGTTGCACGCCATCCAGCGAGGTATCTGTCAATGCTATCAATGATGGGTTGGAAGGCCGATTGTGGAATCTTCTTGTCCGAAAGTGGAAGCCCTAGGTAGGTTTGCGGGAAGGAGGACGTGGAGGTACCTAGCGTGGTTGCAATGTGAACAATCTCGTCTTCCGGAACGTGAATGGGAACAAATGTTGTTTTATGAAAGTTGATTTGGAGTCCAGTGGCCGCAGCGAAATCTTCCAAAATTTTCCTAAGGTTAGCAGCTGCATCTGTGGATGCTTTTAAAATAATGAGCGTGTCATCGGCGTATTGAAGGACGGGGCAAGGAATTCCCGAGGAGAGGGGGTGGGACAGGAGTCCTCTGTTGCAGGCCTGGGTAATCATTTGCTGAAGGACATCTGCGACCGTGATAAAAAGGTAGGGAGAGAGAGGATCTCCTTGTCTGAGTCCAGTCTTACAATTGATCCAAGGGCCAGGAACACCGTTAACGAGGACAGCTGTCATTCCTGTTTCGAGGAGGATACGGATCCAGGAGATGAACCTTTCAGGAATGCCGCGGGTTCGCAAGATGGTAAATTGGGACGTCCAGTTGACCGAGTCGAAGGCTTTGCGTAAATCAAGTTTAAGAACGATAGTGGGCGCCTTGCGTTTATGGCAGCAGCTCAGGATGTCTGCCGCAAAGACGTAGTTCTCAGAGATTCCTCGCGCAGGGATGAAACCAGTTTGGTTGCAGTGGACAAGGGAGGGTATAATTTGTTGCAGTCTGTTAGTGAGAAGTCTGTTGATGGCTTTGATGAGGCAATTTTGAAGGGCAATTGGCCTAAAAGAGTCTGCCGTGCGCGCGGCACTGTTTTTTGGAAGTAAAACCATATAGGATCTATTAATACAATTAAGGTCCAGGGAGAGGTCGTAAAACTTTTGGAACAGGTGAACAACTTTAGGTTTTACCAGGTTCCAGAATTTTCGATAGAACCCAGGGCCAAAACCATCCGGTCCTGGGCTAGCATTGATATTCATTTGAAGAGTAGCTTGAGAGATTTCGGAATCGGAGAAAGGGAGGTCAAGGCCAGAGGATCCTGGCGTGGGTGCGGCGTACAGGTCAGACAGGTTGAAGGCCCATCTGGTGTGCTGAGAGCGACCCAGGAGAGCTGAGTAGTAAGAAGTTAGCACATTAGTTTTTTGGAAGTGATTATCAATGATTAGGCCGTCGTGTTCGAGGAAACCAATTTTGTTCGTGCGGAGCCGACTGGACGCGCAAGCATGAAAATACTTTGTGTTTTCGTCACCATCTAAAGCAAATTTGATTTTTGACCTGAGTTTCCATCTAATGATGCGTGCGAGAATGGCCTTGCGGAGCGTTTTGATGACGATAGCACGGAGTTTTCTCTCGCAAGTGGAGAGAGTGCGGTGTTCTTCTATGATATCAAGGCGAGCAATAACCATTTTGGAGTTAGTTTCCATAAGGTGGGGAGGCGTGATCGTTTTCCTCCATCTTTTAAGCGCGGTTCGAACTTTCTTAAGAGAATTTGCAACAACGTGGGCGGCGTCCGAGTCCTTAGATTGTTGGCTCCACGAGTTTGTGATCAGAGTACGACAAGAGGGGAAGGCCGCCCAACCGTAATCGAAGCGAAAGAGAGTGGGACGAGGAACCGCAGTGGAAATAGCCGCAACGAGAGGGACATGGTCAGAAAGGAAGCGAGTACGCGAAGAGAGGGAGGAGTTCGGGAAGGTGGAATTCCAAGCATTGTTGATGAAGACGCGATCAATATGTTGAAGAGTTGGGTCAGGCCTATTATTTGACCAAGTGAAATCACGGTCAATTAGAGGGAGTTCAATGAGAGCTAAACTGTTGACAGTTTGGTTGAACCAATCTGCCTCATTTTGGCGGAAATTATCTTTGTTTTTCTCGTTAGCAAAACGCATAAGGTTAAAATCTCCCAGGATGATCCAGGGAGTGTCAGCATCGGGTTGGATAGAGGCCAATTCTGCTAGAAAAAGCTGTTTGAGCGCGTGATCAGTAGGGGCGTAAACATTTGTGATTACGATCGGTTTAATTGAAGTGAACGTCTGGAGGGTGACAGAGAGGGTGAATGTGGCCGCGAGCTCTGAGACGTTATATAGTAGATAGATATACCAAGGATCCACGTATAAAAAAGCCAGGTAAATACCAAAAAGAACTGAATCTTTACGTGTTCAACTAGTACTCCGTCCGGTCCGTACTAAGTGACGGAAAAATGAGCTAAACAAGTACAAGTTTTTGCCTAGCTCGCGTCACTTAATTAGGATCCGAGGAAGTACTAAAAACTAAGATCGAGATGTGGAAAAACGAAACACAAAACGGAAAAGGACGAGCAGCAAATCCTCCTGTAGGATCAGCATTTGCAGGGGCAGTAGTGCAGCTTGCCGATCTTTTTGCAGAAGCCGTTGCCGGTGTCGCTGTTCCTGGTGCAGTTCTACTGCATGCACCATGAGTTGCATTGGTCGTCGTCGCCCTGCAGCTCGCACCCGCTCTTCTCCTTCTGGTTGCCCCACCGGTGTTTGTCACGGCAGCACACCGGATTCTGAGACGTTGCAAACGAGAAATTATTAACCAAATCAACTCGGCGGGCATACAACAACGCACAATTTTTCTTTATTTATAAAACAAGACGAAATCCGATTTCAATAGAACAATGTGAAAGATGCATCGAGAAAAACTTACTCGCCGAGGCGACGAGCTGAGACTAGGACAAGAAGGGCCATTGTAGCAGCGATAAGACCACGAGCCATGATCTCTAGCTTCACGGTTTTTGTTTGTTCAACGTACACGTGTTGTTCGTCTATCTAGCATGATGATTTTCTTATAGTGGCGTTGACATACCATGTATATATAGCCTCTAGATTAACCCCTGTCGTTTCAGAATTTCCGGTAATAAAGGAAAAGAATTAATGGCGCGATTTGCTACTATGACTCATAAATGGAAATACAACGTATAAATAAGGTGACATGATATATTTTGACAAAAATTCCTCGGATTGCTCTCGTTTGGAATGTTATGTAATCAAGGAAATTGACTATTACACGATTTGCTACGATTTATTTTCTGTGTGAAATATAACATACCTAGAATGAAGCAAACAATATGTGGAATCTTACTCTTTTTCAATTTACGAATTAAGTAGTGTATTGACCAAATAGCGGGATTAATTACAATCCTTAGGAAGGACATGAACTAGCAAATGTCGTGTGCATTTTTCTTTTTTCAAAGAGGGGCAAACGTTTTGCACAAATCCAATACAACAAAATCATAACGCAGAGATGTTATATATGGACGTATCTATTTTTTGTCTCTACGATGCTGCAGTAGCCCCACATAGGGAACCTTTTTTTAGACGTTCAACTTAATAACGTCTAAAAAAGAATATCTATAAACTCGCCAAATAAATCAATTAACTAATTTATGGGTACCTAGGGACAAATATTCAAACGTTTCGAAATGCATCTATAAAATTACCATATTGAGAATGGAGAAATTAACTTTGTACTGGATCAAAAGTCGATATGCTCTAGATACTCCGCGGAATACAAATCCAACGGAAAAATCTAAAAAATACCCACAATCTCAGCCGGTTCTCGTACATAGGCCTGACGCTGTCCCCCCGACCAGTTCGCATCATAAAGGTGCTAATAATCAGACCTTATTGGACTCGGGTTCCCGGGCCAGCTGGGAAAGGATACGCCCGGACGGTTTCTAAAAAGGGCCCGACTCTAATATACTTTCCATCAGTAGCAGTCGAACGTAATGGCGACACAGCGGCATGAGGCGGCCTATTCTGACGGTCGACTCTACCATATGCAGGATGTCCGCGATCAAGTTGGGGTTCCAAATATTTAAAAAATGCAAGCTAGTTTCTGAAAATAACAGCCGTAGCCTAAAAAGCGGCTGTTATGATTTACAGTCGGTTGATGATTTCTTGGAGATTCCGGATATTTCTTGATGGGTACGTAATTTCCGAAACTCCTTACATTTACCGGATGGGCCGGATTTTGCTAGATATTGGTGCAAATGAGTACATATATTGATAATTGAACATTGTTATTGCAGTACATGATGACCAAATACACAAGTACTACTTATTCTGTAGAATAATCATAGAACTTGATCTAAATCCTACTAGAGCTAGCTAGGTCATATGTTTTAAGTACCATATTGTACAGAATATGATGAAGCACACCCCGTTCCATCAAGCCTAACACCCAATGGATCCATGACAAGATCACGAGCAAAGGCGATTTTTTAATATATTAAAAGCGTTTTTTAGACATCGTATGCAAAAGTTATGGCCATTTTACGTTTTATTTTTGTTTTTTTGCATAAAATGTCAAAATTCATATTTCAATTTTTCTATACCAACTAGACCCTAAACCCTACCCATAGATCAAATGATTTCATGTTTTGAACATTTTATCATTTTCGTTTATGTTTTACAAAACTAAAAAGGCGGTCTGTGTGGAGCGAAAAAAATTCAAAATTACCGCTGGCGAACAAAACATGTTGTTGGCCAGCGTTAGTAGCCGAAATAGCGTTGGCGAAGTGTTTCACCTGTTCGCCAGCGGTATAGAGCTTACCGCTGGCAAAGCGTTCACCCTGTTCGCCAGCGGTATATTGCGCCGTGGGGTGGGGAGCCCACCGTTAGCGTTGGCGAACTTGTTTGCTGCTTCATCGGCGGTAATAACTTAGCGTTGGCGAACGTTATAAACCCTTCGCCAATGGTAATAGCACTGGCCAACACCAAAACGTGTTCGCCAGTAATAAAGACGGTGGCTATAAGCCTTTTCCTACTAGTGTCTTGAACAATTTCAGTTGCACTCCACCACTTTCCTTACTCAATGCGTCGATTCATTTACAGTTTGAACGGGACTCCACTTGTCTCGGGAGGCGTAGGTGAAGGCTGGACAAGAACAATAGATCTTGCAACATCCCGGCTTTGAAGCATGCTGAATATAGATTGGCAGAGGCTTTCGCTGATTAGCCAAAGGACCCAATGTCAAAGAAAGGTGCCAAGGAAGATGAAAGTTTATCTGCGGATGGCCACGATGCTGCTGCGCATACCGCCGCTTATGCGCAGGCCACTAAAATTAACCAGCGGATTCTTTCCTTCCTCTGTTTATGAACCTATCGTTGAGGGCTTACAAAAACAAAGAATTGACCATATGGTATCAGGACTTCAACTCCCCGTACTCCTCCGTTTGCGGGTTGAGTTTGCAGTTTTTTATCCATAGATGAACCCGGTGTTTTAGTTATGTCTTCTAATCTCTGGTGTTGGTTTTTTGAAAAACATTACGTCATTAAGAGACATTATATAGTAGATAGAAATACCAAAGATCCACGTATAAAAAAGCCAGGTAAATACAAAAAAGAACTGAATCCTTACGTGTTCAAATAGTACTCCCTCCGGTCCGTATTAAGTGACGGAAAAATGAACTAAACAAGTACAATTTTTTGCCTAGCTCGCGTCACTTAATTAGGATCAGAGAGAGTACTAAAACTTATTATGATCGAGATGTGGAAAATCGAAACACAAAACGGAAAAGGACGAGCAGCAGATCCTCCCGCAGGATCAGCATTTGCAGTTGCAGTAGTGCAGCTTGCCGATCTTCTTGCACAAGCCGTTGCCGGTGTCGTTGTTCCTGGTGCAGTTCGACTGCATGCACCACGAGTTGCATTGATCGTCGTCGCCCTGCAGCTCACACCCGCTATTCTCCTTCTGGTTTCCCCACCGGTGGTAGTCACGGCAGCACACCGGATTCTCAGACGCTGCAAACAAAAAATTATTAACCAAATCAACTCGGCGGGCATACAACAACGCACAATTTTGCTTTATTTATAAAACAAGGCGAAATCCGGCTTTGATAGAACAATGCGAAAGTTGCATCAAGAAAAACTTACTCGCCGAGGCAACGAGCGAGGCTAGGACAAGAAGGGCCATTGTAGCAGCAATAAGACCACGAGCCATGATCTCTAGCTTCTCTCTTCTTCTTTGTTCAACGTACGCGTGTTCGTCTATCTAGCACGATGATTTTCTTGCGGTGGCGTTGACATACTATGTATATATAGCCTCCAGATTAACCCCTGTCGTTTCGGAATTTCCGGTAATAAAGGAAAGGGATTAATGGCACGATTTGCTAATATGACTCATCAATGGAAATACAATGTATAAATAAGGTGACCTGATATATTTTGACGAAAATTCCTCAGATTGCTCTCGTTTGGAATGTTATGTAATCAAGCAAATTGACTATTACACGATTTGCTACGATTTATTTTCTGTGTGAAAGATAACATACCTAGAATGAAGCAAACAATATGTGGAATCCTACTCTTTTTCAATTTACGAATTAAGTAGTGTATTGACTAAATAGCGGGATTAATTACAATCCTTAGGAAGGATATGAACTAACAAATGTTGTGTGCATTTTTCTTTTTACAAAGAGGGGCAAACGTTTTGCGAAAATACACTACAACAAAATCATAATGCACAGATGTTATATATGGACGTATCTATTTTTTGTCTCTAGGATGCTGGAGTAGCCGAACATAGGGACCCTTTTTTTAAACGTTCAACTTAATAACGTCTAGAAAAGAATATCAATTAACTAATTTACGGGTACCTAGGGACAAATCTTCAAACGTTTTGAAATGCATCTATAAAATTACCATATTGAGAATGGAGAAATTAATTTTGTACTGGATCAAAAGTCGATATGCTCTAGATACTCCGCGGAATGCAAATACAATGGAAAAAAAACTAAAAAATTCCGTTATATTCTCATCCTTGGATCAATTTACGTCTGTAACACTACTACGATACCCACAATCTCAGCTGGTTCTCGTACATAGACATGGCGCGGTCGCCCCGACCGGTTCGCATCATAAGGTGCTAATAATCAAACCTTATTGGAGCCGGCTTCCCAGGCCGGCTGGGAAAGGATACCCCCAGACGGTTTCTAAAAAGGGCCCGACTCTGATATACTTTCCATCAGTAGCGTTCGAACGTAGTGGCGGACACAGCCGCATGAGGCGTCCCATTCTTATGGTCGACTCTACCATATGCAGGATGTCCGCGGTCAAGTGGGCGTTCTGAATGTTTAAAAACGCGAGCAAGTTTCAAAAAATAACTGCCGTAGCCTGAAAAGCGGCCGCTATGATTTACAGACTGTTGATGATTTTCTTGGAGATTCCGAATATTTCTGGATGGGGTACGTAATTTCTGAAACTCCTTACAATTTCCGGATGGGCCGGATTCTGCTAGATATTGGTGCAAATGAGTACATATATTGATAATTGAGCATTGTCATTGCAGTATATGATTACCAAATACATGACTACTTCTTACTGTGTAGAATAACCACAGAACTTGGTCTAAATCCTACTAGAGTTAGGTCATATGTTTGAAGTACCCTATTGTATAGAATATGATGCAGCGCACCCCATTCCACCAAGCTCAACACCCAATGGACCCATGACAAGATCACGAGCAAAGGTGGTTTTTTTGATATATTAAACACGTTTTTTCGACATTGTATGCAAAAGTTATGGCCATTTTATGTTTTATTTTTGAATTTTGCATAAAAGGTCAAAAATCATATTTCAAAAAATGTATACCAACTAGACCCTAAAGCCTGCCCACAGATCAAAGGATTTTATTTTTTGAACATTTTATCATTTCCGTTTATGTTTTACAAAACAAAAAAGGTGGCCCAAGGGGGGCGAAGCGTTTCACCTGTTCGCCAGCGGTACAGAGCTTACCGCTGGCGAAGCGTTCACCCTGTTCGCTAGCGGTATATTGCGCAGCGGGGAGTGGGGAGCCCACCGTTAGCGCTGACGAACTTGTTTGCAGCTTCGCCAGCGGTAATAACTTAGCGCTGGTGAACGTTATAAACGCTTCCCTAGTCGTGATAGCACTGACCAACGCCAAAACGTATTCGCCAGTAATAAGCCGGTGGCTATATGCCTTTTCCTACTAGTGTCTTGAACAATTTCAGTCGCACTGCACCGCTTTCCTTGCTCGATGTGCCGATTCATTTACAGCTTGAAGGGGACCCCACTTGTGTCGGGAGGCGTAGGGGAAGGTTGTACAAGAAGAACAGGTCTTGCAACATCCCGGCTTCGAAGCATGCTGAATATTGATTGGCATAGGCTTTCGCTGATTTGCCAAGGGACCCAATGTCAAAGAAAGGTGCCAAGGAAGATGAAGGTTTATCTGCGGATGGCCACGCTGCTGCTGCGCGTACCGCCGCTGATGCGCATGCCACTGAAATTAAGCAGCGGATTCTTCTCTTCCTCTCTTTATGAACCTATCGTTGAGGGCTTAAAAAAACAAAGAATTGACCATATGGTATTCGGACTTCAACTCCCCGTACTCCTCCGTTGGCGGGTTGAGTCTATGGTCTCCAAACGGGAGTCTACATCAATCTATAAGGAAGCAGGACCTAGTGTGCGCGGTGTTTTCTTTTTGAGAGTTGCGTGTTTTTATCCATAGATGAACCCGGTGTTTTAGTTAGGTCTTTTAATCCCTGGTGTTGGTTTTTTTATGTACATAACGTCATTAAGAGACGTTATATAGTAGATAGACATACCAAAGATCCACGTAAAAAAAACCCAGGTAAATACCAATAAGAACTGAATCCTTACGTGTTCAACTAGTACTCCCTCCAGTCCGTATTAATTGACGGAAAAATGAACTAAAGAAGTACAATTTTTTGCCTAGCTCGCGTCACTTAATTAGGATCAGAGGGAGTACTAAAAATTATTAAGATCGAGATATGGAAAATCGAAACACGAAACGGAAAAGGACGAGCAGCTGATTCTCCCGCAGGATCAGCATTTGCAGTGGCAGTAGTGCAGCTTGCCGATCTTCTTGCACAAGCCGTTGCCGGTGTCGCTGTTCCTGGTGCACTTCGACTGCATGCACCATGAGTTGCATTGGTCATCGACGCCCTGCAGCTCGCACCCGCTCTTCTCCTTCTGGTTGCCTCACCGGTGGTAGTCATGACAGCACACCGGATTCTCAGACGTTGCAAACGAGAAATTATTAACCAAATCAACTCGGCGGGCATACAACAACGCACAATTTTGCTTTATTTATAAAACAAGGCGAAATCCGGTTTCGATAGAACAATGCGAAAGATGCATCGAGAAAAACTTACTCACCGAGGCGACGAGCAAGACTAGGACAAGAAGGGCCATTGTAGCAGCGATAAGACCACAAGCCATGATCTCTAGCTTCTCTGTGTTTCTTTGTTCAACGTACGTGTGTTGTTCGTCTATCTAGCATGATGATTTTCTTGGAGTGGTGTTGAAATACTATGTATATGTAGCCTCAAGATTAACCCCTGTCATTTCAGAATTTCCGGTAATAAAGGAAAGGATTAATGGCCCGATTTGCTACCATGACTCATAAATGGAAATACAACGTATAAATAAGGTGACCTGATATATTTTGACGAAAATTCCTCGGATTGCTCTCGTTTGGAATGTTATGTAATCAAGCAAATTGACTATTACACGATTTGCTACGATTTATTTTCTGTGTGAAATATAACATACCTAGAATGCAGCAAACAATATGTGGAATCCTAATCTTTTTCAATTTGCTAATTAAGGAGGGTATTGACCAAATAGCGGGATTCATTACAATCCTTAGGAAGGATATGAACAAGCAAATGTCGTGTGCATTTTTCGTTTTTCAAAGAGGGGCAAACATTTTGCGCAAATCCATTACAACAAAATCATAACGCAGAGATGTTATATATGGACGTATCTATTTTTTTTCTATTGGATTCTGGAGTAGCCCAACATAGGGACCCTTTTTTTAGACGTTCAACTAATTTGTGGGTACCTAAGGACAAATCTTCAAACGTTTTGAAATCAATTAACTAATTTGTGGGTACCTAAGGACAAATCTTCAAACGTTTTGAAATGCGTCTATAAAATTACCATTTGAGAATGGAGAAATTAATTTTGTACTGGATCAAAAGTCGATATGCTCTAGATACTCCGCGGAATACAAATCAAACAGAAAAAATCTAAAACTTTCTTTTATATTCTCATGCTTGGATCAATTTACGTCAATAACACTACTACGATACCCACAATCTCAGCCGGTTCTCGTACATAGGCCTGGCGCGATCCTCCCGACCAGTTCGCATCATAAAGTGCTAATAATCAGACCTTAGTGGAGTCGGGTTCCGGGGCCGACTGGGAAAGGATATCCCCCAGACGGTTTCTAAAAAGGGTCCGACTCTGATATAATTTCCCTCGTTAGCGGTCGAACGTAATGGCCGACACAGCCGCATGAGGCGGCCCATTCTGACGGTCGACTCTACCATATGCAGGATGTCCGCGATCAAGTGGGGGTTCCGAATATTTAAAAAACGCGAGCCAGTTTCAACAAAATAACATCCATAGCTTGAAAAGCGGCCGCTATGATTTACAGTCGGTTCATGATTTCTTGGAGATTACGAATATTTCTGGATGGGGTACGTAATTTCTGAAACTCCTTACAATTACCGGATGGGCAGGATTTTGCTAGATATTGGTCCAAATGAGTACATATATTGATAATTGAGTATTGTCATTGCAGTACATGATGACCAAATACATGAGTGCTACTTACTGTGTAGAATAATCACATAACTTGATCTAAATGCTACTAGAGCTAGGTCATATGTTTGAAGTACCCTATTGTACAGAATATGATGCAACACACCTCATTCCACCAAGCCCAACACCCAATGGACCCATGAAAAGATCACGAGCAAAGGCGATACATGATAAGGTGAACTCAATCCTCTCTCTATGCATTCGATGACTTGGTGAATGATGCGCTACCTCATGGAACCACCCTATGCATGCTCAGGCTTGATCCCACCATGGAGCCCCAAGGCGATGCCCAAGATTCTCAAGAACGTTCCCAAGAAGCTATGGAAGAAGTCCGAGAAGAATACTTCGAGGAAGAAGAAGAGAAGAAGGAGAATGGAGAATTGCAGGAACCCGGCCTCATACCTCAGCCAGGCCAGCCTCCAAACCGGACCCCCTCCAAAGGAAGTCGGTCTCCACCCCGGCCTCGGGCCGGGCCCTTCTGTTCCTCAGGCCGGGTGAGCACCCGAACCGGTCGGCCTCCCTGTGCTCCAGGACAGGTGACCACCCGAACGGCCCGGCCTCCACCCCGGCCCCAGGACGGCTCCCCAACGATGCCAGGCCGGCCTTCCTGCGCCCACCCTGGCCTCACTGGCCGGCCATACCGGGTTCCCTGATGCTGCAGGATTTGGGGGTTTCCTCCCCATTTTCCACCCCACCTACCGCTGTGGCTATAAAAGGAGCCCCTTGGACTAGATCTAGGGTTAGAGATGAATTTAGACATTTGAGCTTTGCTCTTGTGCCCCTCTTGTGAGGCTTCTCCTATGATTTGTATATAGTACCGTATCAAGGCTACTACTATGATTTGTATTTAGGATCGTATCAAGGCTACACCGGGTTACCTATCCTTTCCCCTTGGGAATCAGTTAGGGACTTTTCAATCTATATCAACTAACCCTTGAGGTTCTATTGGCATGGTGGACCGGCCACGTGGTGTTGAAGCGGTTTCCAATAAGGTGATTTTGATTGGATTGATCATTCTGTAGGCAGCTGTTGCGGCTTGGTTGAAGGGAGTGTAACACCTGGGGTGTTACCCTAATAGGAAGTGTTTGTTTTCTTTTTGCTTTGCATCACATGCATCACATGAGCATTGCATTCTATTTTCAAAACAACTCAAAATTCAAAACCACTTTAAACTTTTACACATGTTCAAAATTTCCAATTTCAAAATTGCAAACTATACCACTCAAATGTTTTTCAATAATTTGAAGTTGTTTTAATCCAATTGCTTGTTAATAAAATTTTCCCTGTTATCAAAACCCTAATGGCAAATTCAAAAATTCAAAGCAAATCAATCCTACTTATCATATTTCAATGTGGGTTTAAAAATTAAAATTTTGCAAACCAATTAAATTAAATGATGCTTGCAAAATTTCTTGAGCTTATTAAATAAAACTTTGCTTACTTCCAAAATTTCCAAAATCAAACCTTATTTGGAATTCAAATAACAAATTAGAAATCAAATTAATACTCTAAATTTTGAAGTTAATGTTAACATTAGTTTTAATTGATGTTTTGCAAATTAACAAAATTTATTTATAAAATAAAAAGAAACCCCTAACCCTTTTCTATCTCTCTCTCCCTTTATCCTTTACAAAAAAAAATCAAAAGGAGAAAATAACAAAGGAGAGGGAAGCAGCCCACCCCATCCTCCTTTTCCCCCCAAAGCCCATTTCCTTTTCTTTCTTCTGGCCCATACCCCCCTCCTTTTTGTCGTCTTCCTCCCCCCTGTACGACTCCATCTCACCCCTCTGATCAACCTCCTCCTCCACCCGATGGGCGCCGTACCGTGGCTCCTCTCTCCATAAGTATCCACCACCTTCCCCCCTCTGCTAGACCTAGCCTCCTCTCTCCCAGCTAGCGCCGCCGTCGCTCCTCTCTCTCCCCCCACGATTCTCTTCTGTATCTGAAACAACCACCCTGCAACCACCGTGAACACCACCGCCTCCCCTCACCGCCGGTCGCCGTGGTCACCGCGAGGATGCACCGCGGCCGAGAATGGAACCGCGGCGATCCCCTCTACCGCCTCGCCCCTTCGCCGCCTGTTGGGAGCCACTGTGGTGGCCGCGCCGTCGCCGGCCACCGTCGCTACCCTCTCCATCGACAGCGCCTCCTCGACCTGAACCCGGTGAGCACCCCTCCCCCCTCATGTCCTTCCCTCTCGACCACCGCACCCACACATCCCCGCACAACGCACACCGACGAGCACCAGCACACCGCCGCTGTCAACCCCGTCGAGCACCGCCGGCCGCGGCCTTCCGATCGGTCGTTTTATTCCGTCAGGTTCAGTATGAGCGCCCTGTCGATTTTCCTATTAGCAGCGAAGGGTGGCTTCATATTCAGACGCACCCCTTATCTGACAGCGATTCAGAAGCAGCGCAATGGTTGCGCTTCCGTGCGCGCGTGAGCGACCTGGGTTCGATCCCCAGGGTGCACACCCCCCTTTTTTGCGAATTATCTCCGCGCGCCCAGGCCCACCCGTCATACTCCCTGTTGCCACCTCAGCTGCACCCACGCCCACGCAGCGCCAGCGTGGCCTGGGCCCTCTGTCAGTGGCAGTGTACAGCCACTGCAGAGTAACAAAAGGTTTTTAATTTTTTTCTGTTTTAATTTTCAGCCCTTAAAAATTACAGATTAGTCCTCTGTTTTAAATTGATAATAACTTTGAAAATATAACTCTAAATAACAAAAGTAAAATATGTTTATTGTTCTAAATTAAATTGTCTATCCAACTATGCCATTTGTTTTCTGTTTTGAATTTTCAAAATGCAATTCAAATTTGAATTCAAATAATTCAATTGTAATTTGCTAAATTGCATAACTAAATCATAATAAATTCAAATCATGCAAATAAAATATGTTTTCCATGCTATTTAAAATAACCTATTCAAATATAAATTTTGTTTCATGGTTTGAACAATTTAAATTGCTTAAATAATTCAAACCTTATTTAAATCATTTAAAATTGCTAAAATCATTACTTGCTCAATTTGAATTATTTTTGAACATGCAAAATATGTTTTCAAACCACCAAAGTATAACCTTTTCAAATATGAATTTGAATTTGTGTTTTGAACAAATAAAATTCAAATAATATTCAAACTTGAATTAAACTCAATTAAAACTTGTTTAATCTTGTTTAATTCATAACTAAATCATTGTAATTCCTTTTTCAATAATTGAAACATGTAATCCACCTAAAATTTTGTGTTCTAATCAAATATGAACTTTGTTATCTGTTTTGAACAATTTAACTTGATGAAAACAACCAAATGCTTGTCTGACACCTTTAAGTAACCAAAAATTCCCAAAACTTAATAAGTGAGTTTCAAAATGGGTAACCCTTATTTCCAACTGGTTCTATTGTTGTTATTTTGTTTTTTTCCTCATCCATGCATCATGATAATCCACCTTCACCTGTTGATTAGTTGGAAAACAAATAATCTAACCCAAAATTTATGGGCTTTTCATATGCAACTCAAATTGCATATGGGTCCATTTAAACCTGTTTATCATGTCAACTAGGTTATTCTGATGCATCTTTAACTTGTCATGCATCCATATCTAGATCATGCTGGATCTTTTGCCATAGTAGTAATTGTTGCATCCGGTGTTTGTTCGAGGTTCGTTGCTTCTTCCCGGATAGGACGTTGAGATGATGTGAGCAACGAAAAGTTCTGCTACCTTGCGGGATCTCAGGCAAGTATACTCACTTGCTGCCAAATGGCTGCCTTTCATCACTTGTTACCGATTCTTTCCGTTGTTCTTATTCTAGTCTGTTGATAAGATGCTTGTGTCTCGATCCTATCGTATGTTTACCTTGCAGCCATGACATAGCCTTTCCTTCCACTCCCTATTAACTGTTGTTTGTTTACCCTGTTGGCCCTCGTGTCGTAGTTGCATGCTTAGGGTTGCTTGTGCTCGAGTCTGTTGTCGGTTACTTCTTTTACTATCTTTATTATCGTTCTGGGGGCTCGATGTTAATCAATCAATCCTGTTAATGCTAATGGTAATAGTAATTTGATGATAAGGCACCGGCAGGAGGCCCTTTGTGGTTTTGAGGCCTGCTAGTGTCGACCCTAATAGGAAAAGGGTCTTGTCTACTGATCCATGATGAGCGCACTACCCGCATGTGGGAAGCGAGTATGGGCGCCCCCCTCAATTTGACTCGATTCGCATCTCGTCCAAATCGCCTCATTTAGTTCGGGTTTTCCATTTGCTGCATGCATGTTCTTGCGAGCCCTTGGTACCCGGGTGGAACTTTCGTAGTCGGCATATAGGGGGACACGTTCTTAGAGTGCTATGAGGGTCCATTTTCTTCTGGGCTCGATTAGCCGTGCGCCCAAGGTGCTTTGGGCTTGATGCGAAGAAGAGTTGAGTTGTGTTGAGTACCTCGCTTGGTGGGCTGATCCCCCGTCTGGCGGGTTATTCTTACGTGTACGGTCAAATTGGTGCAACCCTGCAGGGATAATCTTCTCGAGAAGCCGTGTTTTCCGCGGTTATGGATTACTTGGTGAAAGTACTGGCTAACAAGTACTCAGGACAACTTAAACCTAATGATTAACAACCTTACACCCAATGATTAACAACTTGACTAGTAATAGGCTTATTGACACAATAATCTGAACCATCATTAATTCAACTGCGTGAGTTATCCTCGGATTGCTTCTTTGGATAAAGGGGCGAGATCCAGGATGGGTTTGTTTGAAGTTATCTTTCAGTTGGTTACAATACTCGATCTTATCTTCTTCTGTTAGCCGGAACTCGTAGTATATCTCTGTAGTTGGTTAGAGCAGCCCGCTGCCGCTTATTTGCAATAATCCCTTCCTTCCCGTTGATCCCAAAGTATTTGTATCTTGTGATGACTGGCTATGCCGGTATCTTGTGAGTATGGTTTATCCACTTGCCAGTACTTAACCGTACTGAACCACGAATCCTTTTTCGTGGCTGCATATTCAACATTGCAGTCAACAGGTTTGAAGTCTGACGACGTTAGCTTGGGAATCCCTCCGGCTTGGCCTAGGCAGGGATTGGACGCTCTCGGTTATCTTCAGGACTCTTAGTCCAATTTGTATCTTGTCCGTAGACGGACGATATGTTGTTTCCTCCGCTGTTATTTGGATCTTTGTATTGTATCAGTTGTATCCCTGACTCGTTTGAGTCATCTTGTATATATCTTTTGCTGTTGTTGTTGTGGATTATTCGTGAACTATTGTAATGTTATCACAAGTGGCAACCTGGAATCGGTTATTATGTGGATTTTGGCGGGAATGCTGAAATCTGCATAGTGCCCGATCTCGGGGCGTCGCAAATGGTATCAGAGCACTGGTTCCGATTCCCGAGATTGTTTCGATACGAATGGTTATCGAAGCAACGGGTCCGCAAAGCCTGTAGGATAACCTCGCTAACGGTCGTTGTTCCTAGAGTGTCAAAAACTATTTCTGCTAAACTATTTTGGAAAAACATCTCGATAGGATTCTTGTTTTCTCCTTATCCCTATTCTATTTCCCCTCCCATCTTATTTGTTTTGGAGTCTCCCCCCCTTGTCTATCTTTCAAGTGTTAGGATCCTACGTGGTTGGACGTTTTCTGAGCCTTTAACCTAATAGGTTCGATCATCGAAAGATTCCTGGTGGGAGAACATCGTCGTCACTCCGAGCAAGAATCCCTTGTTAGTGGTGTCGAGAAGCCCTTGTTAGTGGTGTCGAGGAGATCCACTGGAAGCACGAAGAATTGATAGTCGAACTTCTTTCCCCTCCCGGGTTAGCAGGTGGATTGCGAGGGCGCAATCCCTTGTTAGTGGTGTCGTCTGTAACACCTGGGGTGTTACCCTAATAGGAAGTGTTTGTTTTCTTTTTGCTTTGCATCACATGCATCACATGAGCATTGCATTCTATTTTCAAAACAACTCAAAATTCAAAACCACTTTAAACTTTTACACATGTTCAAAATTTCCAATTTCAAAATTGCAAACTATACCACTCAAATGTTTTTCAATAATTTGAAGTTGTTTTAATCCAATTGCTTGTTAATAAAATTTTCCCTGTTATCAAAACCCTAATGGCAAATTCAAAAATTCAAAGCAAATCAATCCTACTTATCATATTTCAATGTGGGTTTAAAAATTAAAATTTTGCAAACCAATTAAATTAAATGATGCTTGCAAAATTTCTTGAGCTTATTAAATAAAACTTTGCTTATTTCCAAAATTTCCAAAATCAAACCTTATTTGGAATTCAAATAACAAATTAGAAATCAAATTAATACTCTAAATTTTGAAGTTAATGTTAACATTACTTTTAATTGATGTTTTGCAAATTAACAAAATTTATTTATAAAATAAAAACAAACCCCTAACCCTTTTCTATCTCTCTCTCCCTTTATCCTTTACAAAAAAAAATCAAAAGGAGAAAATAACAAAGGAGAGGGAAGCAGCCCACCCCATCCTCCTTTTCCCCCCAAAGCCCATTTCCTTTTCTTTCTTCTGGCCCATACCCCCCTCCTTTCTGTCGTCTTCCTCCCCCCCTGTACGACTCCATCTCACCCCTCTGATCAACCTCCTCCTCCACCCGATGGGCGCCGTACCGTGGCTCCTCTCTCCATAAGTATCCACCACCTTCCCCCCTCTGCTAGACCTAGCCTCCTCTCTCCCAGCTAGCGCTGTCGTCGCTCCTCTCTCTCCCCCCACGATTCTCTTCTGTATCTGAAACAACCACCCTGCAACCACCGTGAACACCACCGCCTCCCCTCACCGCCGGTCGCTGTAGTCACCGCGAGGATGCACCGCGGCCGGGAATGGAACCGCGGCGATCCCCTCTACCGCCTCGCCCCTTCGCCGCCTGTTGGGAGCCACTGTGGTGGCCGCGCCGTCGCCGGCCACCGTCGCTACCCTCTCCATCGACAGCGCCTCCTCGACCTGAACCCGGTGAGCACCCCTCCCCCCTCCTGTCCTTCCCTCTCGACCACCGCACCCACACATCCCCGCACGACGCACACCGGCGAGCACCAGCACACCGCCGCTGTCAACCCCGTCGAGCACCGCCGGCCGCGGCCTTCCGATCGGTCGTTTTATTCCGTCAGGTTCAGTATGAGCGCCCTGTCGATTTTCAGTTAGCAGCGAAGGGTGGCTTCATATTCAGACGCACCCCTTATCTGACAGCGATTCAGAAGCAGCGCAATGGTTGCGCTTCCGTGCGCGCGTGAGCGACCTGGGTTCGATCCCCAGGGTGCACACCCTTCTTTTTTTGTGAATTATCTCCGCACGCCCAGGCCCACCCGTCATACTCCCTGTTGCCACCTCAGCTGCACCCACGCCCACGCAGCGCAAGCGTGGCCTGGGCCCTCTGTCAGTGGCTGTGTACAGCCACTGCAGAGTAACAAAAGGTTTTTAATTTTTTCTGTTTTAGTTTTCAGCCCTTAAAAATTACAGATTAGTCCTCTGTTTTAAATTGATAATAACTTTCAAAATATAACTCTAAATAACAAAAGTAAAATATGTTTATTGTTCTAAATTAAATTGTCTATCCAACTATGCCATTTGTTTTCTGTTTTGAATTTTCAAAATGCAATTCAAATTTGAATTCAAATAATTCAATTGTAATTTGCTAAATTGCATAACTAAATCATAATAAATTCAAATCATGCAAATAAAATATGTTTTCCATGCTATTTCAAATAACCTATTCAAATATAAATTTTGTTTCATGGTTTGAACAATTTAAATTGCTTAAATAATTCAAACCTTATTTAAATCATTTAAAATTGCTAAAATCATTACTTGCTCAATTTGAATTATTTTTGAACATGCAAAATATGTTTTCAAACCACCAAAGTATAACCTTTTCAAATATGAATTTGAATTTGTGTTTTGAACAAATAAAATTCAAATAATATTCAAACTTGAATTAAACTCAATTAAAATTTGTTTAATCTTGTTTAATTCATAACTAAATCATTGTAATTCCTTTTTCAATAATTGAAACATGTAATCCACCTAAAATTTTGTGTTCTAATCAAATATGAACTTTGTTATCTGTTTTGAACAATTTAACTTGATGAAAACAACCAAATGCTTGTGTGACACCTTTAAGTAACCAAAAATTCCCAAAACTTAATAAGTGAGTTTCAAAATGGGTAACCCTTATTTCCAACTGGTTCTATTGTTGTTATTTTGTTGTTTTCCTCATCCATGCATCATGATAATCCACCTTCACCTGTTGATTAGTTGGAAAACAAATAATCTAACCCAAAATTCATGGGCTTTTCATATGCAACTCAAATTGCATATGGGTCCATTTAAACCTGTTTATCATGTCAACTAGGTTATTCTGATGCATCTTTAACTTGTCATGCATCCATATCTAGATCATGCTGGATCTTTTGCCGTAGTAGTAATTGTTGCATCCGGTGTTTGTTCGAGGTTCGTTGCTTCTTCCCGGATAGGACGTTGAGATGATGTGAGCAACGACAAGTTCTGCTACCTTGCGGGATCTCAGGCAAGTATACTCACTTGCTGCCAAATGGCTGCCTTTCATCACTTGTTACCGATTCTTTCCGTTGTTCTTATTCTAGTCTGTTGATACGATGCTTGTGTCTCGATCCTATCGTATGTTTACCTTGCAGCCATGACATAGCCTTTCCTTCCACTCCCTATTAACTGTTGTTTGTTTACCCTGTTGGCCCTCGTGTCGTAGTTGCATGCTTAGGGTTGCTTGTGCTCGAGTCTGTTGTCGGTTACTTCTTTTACTATCTTTATTATCGTTCTGGGGGCTCGATGTTAATCAATCAATCCTGTTAATGCTAATGGTAATAGTAATTTGATGATAAGGCACCGGCAGGAGGCCCTTTGTGGTTTTGAGGCCTGCTAGTGTCGACCCTAATAGGAAAAGGGTCTTTTCTACTGATCCACGATGAGCGCACTACCCGCATGTGGGAAGCGAGTATGGGCGCCCCCCTCAATTTGACTCGATTCGCATCTCGTCCAAATCGCCTCATTTAGTTCGGGTTTTCCATTTGCTGCATGCATGTTCTTGCGAGCCCTTGGTACCCGGGTGGAACTTTCGTAGTCGGCATATAGGGGGACACGTTCTTAGAGTGCTATGAGGGTCCATTTTCTTCTGGGCTCGATTAGCCGTGCGCCCAAGGTGCTTTGGGCTTGATGCGAAGAAGAGTTGAGTTGTGTTGAGTACCTCGCTTGGTGGGCTGATCCCCCGTCTGGCGGGTTATTCTTACGTGTACGGTCAAATTGGTGCAACCCTGCAGGGATAATCTTCTCGAGAAGCCGTGTTTTCCGCGGTTATGGATTACTTGGTGAAAGTACTGGCTAACAGGTACTCAGGACAACTTAAACCTAATGATTAACAACCTTACACCCAATGATTAACAACTTGACTAGTAATAGGCTTATTGACACAATAATCTGAACCATCATTAATTCAACTGCGTGAGTTATCCTCGGATTGCTTCTTTGGATAAAGGGGCGAGATCCAGGATGGGTTTGTTTGAAGTTATCTTTCAGTTGGTTACAATACTCGATCTTATCTTCTTCTGTTAGCCGGAACTCGTAGTATATCTCTGTAGTTGGTTAGAGCAGCCCGCTGCCGCTTATTTGCAATAATCCCTTCCTTCCCGTTGATCCCAAAGTATTTGTATCTTGTGATGACTGGCTATGCCGGTATCTTGTGAGTATGGTTTATCCACTTGCCAGTACTTAACCGTACTGACCCACGAATCCTTTTTCGTGGCTGCATATTCAACATTGCAGTCAACAGGTTTGAAGTCTGTCGACGTTAGCTTGGGAATCCCTCCGGCTTGGCCTGGGCAGGGATTGGACGCTCTCGGTTATCTTCAGGACTCTTAGTCCAATTTGTATCTTGTCCGTAGACGGATGATATGTTGTTTCCTCCGCTGTTATTTGGATCTTTGTATTGTATCAGTTGTATCCCTGACTCGTTTGAGTCATCTTGTATATATCTTTTGCTGTTGTTGTTGTGGATTATTCGTGAACTATTGTAATGTTATCACAAGTGGCAACCTGGAATCGGTTATTATGTGGATTTTGGCGGGAATGCTGAAATCTGCATAGTGCCCGATCTCGGGGCGTCACAGGGAGATCGAGTCTTTCAGTCCTTGCTAATTATCTTCTCTCGTCGATCCCCCTCGTTCCCATTTTGTGTTCTTCGTGTTCTTGAGTTCTTGGTCAATTGGTATAGATCGGGCCACACAAGAGTTGAAGCCCTCCATCACTTGGTATCAGCAGTTAGATTGACACGAATTCGACCCCCACTATCCTCCTTTCCACTAAAAAAATTCTTCCCCAAACCCTAAATTCGAAATTTTCACCAAAAATAGCCTGAAAAGGGATTTCGAACGATCTGTTGATTTGTTGAGTTTTAGTGGATATGATCCATGGATTTGTTGCTTAAGAGCATTCCCCTCCTTTCTATTCAGCCACTTTTCCAATTTTCCACAATTTTTTTGGATTTCAAGGAATTTCGAAATTGGGCAAAAATCCTAGAAAAATCCTGCACTTCGATTCCTGCAAAGATTTTCAAAGATGTTTTTGTTTGTCGTTATTGGTACAATTTGAGTGATTCAAGTTTCCACGCGAAGCCCACAACATAATCTACACAACTACATCAACAGATAGACACGACATCAACAATCCCCGGCCGCAAGTCCGTGATCATCCATCAAATAGGTATAACATGTTTCCGCTTGAACAAGCCCATTGTTTGTGTACCTTGCCCATTCGGACTAGCTCTTTTATATTGCTTGGCATTGCACTAGTGGCACCGAGAGTGCATGTTTTGAACTTGTGAGAGCGTAGTTTGATTAGGCTTGGCATTTGTATACCCATATAGCAAAAAGTGAAAAGCGAAAAAAAGAAGAAAAAGATCGATGCCAAGTGTTATCCCTTGTAGGAACATGTAGATTCGTGTTGCAAAAGAGAAGAGATTTACTGGTTGCCACGACGCTAATGTTATTGCCTCTTAAAGTTTACGATTTGAGCTAGAGTCCTCCTTGTCTTGGTGTGGCATTGAGCTTACTCTTCGTTAGGAACATTTTGCTTCCGCTCGTCCTTTGACCGCACTTACCCCATTTATCACTTGCGTGTGTGTGTTCCATTTTTTGTTTCCACCACTAGGATTTGGTTCTTTTGCTAACATTTCATTGTGGTTCTTATCTACTTTTTACAATAAACTTTTATTCGGATTTGTTTATTTTCTTTGCCACATTCCTTACCAATTTTGAACTCCATATAAAGTGTGTGTGTTGTTGTTTGCGGTTTTCTTTCGATCTTTTCGAACTTGCCTTTGACATACCTCCCTACACCTAGGCTCGTCCACTATCGTCAATACGGCAAAAATAGTTAATGTTGGGTAAGTGAGACATCTATTCTTCATATCACACGTGTGTGCTTTTAAGATGCCTAGGGAAGGAGTGTTCACAAGTCCGAGCTCGAAAGATGAAGGAAACCCGGTCTCTAACGGCAACTACCACAACTTTGTCACCCACAACGACCACTTACAACTTCGCCAAATTGTCCAAGATGGATTGGAGCTCTATGAACATTGACTCCAAGCACAAGAGGCTCGCTTGAATGATAAATGACACATATCAACATCAACTTTTCCAACCTTCCCAACCGCCATGGATCATCTCCGTCCTCAAGGTTGAGACATACAAGCCAACAACCTCAAGCATATCACCAAGCTCGTCGCCATGATCATCGACCCCACATGGAGGATGGTGAACATCCGCAACAAGAACCACCACCACCACCTCCTCCTCCACAAGCTCCTCGACGAAATTGGTATGAAGATAGCTCGCCATCACCACCTCCTCGACACCACCAAGGCCGTGGTGACCCTCTTCAAAATCACTCATAACGACCGGACCTTCGACAACATCATCACCCACTTCCACAAGGTCCCGCTAATCACTATGGTCTCAATGATTTCGTGGATGGTGCTCGCCCAAATCGAAGGCCACCAAGACACAATGCGCGTCACCACCAGAATGACCGCCAAGAGCAAGAACTTCCTCAACACAACCACGATGAACAAGATTGTCCTCAACAATGAAACCATGACACTGATGATAGTGAACGCCACGAAGCACGGCTACACCGTCATCACAACCTCCATCCTAATGACCACCAGCGTCATCCTCCTCATCATGACCGACAACTCCAAGCCAATAAGGATGACCCACATGATCTTTCACCTCCTATCTATGATGAAGACCCACATGAGTGACACCAACAACATGAAGACAGCAATATGAGTTCCCTTCGCTTCACCGTACCAAAGTTCAATGGTGAGAACGATCCCGAAGAATATCTCTCTTGGGCTATCAAGGTGGACAGGATCTTCGGCATCCACAACTTTAGTGACAAGAAGATGGTTGCTATGGCTTCTTTGGAGTTTGAAGACTATGCACTCTTATGGTGGGATCGACTCCAAGCGGAAAGAGTCAAGAACCCGATTGCTCCCATTGACACTTGGAAAGAGATGAAACAATTCATGAATTCTCGCTTTGTTCCTCCACACTACAAGCGCGGCTTCTTAAAAAATGTACAAGATCTTAGAAAAGGATTGAAATCGGTTGATGAGTAGTACAAGGAGATGGATACCGCTTTTATAAGATCTCATGTGATGGAATCTCAAGAAGAAACAATGGCCCACTTTCTCAATGGCCTCAACTCTCCAATAAGGAAGATTGTTGAGTATCAACCCTATGACAACATCGTTGCACTTGTCCATCAAGCTCTCAAAGTCGAGCGTAAAATTGCGGAAGAACTCAAGTACAACATGCAAAAGGCCTACTTTGCATCAAGGCCTTCTTTTTCGTCTCCGATGACACAAGCAACGACATCGACCAACTCCAAGAGCACCTCTGGATCTTCCACTGCTCCCAACAAAACGTCGCAACCGTTCAAGAAAAAAGTGTTTCCAACCATCGCCTTTAACGCTCCTCATGTCAAAATCGAGCATAATCACCTGCTTCAAATGCGGTGGAAGTGGACACAAGTCTTTTGAGTATTCCAACAATATGATCATGATTGTTAACCAAGATGGTGAACGTGACTCAATTAGTGAAAGTGAATGCTATGCCTTGCACCAAGTTGCTCTTAATTCCTTGGATGTACAGAACAATGAAGAAGAGAGTGTCTATTGCGATGAGGACAAGAATCCATCGCTAGTGGTGACACGAGTTCTTACCACCTCTCCTCAAGATGAACATGACCAACGTTGCAACCTATTTCGAACTAGGGCCGACATCAATGGAAATTCTATAAAGGTTATCATCGATGATGGTAGTTGTCACAACTTGGCTAGCAAAGATATTTGCGACAAACTCCAATTGACCTACAAGCAACACCCACACCCCAATCATGTTCAGTGGCTAAGTGACTCCGGCACCTTTAAGATTCAACACATGGTCACCGTACACTTCAAGATTGGCCCCTATGAAGACACGGTTGAGTCTGACGTTGTGTCTATGACTGTGTGTCACCTTCTTCTTGGACGACCTTGGCAATATGACAAAAGCGCGATGCATGATGGCCGCACCAACCACTAGAACTTCAAATGGAATAACAAGACGTGTGTGCTTCGTCCCATGTCTCCTATCCAAGTGATCGCCGACAACGCCAAGACCCTTGCACGCAAAAAAGAAGAGCTCAAATCTCATGAGGTGAGTAGTGAGAGAGTGATTCACCTAAAGGAGAGTGAGAGCAACAAGCCAAACATGAGTATATAAATTTCGAGTGCTCCCAAAGGCCTTGGCTTACTTGCCACCAAAATAGAAATGCGAGAGTTACGTGATTACCCATCCATACTTCACTTTGTCCTCGTGTGCAAAGGATAAGCACTTGAAACCAAGCCATAACAAGCTTTCCTCCATCTTTGTTGCAGGAATTTGAAGATGTGTTTCCGGGAGAACTACCACCGCTCTACCTCCTCTTCGAGGTATCGAGCACCGCATTGACCTCATCCCGGGTGCGCCACTTCCAAACCGTGCTTCCTACCACACAACCACAACAAGAAAATCGGTCTCTTGCCACGAAATCTATCGCTACGGGTATTTTTCATTGCGTTACAATCAAAAATTACGAAGAAATCTCCGGTTGTGGTGATAGGGCACTCATAATTCCATGACTCTTTTTGGTCGCGATAAATTATCGTTTTCTTGCGGTAGAGGCCTCCTATTGCCACGATCTGTACTGCGGTTGGAATACAATCGCGTTTTTGCGACACAGTATTTCCGTTGCGCGAGGCAGTCATTTTGTTGCCTTAGAGACAAGGTCTACCAACGAAATAAGCATTCATGGTGATCTTCAGTCATATATTGCAACACTTGTGTTCTGTTGCGGTAATTACAAATATTGTTGCAAAAAAAAGCTAACTGTTGCAACCAAATTTGATCATGTGGCAATATCATATGTTTTTCGCCTCAATTTTAGCCCGCGGCAATAACTATTGTTTACTGCGACAATTCGAATCGCATGGTAATAGATTAAACGTAGTGCAACAATCACCCTGCTGTTGCAAAAATGAACAAGTTTTTTGCAACGAGACATTCACAGCGTAGCTTAACGGTCCTCATGGGCCGTGGCCCTTAATCAATATTGCAATTTTGTTAGAACTACAATTCATTTTTGGTCCAGTATCTCAGTTTGGTGAGCATATTTTTATTTCAAAGATTTTTGCAACGATAAACCTTAAACAGACCTCCTGGGCCTTGGCACCCGAGTATAGCTGAAATTTATTTTGGACATATGTTCATATAAGGTCCAGTAACTTCACCTCTGTCACCGGAATTTTTCTTTTAGACAAATTATTTTGGTCCCACCAGTCAGCTGGAGAAACAAATAAATATGATGATAAAAAATTTGGTTGAAAGGTGAGCGAACAAATGATCTCACAGTTAGAGCATAGTCAACAAAGCTAGTAGATCACAGACAAATTCATGCAATACTGTTAGAGTTATTTAGTAAGTATATCCACAAGCGGAACCTCTGTAGGTCCAAACAACTGAATTTCTACAGCACTTAGCATTTTACTTATGTTGCAACAAGTGACAGTACTTAATAATCAATCAAGAACTCATATAAGACACAATTTCACTAGTACATTTAGCATGGAAATTCAAAATTACTAAACACTGAAACTTTGGAGCATTTAAACTCAAAATATATTGTTACACGATCTTTCAAGCACATTAATGTGTCCATGTTCATGGAAAAAACATTTAAGCTATACAGTGCAGAGATAGCCTACACAAAGAATCCATGCTCATCATCCAATTCATCTTGTACCAAAGGAGCAACATGACCATCATTTACGTAAGCCTCATCATCATCTGTATCAGTATCATATTTGACTTGATCTTCGTCAAACTCAGCAGGTCTTAAACTTTTTATGACTGAAACATCTATGCTGGTTCCTTCATCATCATTTCTGCACCAACTAGTCATCTCGTCATGTACAGCAAATTCTGGAACTCTAATTCCTGCATCAACGACATCTTGTACATCTGCATCACCACGTTCATCTCCTTCTGCAGCATCATCAAGGTCTCCACCATTTAAAACTAAAGGAACAAATAAATTGCGTGGATTCATTTTTATAGCACTTGCCCAATTAGGGTTCTTCACATCTCTCACGTAGAAAACCTGTGCAGCTTGGATGCCTAGAATGTAAGGGTCTTCCTTGAATCGTTGTACAGTAGTGTCAAGGTCAATAATTCCATATTTGTTCTTCTATACCCCTTACTCTGATTTCTATTGGCAGGAGGCACGTCGAACCAGTCACACTGCAATAGAACAACCTCCTTATCAGGAGGAAAGTCAAGAAATATGATTTTCTTTATCACCCCATAATAATAATTACTGCCGGTGCTTTATTTCGCGTTGGCTACGACGCCACGATTTTGGGTACTGAAGTCATGCTCTATATAGGCATTCCGAAAGTAATTTCCATTCAGTACTATATGGTTGAACACACGAGCAATTTGATCAGGCCCTTTAGCTAGTGTATACAACAGACTGCTGAACTTCCCATCTTTATGGAGTTGGGTGGTCTGTTTCATGGAATAGAATATGTGTGAGTGTAATGTACACCATTATTTTTTATTACGAGAAACATTTCTGAAAATGCTAAAGTAACTTACCCGTCTTTCGAACTAGCCAACAAAATCTTCCTTGTGTTTCTTTTTAGGATTAGGACAATTGTTCTTTTTGAGCTCGTCAATATGTTCCCTTCAAAAAGAAATGATATATGGTTACTTCATCACCAAAGTATTAATGCATATCATGATATGAAACAAATACATAAGTATCATTACTGGATCCATGGCTCGGTTTCCTCGCAGTTTGTTATCATGTAGTTCCTAATTTGATTCAGAGCTTCCAAAGACAGTGATTCACGGGCAAAACCTTTCTTGGAGTAATCAACTGTACTCATTATGCTAATCCCTGTTGGTGCTTCATCTGTAGCTCCATCTGCATGGCGTTCAGACTGACTTATTTTTGTAGGCATGCCTTGAACGAATTGACTGCAAAATGTCATGCACTCTTCAAGTATGTAACCCTTGATCTCTTGCAAAGTTGACTTTAAATCCCTAGCAATGGTGCTAGAAATTCTTACTACAAAATCTAAGGATGGTGCGTTGGGAACCCCAAGAGGAGGGTGTGATGAGTGCAGCGGTAAGAATTTCCCTCAGTTAAGAACCAAGTTTATCAATCCACTAGGAGAAAGAGGATCTTCGAAAGGTTGATGCCACTGATGGTGGTGATGGCACACCGGTGTCAGCAACAACGCGGAACCTACACACACCACAACCAAAATACTTTGTCCCAACGGTACAGTGAGGTTGTCAATCTCACCGGTCTTGCTAAAAACAAAGATTAGACGTATAGTGTGGAAAATAATGTATGCTTGCAGTAAGTAAAGAAAGCAGGGAATTGTAGTGGTTTGTTTAACAGTGTAGGAAAATGGACCGGGGTTCATAGGTTCACTAGTGGTGTCTCTCCATAAAAGATAGCATGTTGGGTGAAAAAATTACAGCTAGGCAATTGACAAATAAAGGTTGCACCATAGTACACATTCATGACATGATGACTACTATGATATTTAGTGCAGGCATTACAACAATATACATAGACCGTAATCCAACTGCATCTATGACTAATAATCCACTCTTAGGTTATCATTCGAACTCCCTTAGGTATTAAGTTGCAAGAAACAGATAATCAAATTAAGAAATATGTGTAATGTAAGCAATGATTGTGCACGCGGGCACTCACACCGCTGTTTTCTCCCTAGTGGCAACAGCACATCCTCCCCCGTCACGTTTCTTTCACTCGAGCACAGGCGAAAAGGAGGCATGAACCCACTATTGAGCATAAATACTCCCTCTTGGAGTCACTAGCAACTACTTGGCCAGAGCAACCACTAGAAACGGAAAGCATGCAAGATCACAAATAACATATGCAATAAATACTATAATCAACTTGTCATAAGTTCAATATTCATCGGATCCCAGCAAACACATCACATAGAATTACATAAGAACAATCTCGATCATGTTAGGCAGCTCACAAGATCTAAACATGGAGGCATAGGAGGAGAAGACAACCATCTAGCTACTGCTATGGACCCGTAGTCCAAGGATGAGCTACTCACACATTGAAGGGGTTCATTGCATAGAAAACAAAAAAATTCCTATACGCGATAAACCCGAATGATCAAGATCTAATATAGGAGATGAAAGGTAACGGGGAGAAAGAGAGAGTCTTAAGAAGAACATACACTCGAAGACACAACGCGTTACGAGATCAAATCTCGCTGTTGGCGTAGTCGTACTCACACTGATCCCGAGAGCGAGAAGATGTGCACCGCAATCCGGCAGTGCCTCCGTGATCGGTCACACGTACGGTTGATGACGACCTTTGTTCCCTCGATCCAGCGGGGCGCGGAAGTAGAGAATCCCTCGGAACTCCATCAGCACGACGGCGTGGTGGTGGTGAAGAATCCCACGGTCAGGGCTTTGCCAAGCCGGAGACCATGTAATGGAGCAGCGGGTGGAGAGGAAGTGAGGTGGGCAAGTGTGTGAAAGAGGAGGAGCCCTCACCCTCCTTTTATAGGGAGAGGGAGGCAGCCCAAGGGTGGGGTGCGGCCAACCATGGTGGTGCCCCCACCACTTCCCTCTTCATGTGAGTGGACACTCCACTCACATCCACTCATCCTTCCTTTATTTCTTTAATAAATAAATAAAACATTTTTATTTCTTTATTTCAGCATTTGTTAATTCTGTTAACAAACATTTGCATATAGCACCTCGAATCATTTGTTAATTCTATTAACAACCATTCAAAAAAAAACCTTGAACTATTTTAATTTTCCCCGAAACAATTTCGGTGCTGCTCAAAACATTCTTCGTTATTCCGTATCCTCTCAAATGCGTCATCAAACCTTAAGTGTGTCACCCTACGATTCACGAATAAGATAGACATGATCGAGACTCCTCTCCGATCAATAATCAACAGCGGGATCTGGAGATCCGTGATCACTCCTATATATTCAACGATGACTCTCATGATCGTGTGAACCATCAACGTCATGAACTATTCCCTTTGTCTCACGGTATTTTACTTGTCCGAGATTTGATCATTGGTATCAACCATACCTTGTTCAATCTCGTTACCTGACAAGTACTCTTTTCTCATTTCCGTGATATGACATCCTTGTGATCATATCACGTGCTTGCAAGCGGTGTCGATGTTATATCACCGAGAGGTCCCAGAGTATATCTCTCCGTTATTTTGGATGGACAAATCCCACTCTTGATCCATGATACTCAACTAATACTTTACGAATACCTAATGGCACCTTTATAGTCACCGTGTTACGGTGTGACGTTTGATGACATCAAAGTACCCTTCTGGTACCAGTGATTGGCATGATATCATGGTCTAAGGAATAAGTTACTTCGTATGCGAGATATAACAATATAAACTAAATGACTTGATCATATTGTTATCTTGATATTGGGTCTATGTTCATCACATCATTCTACCAATGACATGATCCCATTATTAACAACGTTCAATGTTCATGATCAGGAAACCTTGATCATCTATTAATCAACGAGTTAGTTAAAAGAGAGTCTTTACTAGGAACCATTGTTTGTTTATTAAACTCACATGTATCAACGTTTCCGGTTAATACAACTAGTCGGTAACCCGTGCACCTGCACGGGCTAGTATTTAAAGCACGGGTATTGATATTTTTATTTTGCATTGTACGACTCCGTATTCTAGTTTTACAAACTACTAATTGACCGCATATGGTACACATGATGGTAGAGTAAACTACTCATACTTGTACCTTCCATATGAATGTTTGTACATTAAGAGCAGGTTACACAATAGTTTATTCTAAAATAGATAGACTGTACATCATGCTTACAAAGAGCTAAAAGTAATAGAAAAAAGAAAGTTGTTGAAAATCACCAAGTTGTCTATATACCTTCGACTACATAGGGTTTATTACATTCCCTCTCTTCCATGCCAATTCAGGGTTAGCTTGCATCTTTTGATGCACACGCACTGCTTTAGGTATAACTGGTGAGTCAAGTCTTGCAAAAATTAACTTAGATGCACTAATTATATCTTTACAGTGCCATCTATAATTAGTCAACGATCAAATGTTTTCACGATTTCTCTCCAATCATCAAGCATGACAGGTAGAAATTCCTTTAATACCATTGGACCAGTTCACTGTAAGAGCAACCTAGATAAGTGTTAAGATGATCGTACCCTCCTTTCCGCACTAAGAGTTCATTGCTCAGCTGCGATTGGTATAAAAAAGAAAAAGAAGTGTGGAATCTTCCATAAATCAGGATACAAATTTACTTCTTGGTATACTCTGCTTTACATAAATAACTTGCTTGTGCATGCGAGCAAACTTGAGAAAACAGAGCATGCATACAAATCATTATGCAAGAAAACCCTATAAAAACTTCAATAAATTTCTGAACATACACAATAATTAAGTTCTTTCATGGCATACTTGTTGAAGCAAGTACAATTTCTTGAATAAACATACATGTTTTTCCAACTGACAATAGCCAATGGCTTCATAGGAGGACAACCGATTACCGATTACCAATCAAAATTTAAAATCATGGGATGCCTAATCATAACAGGGAAACAAAAATTAGATGAAGAAAACCGGGTAATGCACAGTTGTATAGGGAGGTGTGTATGCGCTGGCTCGTATAATCAGGAAACCCGATTCAAATAAAAATACCCACCTGAATAACACAACGTGATGTGTGATTTATCCCCTTACTTTGAATGGTAGCAACACCTTACACACACACATTTGCAGGATTCATATAAAAGATAGACGATAGGAACACTACTCAACCAAACATTTGTTTCCTGGAATTTAAATCCAAGATTTTCTTCGCATGCAATTAAAAAACCGTATAAGGATTAATAATATTCTTATCTCAGGTTACTAAGTTTCCTTTCAGGCTTAGGAGAAATATATCATCTTTTCTTAATTCTAAGATGTGTTGAAGCATAGAATATCATATGGAGGGAAAAGTTTCTACGTTTTAAAATCAATGCAGGATGCATAAATAGAAGAATAGCAAAACCGGAAGCTACTAAGCTGAAGTATTTGTAGACAAAATGGGAAAAAGGCAAGGAGACTTGTCACGTGCATGGGACTGTCAGCAGGCCCGTGCGCCCGGCAATGCTGCGGCAGATCGCCCGGCGAGCATTGCGTTGGAGGGAGAGGAGAAGCTAATAAACATATGGCCAAAATGTATCAGACTGGCCTTAAAAACTGATGAGAAATTGCTAATCTATCAGAAAACGCAGTCAGAACACTATTGGAGAATAAGAAAATTATGACATAAATTATTATATGCACAAATTATTATATTCAAGTTGTCTTCCTTATTAAAGACCTTTTTAAAATAAATATTAGAAAAAATACAGATATTTCCCTGCATCGTGTAAGTTATATTGCCAAATAAACATAAAAGTACTTATGCGCCATTTCAAAGGATTACCATGTATAGCAACTAAAAACATTGTGGCAGGCGGCATCAACGTAACAAATTATGCGGATTTTTTCTACGCTTGCATTTGTTATTACGTTTCATCACACGCTTGTGTTTGTAAATAAGAGAACTATGGCTGCACATACAGTAAATGTCTCCTTGTAAGTTCATTAAATTTCTAATGTGCTCCTCATATAAGTAAAATTGCCGTATTTGTTCCAGAGATGTAGCAAGACTTAATTTCTAGACCATCTTACCGGTGGTCCAACATGATGCAAACAAAGTTTCTAGAAATTTGAGGTATTGATATATACTGCGAAGAGCCCACACCAGCATTCCACCTAAGAGATAAACATCTCAACACCACTAAGTGTAACATTGGAACTATTAAGAATTGAAATTAGGCCATGAAGATAGAGAAAACAAAAAGTACCGATGAGTTTGAAGAGAAGGAGTTGGGAGAAGCTCGCTTATCCAGCTATTTTCTTAGATTGAAGGCGTCAATATTCCTGAACATCTGAATTCTATGGAAAAAAATCCTGAGACCTGACACGATCAAACCAACCCGTGAACACAGACCTGCAAAGAGGGCACCAAAAAGCTAAACTTGATGGTTGCAACAAAGCCAAACATGTACTCCCTCCGTCCCAAATTATATGTCATAGATTTGTCAAAATATGGATGCATCTAGACATATTTTAGTATATGGATATATGCATATTTTGACAAAATCCATGACATTTAATTTGGGACGGAGGGAGTACAACGTTTGAGGCTGAGGCTACAGTACGCATCAATTTGCAGGTGTGGGAAGCAAAAAACGATGTATGCAAAATTGCTTCCATGAACTTGAGGCTAGACGACCCCTAGCAATATTCTGTAGTGATGAAGAGGATTTTGCTACCTTGAGGATTTTCCTAAATTGATTGAAGCAGAGAATACAGTTTACTGAAAAATCATAAGAGTAAACTTCGTTTAGAGATAGAGCAGAGCATATCCTTTCTGAACCTAGAGTCGAGCAGTGGCAGAGTCAGTCGGTACTCGTCTAGCAACTAATCTGGTCAGCTAGAAAGAGGAGGGGTCGTTGCATACCTGAGAGCTGAAACCACTGCTGCTCGGTTAGCCAAGAAGAGGACTGTTATGTCGAGGCTGCGGCAGCTCGGCTTTGGCCGGAGATGGAGAATCTTTGGCAGGCGGCGCCCCACAACCTGCATGATATTGAGGAGCCTACCTCAGAACAGAAATCTGAAAACGATGATCCAATAAAACGTGAATCGCTGCATGGCCTATGGTCCCGTATTGCTATTCGTTCACAATCTTTTCTTGACACCTCTACGTAACAGCATGTTCCTATGATCCTCTTAATTGCCTCAAATTGAATAGATCTACTTACGTGTCCTGTGATGCTGGGAAAGATGTGAGAAATATACATGTGCCTCCACCAGATGCCTGCGTGAACTTGACGACGGCGAATACTCGGCCATCCCTCCTACAGTAGCACCATCCATAATTCCATCCACATGCATCATGCAAAATCCCAAATTGGATCCGATGGTATTTATTAATTAAATTAGAAGAAAACCAAACCTGCATGTTAGATAATCGCTCCTGAGTCTTGGATCCGTCGTTCCATGTTTGGAGGTGGAGGCCGATCAAAAGGCGGCCAGCTTCAGACAACGTTAGGGTAGAACGGCGACGGCGAGACATGCCAAGGCAGGGACCTGCTCTAATCGCATAGAAATAACTCCCATCTGACATGCATCAGCGCAAATCAAGGTGGATCAATAATCTAGTTGCCGGTGACGTCCATGGTATCTTAGAAACAATTAAAGCTGCAATCTAGCATGCATCGGAAGAGATCGACCGATCTAATTAAAGCTGCAATCATAATTTTATTTCTCTGATTTTTTTTCCGGGACAGTAGACGTGTATACGCGAAACTCTTTGTCCCTTAATCTGGACCGTAAAAGCAAAATCTTACGGTTAGTTTTAGGTGGTTTTTTAGGATTAACGTGGAGCCTTTAACGGTGCCTCCAATTAGTAAATATAAGATTCCAGCATGAGAAATAAACATTTATCATAAACAAAGAATAAGATAATAACCACTTTATTATTGCCTCTCAGGCATATTCCCTTCACGCATCACTCCGGAGGCAGGCATGGTGATGAAGAGGCCTCCGGTGATGATCTCCTCTCCGGCAGGGTGCCGGGAGACAGCTTCAGACCGCCCCTATTCTAGGGTTGACGATGACGGCGGCTGTGGAACTTTTCAGGGATTTTTTATCAGGTGTTTAGGGTTTTCCATCCGAGGGGAATAAATAGGCGAAAGGGCAAAGGTGGTGGAGCCCTGGGGGCCCCACACCACCCCCGGTGCGGCCAAGGGGGGCACCCCATGTTGTGGGCCCCCTAGTGCCCATCTTTGACTCCTCTTCGGTCTTCTGGATGCTTCCGAGGAAAATAGGAACTTCGGGATTTGTGGGGTCCAATTCCGAGAATATTTCCAGAACAACTTTTATGAAATCAGAAACAACAGAAAACAAGGAATTGACACTTGGCATCTTGTTAATAGGTTAGTCCCGGAAAACGTGTAAAATGAAATAAACAAGGGAGAAAACATGTAGCAATTGGCATAATATTATCATGGAGCATCAGAAATTATAGATATGTTGGAGACGTATCAAGCATCCCCAAGCTTAGTTCCTACTCGTCCTCGAGTAGGTAAACGATAAAACACAATAATTTCTAAGGTGACATGCTACTAACATAAACTTGATCATAAAAATGTAAAAGCATATGTACGCTGAGATCATAGAACTTTTAAACACAAACATGATAAATATAACTTTAATAATAAATCACAGCAATCACTTTGCATCATGAGAAGTATCTCAAATAAAAGGCCATGAATAACAATGCAAAGAAAGATATACGTTTGTTTCATGTATAGAGAAAGCATGGCAAAGTGATATTTCGCTAGTCCTTAAGAGTGTGGGCAAAACATAAATGCCAGGATACCTTCAAAGTTCATGAGGAAGACTAGAGCAAATGATTTGAGAACAAGTAATAACACATCATGAATCAATTAATAATGTTTCTGGGACAAATGCACATAAAACTCAGAATGGCAAAAATGCTCTCTCAAATGTGCATAAAGTTAGAAGATGGAGACTCAACATAAAAGTAAAAGAAAGTCCCTTCGCAGAGGGAAGTAGGGATCACTCATGTGCTAGAGCTTTTTATTTTATTAAACAGAGGTATTAAAAGTTTGACAATGGGTGTCTATATTTTGGGAGATGTATGCTAATGTCAACGAATGGTAAACAGAAAATATAGTACGTCACAAGCCAACTGGATTCACAAGAGCGGCTCCCATGTGAACGAGACGTCTAGTATAGAAGGTCATCCCTCTTTCACTTTTGTTTACACAATTATGTTTTGACTGATAAATCAGGGGCAAAAATAGTGAAGAGATTTTGTGTGTATTAATTTGGGGCTGGGCACCCCGTTGCCAGCTCTTCTATCAATTGGAAAAGCATATGAAGCATTAGTTAAGGGTGTGAAATCCAATCAACAAGTGAGATAAAGATTCTCTAGTTACGTCCTCATGAGCAAAAACGGAACATAAAGCAGGAGTAATTTATAAGGTTTTAACGGTAACACATGAGCAATTTACTCAGAGTGGCAGTTAAATACCACATGTAGGTAGGTATGGTGGACACAATGGGAAAACTTTGGTTTTAGAGAGTTGGATGCATGGGTAGAGCTCATACCCAGTACAGGTGGAGGCTAGCAAAAGACTAGGAGCGACAAATCAAGAGAGCATAAGAGCCATAATCATGCATAGCGTCATAAACATCATTAATTAAAGCATAAGCGGTATCACAAGTTCAAAAACTAAATGATCATAGAGGCTATTAGTGACTGTTTCATAGTCATAAACATGGTGTGAGCATGCGCCAAGTCAACCAAATAAAACATTCAAAGAAGAATACCATAAATTTATGCTTTAACATGACAAGAACAACTCATTAATATTTCGAAGGCACATTAAACACTCTCAGCTATATGAGGATAATCATGCTACTCAATAACCACAAGGCTTTAAAACTAAAATAACATTTAGCATGATACAAAAAAGGTCTAGCCACAGCCTATACAAGCTTCTACTTGCATCATTAAAAATTCTACTTTAAGGTGCAGTTTCTTCTCCCAACAAGCACCATACAAGATATGTTTTAAAAAAACTCTCCAAATGCTACATCAAGCAAACATGAGAGTACTCACATAACACTACTAAAACTAACAGCTCTGATAAGAGATGCATGCAAAACAGGAGCTAAATAAATGCAACGGCCAGACAAAGATTAAGAATACAAAGTATTTCCATGAAAAAGCGGAGCGTGTCACTCTCCTATAAAAGAATGCTGGGGTCCAACCAACCGTATTGCAAAAAGAAAAACAAACTGAAAGCAAAAAATAAAAGATGCTCCAAGTAAAGCACATAAGATGTGATCGAATAAAAATATAGTTTCACTAGAAGTGACCTGATAATTTGTCGATGAAGACGGGGATGCTTTGGGCATCCCCAAGCTTAGCCGATTGAGTCTTCTTGGAATTTTCTGGGATGTACCACCGGGGAATCCCCAAGCTTAGGCTTTTCACTCTTCTTGATCACGTCATATCATCCTCTTCTCTTGACCCTTGAAAACTTCCTTCACACCAAACTTTTCACAATCTTCATTCGCAACGTTAGTGCAATCGAAATAATAAATTCACATGGTTCAGTTTCAACACAATCCTAACACTCAAAAACACATTATCTACTGTCACAACTTATTTTAAAACTCTTTTTCTCAAAAGAACACCAAAAGAAAGAGATTAAGATGCAAATGCAATTATTGGCAGAATTCTGTCAAAACAGGACAGCAGGTAAAGATGATTTTTTTCGAAAATCTTCTGTTGCTCAAATCAAAAAGTGGTCAACTAAGAAACGTTGCGTATATATCCCAGTATTACGCACAAAAACAATTCAGGTCATTTTGAATTTTCTATGATTTTATAGAAAATTAAAAGTGGACAGCAGAAATCTGTTTCCTGCGCAGAAATCCGAAATATAGCCTCAACTTTCCACTAGAGGCTTTACTTGGCTCAACAAAAACACAAAAGAAAAGATACAGAGGGGTTGCTAAGGAAATAGACAACACCCAGGTGCAAAGAAAACAAAAGAAAACAAAGTAAAACGGGTTGAAAATAGAGAAATAAAACGGGTTGTCTCCCGGTAGGGCTTTTCTTTAACGCCTTTCAGCTAGGCATACAAAGCAACTCAAGTAAAGCAAAAGAGAGCAAGAAGCAAGTATAAAACAGATTTAAGTCTGACCCACTTTCTATGCATAGGAATCTTGTAAATAAATAAATTAAAGAAGCTCAAACTAGAAATCATGGGAAGGTAGAACAAGAGCAACTTCAAAACTTTCAACAAAAAGAGAGGTGTATTAGTAACATGAAAATTCCTACAACCATACTTTCCTCTCTCATAATAATTTTCAGTAGCATCATGAACAACTCAACAACATAATTATCACATAAATCATGTTTGTCATGGTATAAAATCACACAATTCATATCAAGCTAAAAAACAGTGGGATCAAAATTTAAAATCAGCTCTTCTTTTCCCCCCACTTTTAGCAATAGCAAAACAAGATAATTGGTCACTCTTAAAAGGTATAGGACACATTATAGCAATCCTATTTTCAGTAGCATTATGATTTATAACATCAAGTAACATAGGACCATCATCAAGAGCATTAACATAAGATTTATCCAAGTAGCATGAATTATTATAAATAACGGTAGCAATATCATTCTCACAAGTTACATTCATAGTAGTATCAAGATCACAAGTATAGAAAGTATCAATTTCATCAAATAATGTATGAGTTAAAGAGTTACTATCATTGGGAGGTTGACATGGGTAGCTCCATTCTTCCTCCTCTTGATCATCACTCTCCTCCTCTTTTTCATCCAATGAGCTTCCAGATTCAGCAATTTCTTCTTCCATAGGCTTCTGCAAGGCATTAGTCTCTTCCTTAGGTTGAGAGCATTTATTAAGATATTCCATTATGTAGTAATTACGATCCTTGTAATTATCAAAGCAATATTCAAGTATAGCATAAATCTCGTATTTGTAAGGTGCATCATCAATACTTTCAAGCAAATAGGAAATTTCGAATGCGCCCTTCCAAGCAATAAGTTCTTCAATTTTTTCCACATCATAGAATTCATAATTTCCCTTAACATAAGAAGATATGGTAACATTATCATTATACTCACATTGAAAAGGGAGGTATTTATACCTCCTACAGCAACTAGATTTATCAAAGCAATAGAGCACAAGTTTTTAGCATAGTCATGCAATTTATTAATTTGCTCCCATAAATGTATTCCTTTTTGTGACAAACGGTGTTTCTTATAATATTTTTGTTGTTCATCTGTGAACCCACCTTGCCTAAAAGATCTAGTGTCAAAGACATCAAACATTGATAGCAAGCATGATAAAGCAAAAAATAACAACTAGAATAAGAACTAATTTTTTTGTGTGTTTTTTATAAAGAGAAGCAAACAAGACAATAAATAAAATAAAGAGGTTGAGAGTGAGAGACTCCCCTTGCCATAAGACTTCTTTCTCCCCGGCAATAGCGCCAGAAATTCTTGATCGCTTGTAGAGTTGACTTTAAATCCCTAGCAATGGTGCTAGAAATTCTTGCTACAGAAACTATGGATGGTGTGTTGGGAACCCCAAGAGGAGGGTGTGATGAGTGCAGCGGTAAGAATTTCCCTCAGTTAAGAACCAAGGTTATCAATCCAGCAGGAGAAAGAGGATCTTCGGAAGGTTGATGCCACTGACGGTGGTGATGGCTCACCGGTGTCAGCAACAACGCGGAACCTACACACAACACAACCAAAATACTTTGTCCCAACGGTACAGTGAGGTTGTCAATCTCACCGGTCTTGATGAAAACAAAGATTAGACGTATAGTGTGGGAAATAATGTATGCTTGCAGTAAGTAAAGAAAGCAGGGAATTGTAGTGGTTTGTTCAACATTGTAGGAAAATGGACTGGGGTTCATAGGTTCACTAGTGATGTCTCTCCATAAAAGATAGCATGCTGGGTGAACAAATTACAGATAGGCAATTCACCAATAAAGGTTGCACCGTAGTACAAATTCAAGACATGATGACTATTATGATATTTAGTGCGGTCATTACAGCAATATACATAGACCGTAATCCAACTGCATCTATGACTAATAATCAACCCTTAGGTTATCATCCGACCCCCCTTAGGTATTAAGTTGCAAGCAACAGATAATCACATTAAGCAATGTGTGTAATATAAGCAATGATTGTGCACACGAGCACTCACACCGCTGTTTTCTCCCTTGTGGCAACAGCACATCCTCCCCCGCCACGTTTCTGTCACTCGAGCACAAGCGAAAAGGAGGCATGAACCCACTATCGAGCATAAATACTCCCTCTTGGACTCGCTAGCAACTACTTGTCCAGAGAAACCACTAGCAACAGAAAGCATGCAATATCACAAATAACATATGCAATAAAGATTATAATCAACTTGGCATAAGTTCAATATTCATCGGATCCCAACAAACACAGCACATAGAATTACATAAGAACAATCTCGATCATGTTAGGCAGCTCACAAGATCCAAACTTGGAGGCATAGGAGGAGAAGACAACCATCTAACTACTGCTATGGACCCGTAGTCCAAGGATGAACTACTCACGCATCACTCCGGAGGCATGCATGGTGATGAAGAGGCCTCCGGTGATGATCTCCTCTCTGCAGTGTGCCGGGAGACAGCTTCAGAACCCCCTGATCTAGGGTTCACGATGACGGCGGTTGTGGAACTTTTCGGGGATTTTTAATCAGGTGTTTAGGGTTTTCCATCCGGGTTGAATAAATAGGCGAAAGGGCAAAGGCGATGGAGCCCTGGGGGCCCCACATCACCCCCTGGCGCGGCCAAGGGGGGCACGCCACCCCATGGTGTCGTATCCCTGGTGCCCGTCTTCGTCTCATCTTTGGTCTTCTGGATGCTTCTAGGAAAATAGGAACTTCGGGATTTGTGGGGTCCAGTTCCAAGAATATTTCCGGAATAACTTTTCTGAAATAAAAAACAGCAGAAAACATCAAACTGGCACTTGGCATCTTGTTAATAGGTTAGTCCCGGAAAACATGTAAAAATGACATAAAGAAGGGAGAAAACATGTAGCAATTGGCATAATATTATCATGGAGCATCAGAAATTATAGATACGTTGGAGACGTATCACCCCTCTGCAATCGAACCGTCTCGATGAGCCTTCTTACGTACATATCTCTTCAGCGTACGTAGGTATCTCTCAACCGGATACATCCATCTTTACTGTACAGGCCCTGCGAGCCATGCTTCTTGAGCTAGATGAATTGGGAGATGCATCATAATATCAAAGAAAGCTGGTGGATAGATCATCTCTAGCTGACATAGAATTTGTGGAATTTGGTTGCCCAAAGTCTCCAAATCGTCATCCCTTAACTCCTGGGAGCATAAATCAGAAAATAATTTACTCAGTTGAAGCAATGAGGTAAGGACATTCTCTGGTAGAAGCTTGCGCAACGCAATAGGAAGAAGTTTCTATAATAACATGGCAGTCATGAGTTTTGAGTCCACTAATATTGCACTGCTCGAGGACCACACATCGCTTAATGTGTGAAGCATAGCCATCAGCCATCCATATGCTCTGCATAAACCTGAGGAGCATAATCTTCCCTTCCTTTTTTAAAGCATACACGCCTTTCTTCATTGTGTACTTATCCTTACCGGGCGGGCTTTGCATGCTGATCCTCCCTAATTTTCAAGTACTCCAAATCCGTATGCTCCTTTGATTTCCCATCCATCTCAAGCAAAGTCCCCTGAATGCTGTCACAAATGTTCTTCTCGATGTGCATAACATCCAAATTGTGCCTCACAAGCAAGTAGAGGAGAAAGCAGGGGAGGGGAGACGACTCAGTGGCAGTTCAGATAGGCACCGTAAAAATGGCAACTTCCCCGCGGAAATGTACCCACCTTTTGTGGTAACAGACTTATAGGTGGGCCCAAGTGCTATAGATGGCATCTTCCTCTCGTATTGTCACGTCAAGTTCGCACTCCTCCTCTTTGTGTACCTACCAATATTTACTCCCAGAAAACCCTCTTTCCGCGGTTTCTGAATTGTGCACAATGCTAATGCTTTATCCATTTATTGTTAACATGTTCACTAATAAAGAAAGGATTTGTCACAATGACAAGGGTTGAAAGTTTACAAGCTTATAAAAGAACATAGGGAAAACGTAGATCTGGTAATTTATTTTCGACATTTAAGCTTTGTCTAAGATTTGCTATAATGCAGAAAAACCACGATTGCTGATTCAGTACAAATGTTAACCCTGATACAGGAACTAAACAATCTAACACTATTGTGTCTGAAACTAACATGTGTGCCCTTACTGAATGGCCTTCCCATGCTCGCCGCTATCGCCCGGAGCTACATGACGGTACTAGCTATTTTTTTTACATAGGTGTCCTCATTTCTTACAATCAACTACACAGTAAATTGTTTCTTTGTGTGTGTTTTGGGCTGTAGGCGATGACAGACACAAGAAGAAAGGGCGAGGTGTAGTAAAAGGTTTGAAAGCAAGTAAGAAGTGTCATGCCAATGGATCTACAAAGCTAGTTATTGATTTCTCTGATAAATTAGGCGGTGAAGTAGGAATGAACAACCGTTCATTCAAGGATAGCGTGGTTATCCTAATGAAAAGAAGGTTACCAATTATTGGAGTGAGGAGGTGGTCAGACATTCACCCTGACATCCATCGACTCATCGTCGCAGATATGTTGATGAGTACAACCTTTCTCACATGTGTTGTCTGATTTTTTCGTCCATAATTAATGAACTACTACTAAATTAAGTCTATCTGTTTGTTCTACGCATTACAGGATAGATATAATTTGGAAGATTCACTAGAAACAGCCGAAAAAATTCTAAAAATTGCAAAAGAGCGATATAGAAGCTGGAGAGGAACTCTAAACAACACTTACAAGGTATACAAAACAGATGATGCCAGAAGGTTAGTTAAACCAGAAGATTTACAACTGGAAGAGTGAGAATGGCTGATCGAGTACTTTGGCACTGATCCGAAATTCCGGGTTGTTTCTATGCTCACTGTTTGTGAATTTTGTACTATCATGAAATGGCTAGTCTGACAAGTTTTCTTTATAACTGAATGAGCAGGAACTCAGCCAAAAGAACACGGATAACCGTACACACCTGAAGACAAAACACAGAGCAGGATCAAAATCGTACTATCAACTGAGTTTTGAGAATGTATGTGCCCACTCACTATGCATGCTTCGGTGCTCACTATGCTTTAATGCTTATAGCATCTAATTGTTGCACTACTTGTAGAGGAATTCGAAAACTGGAGAAGTGCCAGACTGTATTGCTCTCTGGGAACTCACCCACAATAAGAATGGAGCTACTCTAAACATATTTACAGTTGTCCATCGTGGATGTTTCTTCATCTGATTTGAGAGTTTTTTTCATAATCAGGACACAACATGTAAAGAGATTGACAAAAAATCAAAGGAAACTGATGTTCCAGTTTCAAATAATCAATATTTTCCAGAATGCATATAAAGAAATTGTTGCTTGCAAGTCATCGCAACCTCGTGGGTTCGGACACATGGCCAAGCTGCCAAGTAGTTCTCAAAGGTTTAAGTTGCAGGTTGAAGAGCAAGCTCGTGCTACGGAAGAGACCGAAAAAGTAAACTCCAAGCTCACCCAGCAGGTCACTAGTTTAGAACAGAAGTTATTAGCTGAACGTGCAACCATGGAAGAGAAGATTAATTTAGAGCATGTTGAGAGAGATAATCTTGAGGAGAGGTTATTGGAAGAGCGTGCTGAAAGGGAAAAAAATGATTGAATTTGAGAGAAACTAAAGACAAGAATTTGAGAAAAACTTGCTTGCACAGTTTAACGCACAGATGCAGTCAAGGTTTGAAGAGTTCTCCGCACAGATGGAAAAACAGAAGATGAATACACTTCAGGTGATGATAGTCATACGCTTGCAAACTCGTAAGATTTAGTTGTTTACTTGCATTGCTAACAGTGTACTTTGTTTTTGCAGATGTTTAAGAAGTCAAACAAGCAAACATCAGTTGCAAACAGCCCTGCTAAGAAAATAATTCCTCCGCACAGCACGTTACAATCTACTCGAATGTATAAACATGTTGTAAGTCACAAACTTGTACAATTCGGTACAAGTACGTTCTGTTCTTGCTTCACCCACACTATAGCGTTGCTGCACCCACCCTATAGCCTTGCTGCATCTTATGTTTCACTATGGGTTGTGGCTTCGTTGAGTTACAACAACTTTTTTTGCTTCATGCACACTATAGTCTCCTGCTTCTTATGTTTCACCATGTGTTGTTGTTGACTTGACTCACAACTTATTCAAACAACAAATATGTGCTATCTAGGGACATGAACTTAACTTTTTTTTTTTACTGTTGATTGCAGGAGGGCAATCAAACTGCAGATGAAAAAATATAGCTACACTGGATTCTACATCACGTACCTACGATATATTTCAGTTTGATTTGATCCATATTGTATGAGAATTTCGATTTGTATGTATTATAAATAGCTATGAGAACTATGGTTTGTGTAAATAAACATATTTTACGTATGGTTTTGAATATTTTAATTTAATGCCCGTATTTTTGTTTCCCTTTTTTTTTCCTTTAACGTGGCAATAAGTAATTACCATGATAAATGTAGTGCTGCGTGAAGTCTCAGTCGCCACGACTACGTGTTTTGTAGAAATAGACTTTCACCACCCTGAGTGGAGAGATCGTCGTAATACATTTTCTCCACTAAGAATTTGGTCGTTGCGATAGCTAATTTGCGCCACCAAACTAAACTTTGTTGCAATAGAGAATGCCCACGAAAACTTGTAATTGTCGCACTTGTTTGTAGCTATTAACAATTAGGACATTGCGACTACTACTTCTCGCCACCAAACAAAAATTTCTAGAAATAGAATGGCGCAACGAATAGTTTAAATTGTCGCACTTGTTTCTAGCTACTAAGAATTTGGACGTTGCGACTACTACTTCTCGCCACGAAACAAAAATATGTACAAATAGAATGGCGCAACGAATAGTTGACATTGTCGCACTTGTTTCTAGCTACTAAGAATTTGGACGTTGCGAATACTACATCTCGCCACCAAACTAAAATTTGTAGAAATAGAATGGCGCCACGAATAGTTGAAATTGTCGCACTTGTTTGTAGCTACTAATATTTAGGACGATGTGATTACTATTTAAAACTCTTTGTACCACGATTGAATTGTGTGTGGCAAATCGTTTTTTCCACGCGTATAAGGTTTGTTGACATAGTTTCTTGCCACAAAATTTGACGTGGAAAATAAACTGGACTATTCCAACGAAAGAGTAGGCACAACAGAACACTCTCCGTTGCCACAGTGGTCACTCGCCACGTTTCGGTATTTGTTGCACTAGAGTTGTACCCACGAAAAACGTAGGTTGCATTAGGTGCGAGCCGCAACGGAAAAGCGCGTGGCAATTGGCCGAGTAAGTCGTTGCAAAAGGCCAATTTTGTAGCCACGTATCTCATTCCGCGGAGAGAGGCTAGTACCACGCGATTTGTCGCAACGCTTCTCAATGAAAGTATTTTCGATGCAACACATACCTATTGCGACGATTTGGCACTTGTTACAACGATTTTGTTCATTTCAATAGATCGATTTTCTTGTAGTGAACCCTGAGGAGACGAAGGACATCGGGCGGCAATCCAAGAACTTCTAGAGAAAGGTTTTATTCGAGAAACCCTTAGTCCTTGTGCCGTTCCGGTTATCCTTGTACCTAAACAAGAACTTTTATAATTGTTTCCTTGTTGTTCCATTTTTTACTTTATTTACTTTTCAAGACTCTCTATGTTTAATTCTCTAGTTTTCAGCAAGACTGGTAGATCGACAACCTTCCTGAAAGTTGAGGCAATAGAGATTTTGTGTTTTGTGTGTAGGTCCACGTTTGTTAATCCCGCATTCATCAAGCAACCTTCTCCAACACTACGAAGTCATACTGGTTTGATAAACCATGGTTCCTTAACTAGGGAGAAATTTCCGCTAGACTACATCGTACCTTCTTCTTGGGGTCTCCCAACGAGTGTGTGATCACGTCAGCCTCAAGTACTTTTTCTGGCACCGTTGTCGGGGACTTCTAGCTTGCTGCAATGGGAGTCGCATACTTCCACTCTCTTCTTTAGTTTTGTTCTTGCTTAGTTTACTTTTGTTTAGTCCCAACAATAATTAGTTCTCTAGTTTCTAGTCTTTTATTTTCGTTGTTATTTTATTTTGTTAGTATGCCTAGCTCTACTCCCTTTGTTATGACTGTCGAGGCTGAAGTTCTCATCTTCAAACAAAGGGGTGGGGAGAAATTTAAACATGCTTGAGAAAGAATTTCTAAGTCCCACAAGAAAATAAAACCTAAGCTTTCTTCAAACATATTGTTTAGATGCTTTTATCTTAGGATTTTTGGTTTTTACAAGAATGCTTTGGACATAATGGTTGAAGGAAACTTCCTAGAATGTGAGGACATTAAGGCTATTAATGCTATAAATAGCTTAGCTAGTCTCTTTAGGGAAAATAATGAGAAAGTCACGCATGATAAACTAAATAAACGTATAGAGATGATTGGTAAGCTAAACTTAAATGCAATATAAAGACCTCTACAAGAAAGGAAATTCCGTGCCAAATTGGAGAATGATTGGGAACATTATATTAAAATTATTATTGGTAATGAAAACTTTATAGCTTATTGTGACCTTGGTTCCATGATATCTACTATTCCTAAGGTGGTTTATGACTACTTGAGAATATGATTGATCACCCATACTATCACCCACATGCTAATGGTACTATATATAAAATTAAGGGAATAGTTAAAAATGCCCAAGTTTACTTTCACCACAAAATATTGCCTATAGATTTCATGGTTATGGATAAAAAAGAGTAAGGGAACATAGTTTTAGTGAGATTACTTTTTAAAATTGTGGGATGTTTAATAAATTTTAAGCATGGCTATATAAATTTGTATGCTCCAATTAGGGGAAAATTTAAATTTCTTAAACTTGTTGAAGATGCTCTGGTTGAAAATAAAAATGTTCTTGGCCATGATTTTATTGATGATACTTGATTCGTTCTTCATGCCTAACTAAAAGGCGTTAAATAAAAGCGCTTGTGGGAGGCATGTATGTAGGCAGTAATGCAAAATATTTTAATATGAATAAAAAAATACAATTCAAACTGTATTTATTAATTACATTTCATGCATGTATATATGCACTAGTGCAAAATATTTTAAGCCCGAAGAAATATACAACAAAAATATGAAAAATTAAAGAACCAATTCATATAATTATTCTTTTGCTTAGTTTCTTTTTAGCTAAACCGATTTTTAAACTTCAACGTCAATAGTAGATCTAGTAGGTTTTGTATTTTAGTTGTGTGTTGGCGAGCTGCAGGTGTTGTTGGCGCCATGCCGGGAGGACATCGCTGGATCTCTCCGGCCGAATCCGATGCTGCCTTGTGGGCTCTTTCCTCACTGTGGTGTTCCGGTGGTTGGAGCCACAGGTGGTTGGGTGGGTGGCTGCTTGCTACTCCGTAAATAAGGCGGTTATTGGCAGTTCGAGCATGGATGCGGACGATACTTGGCGGCCTTCTTCGAAGCGCCATGGAAGCGATAAAGCGAAGGTGCAGGCGGAGCCTTGCAACCTAGCTTCGAGTTGCCTTGGAGTTCTGGTGCCACGGAATCATGGTGAACACTCTCGGGGGCCCAAGATTTAGTTGCCGACCCCGATGACCAGCGGGTGGTCTCTCTCGAAGTCGGCAATGGCACCCTCTTCCTCTCGGTTCCATGTGGTGCCGTCCCTAACGCTAGCGAGGATGGTCGTGGCTTGAGCTTGTGCTACTCCAGCATGTGGAGAGGACATGATTGCTTTTTTCAAAAAACTTTTTGAGGTCTTTGTTGTAAAAAATAGGGATTAGTTTGTTAATTTCCTCTTCTTTACAGTCCCCGGTGTACATCTACCTACACTTCTCAATTAATGATCTAGGTCCTTCGGGGCTCTAGGCTCGAATAAAAAACTAGTAAACAGGCGCCTGTCGTGCGTTATAGTAGATTGTGAACCGGTTACCGGTCATGAGATAACGCATTGTGGATTCTTCTAAAGGAACTACCAAGCATGTGGCCGGGGTTTCTTCCACTCCACAAGTCAGAAAATCCTAGGATATTGCTCGTCGGGTGCTCAATGGAGAATCGGTCTCACCTATGGAGCTTCCAGATGTTCTTTGCTCCTCTAGTGCGGTGGCCAGGATACTTGTTGTGGAGAGAGTTGCGTTATACCATGGTGGAATGTCTCCTGCACCTAGTAGGGATCCGGGGTTTGACGGAGAGAAGGTATTTCAGTAAGGGGTTTTGACTCCTTTAACTTCTCCTCTTTATAATTTTAATAACCCTCATTTGTTTGAGCATGGCTCTGGTCCTCTGTATCGTGATTTAATCCCTTCTGTCTACAGCAGCTTAGGAATAATGGTTCTCAAGAAGCTTGCTTGGCAGCAGAGAATTGCGAGCTTTCGATGTCGCGGCAGGAAATGACCACATTGCACGGTTGTTTTTCTGCCTCGGCAGGAGCTGGATCAGGCTGTCCTCGCTTCGCCAACTTTGTGTTTGGTGCAGGAGCCTTCCGTTCGTGGGGGAGATGACGTGCCTAAAGGAACCGGTGAGTCCATTGAGGGTGGAAGCAATCGCAGCGCCAAGGGAAGCCCAAGTCCGGCGGCAGAGAAAAGTGGAGTTTCTCTACCGCGGCAGACCCCGTTCAAGCGGAGCAATGTCTTGGGTGAGACTGTTGGTGTTGACACCCTGGAGGCGTACGGTGGCACAATGGATCCAGCTTGTAATGGTGCCAGGTCAAGTCCTCGGATCAAATCCCAGCCAAATGCATATGCGGCTCAATTGGAACGTGCATCCTTTTTGGCTTGTCGTCAATCGGAAATTTATTCTTCAGGTTGCCCACAATGTTGTTTATTGGATTACTCCATGGTCTCTCCTCCTTCCACAAGACCAGCGTTCCTTTATGGACGCTGGATGCAGACGGTTGTTGGCCATTATCCGTGCCATCCTCAGCTCCAATGGGTGGCAGCATGATCGTCGAATTGTGCGAAGTTTTTGTTCGGGTGTTTCAACTCTTTGAGTGTCAATTGAACTTGTAATCCTTATTTTGTTGTTTTAAGACATTGTACTCTTTGAAATGGTAGCACGTATTGGCCATTATCACAACGATGTTGAGGCTGGGGCTTTCTAGCTCCCATTTCTAAATAATCAGATAACCCGACTGTCGGGGGGATGATCCTCGGGTGCCTTGACAAAGCGGAAAGAATAAGCCTGGTCCCCGCGTTCCGTACTTTCACAAGGCCAAGTGCATGAGTTTGGCGTTGAGCCCCCCCTCCACCGTCTGGACGTGGATCGATGCCCGCCTGCCGGCTGCCCAGCCGGACGATAAAAGCTACAGGCTGGCTAGCCGGACGCTAGTACAGCCCAACTACTCCGTGGATCAACCGGTACGGAGAGGTATGGCGAACACGCCAACTCCTAGGCTTACCGAAAGCCACAGTGCCACCCTACGCGGCACGGTACACCTACTCTCCGGCTGCTCGGGGTACTCTGGCATGGGCTGAGCCGTACCCGCCGTACGGTCAGCGATATATCTATTCAAGCTTGCCGGTACCTACCTACTCCACCCGGTACCCGCCGCATGGGCTCAGGGTACCCGGTGTACGGCTAGGGTACGAGGGCATGGGCAGCCGGGCAGCCGGGAGTGGCTACCGGGTACGCCAGGATGGGCAAGGCGCTGCCAACGTACAGTGCGCGGTACGGCACCAACCGGGCTCGAAGGCCGAAGGACGAAGGGCGTTTGTCCTAGAATCTCCCCGGTTGGTCTGAAACCAGCCGGGCCCCACTTGTAAGCTGGTCGGCAATATATAAGGACTGGCAAGGTCTCAGTAGCAGGGAGAGACATTCCATTCTTACAGATACATCGAGACACTCTGTAAGGGTTCAGAGGACAATCTTGTAACCTGTGCATCGATAGAAAAGAGAGAGAAGCAGGGGTAGGGGTTTTACCTCAACGCGAGGGCCCTTAACCTGGATACATCGTGTAACTACACGCTTGCTATCCAATCTCACGCCAACACCACCATTCGCTAGCATGTCCCCTTTTTAAACACCATTAGAAATTCCCTCTTGGTGCTGCCATGATTCACACCACGACACCGACATTCTCAAAATTATTTATTACAGTTTATCGTTTCCGATGATCATGGAAGTACATACACACATATATATTCGCCACCAGACTATACCAGGCGCACATGTACACCACAGAGTGGTACGTGATCAGCGGAACACATGCCGGATACGCAGCTAGCTTATGGCAAATATGCCGAAATTAATAAGACTTTAAAAGTACAACTTAGGCACCACATGCCTGCATGACCCTCTATCTTATTGGAGTCTATACGTAGTAGGTAGAGGCTGCTTGCATGCTCTTCGCCGATCAATCTATGTCGGCTGCATCATGATTACTTAGTTGCAGTAGTGGTTCTGAACAGGCATCCTGTACTCCTGGCGGTGCGCCCCGCCGCCGTAGCTGGCCTGCTTCTGCTCGCGGTGCTCGTGGAACGCGTAGCCGCCGGCGCCCAGCGCCGCCGCGCCCGCCAGCCCGGCCTCAATCTTGTGCTTCTGTGCGTGCGCCGGGTCCTTCTTCACCTCGTATCCCTCGTACTGCACCCACCCAAAATCATCATGATCAGTTCATCAAGTACACATGGATCAATTGGCATGAGATGGTGAGGGTAGCTTACCAGGGCGAAGGCGCCGGTGGCCAGAGCGCCAACCTCACCCATGCGCTCCCGGTTCCTGTGCTGCTTCTCCTCCTTCTTGTAGTACTGCTGTCCCTGCTCGCCGTAGCACTCCTCCTCGACGGTGTTGGAGTACATGTTCATACCCCCGCGGCCGCCATGGCCGTGCCTGCCAGCGTCGAAGCATTCGACGTCGGTGGTGTTGGAGTACATCTCCGTCCTGCCGTGGCCGTGGTCATGGCCGTGACCATGGCCGTGATTGTGACCGTGACCGTGCTTGGGGGCGTCGTAGCACTCCTCGGTGGTGTTGGAGTACATGGTCCGGCCGCCGTCGAAGCACTCGTCGGTGTTGGAGTAGGACATGGTCCTGCCGCCGTTGTAGTAACCCGCCATTCTGAAAGCAGATGATGCTTGTTGCTAGCAAGTGTGGTCGATGCAGGTAAGCGTTGATGCTTGCTTTGGTGTAACTTTGTGTCGGAGAAGGGGTGTATTTATAGATCGGTGAGTGGCAGTGGCAAAAATTGATGGACGGTCAGGATTAACTGGAGAGCAGCGAAAGTAAGATTCCACGATGATTGCCTCTATTATAGGAACATTCTTACTTTGTGTCTATATTTCTGACCACTCCGTAGAAAAGTTTAGGCTCCCAAGAATGCATACCGGTAAAAAGAAAATTACGAGAAGTAAGATTTATCCTGCCCAATAAAAAACTATTAGTAAATTAAGGATTCGCAGCTTCACATAAAAGATTCGCAGCAAAATGTTTTCACTCCTGACAGTTTTTTGTTTTTTTTGCGCTGGCCTTTTGACAGGTGTTGTTATACGTAGCTTGATATGCAAAATTGTCAAGATTCTTGTGCCCACGTTGTTTTCACTCTTTACAGAAAGAGTATGCAATAATTCGACAACTAGCTAGGAGAATTTGTTTTCCATCACCCAGTAAAGTTATTCCTTCGGGAATGATCAACTGGTTCCGCTATAAATTCTCTCTGATCAAAAATTGTATTTCCAAGCTTCCAAATATTACGAAATAAATCACCGTGTGCAGGTATGTGATATAAATTCATCGTGCCAAAATTGCGAAACAAGTTATAACAACTTGCACACTGCACAAAAATAACATGTTTACATGTCATTTATATTATGTTACAAAATTTGGAACTTAGTACCTCTTTTTTTGTTTTTTTTTATGGACTACAAATTCGTACATATGCACCTGTATCCATTATGTACATGCATAATTTATTTCGTAATTATTTTTTAAATGGGTAATACGAATTTTTGCTCCAAAAAATGTATGTACTTTCGGGTTCAGGCATGCTACCCCCGTTTCGAAAATTCACCATATTCTTATTTCAGCTCGTGATTTTAACAGACCATGCATATATCTCTAATTTGAGAAGAGGCAACTAAAACGCTATTTTGGTAAACCAAAAATATTTGATTTAGTAACACTCGTCTATTTGAGTTCAAATAAAAGAGAAAAAATTACTCAGCGATGAAACAATTAGTACAAACAGCTCTCCCAAGAAGCATCAGATAGTCACGATGAGATATTGCAGCTCTTACCGAGAGCTCAAGTACATATTCGAAGATAGATAGATCACTACGGGAGAGCTCATCTTTCCCGTGTGCCTCGGTTCTTTACCGTGTGCTATATATCGGCGCACGGCAAAGAGTTCTTTACCGTGTCCAGGCACACGGTAACGTTTGACGCACGGTAAAGAGCACGGAAAACACACGGTAATGTTTGGCGCACGGTAAAGAGTACGGAAAACACACGGTAACGTTTGGCACACGGTAAAGAAAATAGAACGCACACGGTAAAGACGCACGCACGGCAAAGACACTACACCTGTGTTCACTCATATGGCGGATTGACCTGCGCAATTTCAAATATTCTTTGCCGTGTGTTTGCACACGGCAAAGATTTATTCTTTACCGTGTGTTGGCACACGGTAAAGAAAATTTAGTCTTTACCGTGTGTTTGCACACGGTAAACACCAATTTTTTTTCTATTTTCTAAGACCAATTAATGATCATTCTCGTGGCATATTTTTGATAACCGCCCATATTTGACACATAGATGTGTATTTGTATGGGAAACAATGGTGCCAAATTGAGTCTTTAAATTATTATTACAAATTTAAATTTGTATCACTTTTTTCAAATAAAAAACTCAAAAGAATTTTAAAAAATGCTCAAAAAAGGAATCCTTTTATTGTTACTAGTTGATAGCAAAATGTTAAACGCCAATATCATATCATAGAATAGTCACTCCTATATTTAATTAAAGAAAGTAAGAAAATAAAAAAGAAACAAAAAAGTTAACCAACCAATGGGAAGCAATCTCCTGGATTGATGACGTGGCAGCGAAGTCTTGTCCTCACGTAGTGTGCAGCGAACTCTTGTTTTTTTCCCTGATTCTTCTTATCCTCACGCGGGCGCGGAGACGATTGACTGGCCGCGCCTTCAACTTCTCGTGCGGAGACGATTTGACTGGCTGCTCGTGCGTCTGCGCGCGCCAACCTCACCGGGCAAGACCTCGCCGCCGCGCCTTCAACTTCTCGTGCGGAGACTATTGACTGGCTGCTCGTGTGTCTGCGCACGCCTCGCCGCCGCGCCAACCTCGTCGGTCAAAACCTCGCCGCCGCGCCAACCTCGCCGGCCAAGACCTCGCCGCTGCGCCAACCTCGCCGCCGGGCCAACCTCTCCGCCAGCGCGCAGTCACCAGGAACTCGCGCAGCGCCTCCCCGAGTTTGTCGCCCGCGAGCACCGCTGGCGCCAGGAGGCGCACCAGGACGACGGCGTCGGCCGCCTCGACGACGCACTCGCGAGGTCGCCGTGAAGCCGGCTCTCTTCTCCAGCGCACGACACCGCCGCTCCTCCGCGCAACCATGCGGCCATTACCTCGCCGCATCTCCGCATCCCTGTCCCGGCCAGCAGCGACGCCATCGAAGCCGTCGAACCACAACCGGCGACGCAATCATGCACCGCAACCGGCGACGCCGTCACGCGCCTCTTCCAGCCGTCTCCGAATCCCAGCAGGGACCTCGCCGCCGACTACGGCCGGCAATACAATTTTTTTTAATTAATCGCGCAGTCTTTACCGTGTGCCTAGAACTGCCACACGGCAAAGAGTTTGTCCGAGGTCGTCCTGTCGGTGGGGGTCCCACCAGTTACTTTCTGCCGTGTGCCCGCGAAAATACACACGGTAAAGAGTTGTTTGCCGTGCAAATCTTTTCCGTGTAGCGTTTACCGTGTGTGGCACACGGCAACGTCTTTGCCGTGTGTTTTTAGGGCTTTACCGTGTGTTTCCAGTACACGGCAAAGATTAGTTCTCCCGTAGTGGATGCTGGAATCCACAATCGCTCCACCAAAAGACGACAACACATCATAAATCCGTCTTTCAAGAAACAGACTGAGAAAATACAGATGCCATGTCACAATCAACTTGAAATAACCAAGAAATGAATATTGATATGGTAATTTTCCATGCCAATGACGAATAGAGCAAATGGAAATCAGATACTCAAATGCAGTTTCCCAAGAAAATCTTTTTTTTTAAGATTGCAAAAGCTTTGCCCTTTATATTGATAAAGAATGAGCAAACAGGGAGGACGAGGCCTAAAAGGAAAAAAGGTACACCTCGAGTCGACGACTATGTCACTCTAACAACCATAGCGGACATTACCATGGTGGAGGCAATCTCACACAAGACGATACCTGGAGACTCCACTCCGACATCCACGCCAACCCCAAGGGCTCACCGCTAAACTAGATGACGACCATGTAGCCCTAGCTACCATAGGTGAGAATAAAAACGGTGAAGGCGACTTCAACGCAAGACGAAAACTTGGAGCCGTCGCTCTGACATCCATGCTGGCTCCAAGGCCGCACCCCTAAACTAGCCAACGACCATATCGTCCTAGCAACCAAAGCCGACCCTAAACATGGCGGAGTCAACTTCAACGAAAGTCCTCCGGAGACGCCGCTCCGACATACACGCCGACACCAGGGCCATGCACGACCTACCCGATGAGGAAGAGTCTCCGCCCCAACCACCAGCACCGCACAACTCCCTTTGGCCGACGGAACATCCAAGGCGAGGCCCCAAGAGGGAAGCGATGTAGCACTGGTGGAAACAGGGGTATTCGCACCGGTTTGTAAGGGCCTTTGGGCCCGGATACAAATCCGGTGCTACGTATAAGGGACTAAAGGCCCTCCCCCCCTGTTTAGAACCGGTCTGTCACAAATCAGTTCTAAAGGCCTCCACGTGGGCGCCGAGGAGTGCGCGCAGGCGGAGGACCTTTAGAACCGGTTGGTAACATCAACCGGTCCTAATGATTTTTTCTTTTTTTTCTTTTTCTTTTCAGGGTTTTCGATTCCGTATTTAGGGTTTAGGGTTTAGGGCGTGTTCCGTATTTTCAGGGTTTCCGTTTACGTGTTTCCGTTTACGTTTTTCCGATTCCGTGTGTTCGTGTATCGTTTTTTACGAACACGGAATCAGAAACACGTAATCGGAAATACGTATCCGGAAACACCGATTCCGTGTTTGCGGTTAAGTGTTTCCAATTCCGTGTTTGCGGTTAAATGTTGATGCACCAAATAAAAGTATATATATATATACATGTAACACGAAGTAATCGACCGAGCATTACATAATCTGAAGTTCGTTTCCAATAGTTGTATACTTGCATAGAGAAGGGAGCTGGCTATAATTGGTTCATAGGATGGAAAAATTCTCCGCCTTAATCTATGACTTGCGTGAGGAGAAATCCTGCCAATTCCTCTGCAATTGCCTTGCAACGTTCGATTGGTTTGAGCATCGCCCGCTTTCGTGCCATCTTTAAAAGAAGTAGATGAAAACAATTAAGTCATGAACAAAACTAAACATAATTGATGGCAACATAAATAAAGTTGTGAAGACCCGGTTACGTACCTCTAGATTTCTGGAAGTACGGGATTACTCATTGATAATCCTGTGAATGAACTCGCAAACGTAGTATCCACAATAATCAGTGCCCTGTGGTTGTTGCGGGACGTTCTATATACGAGAAACATAATTCAGTCAAATTAATAATAATCAAGAGAATGGTAATGTAATGGTATTGAAACCAGGGTACGTAGTACTACTTACTTTGTTTATCTGAAAGTTGAGCTTGTATGTCCATGTACCGGGTTCTTCCTTGATGAACATTTGCCAAACCCTGGCCGACAAAAGAAAAATGAATACAAGAGTCAGTTATTACTTACTTGATAGCAGGAAATGAACGAAAAAGAGGCCGATGAACGAAAGAGACCGATATATATATATATATACTTTTGAAGCATCTGACGCGCGCTCTTCCATGTGTCAGCGCCCCAGGTTAACGAGTCCCAGACTTCAACTTGTCCTTGATCGATTCTAATGATGAACAATATGAAGTGGGACCTGCGCACGTGTACACACGCAGTCATGCATACTCATCAATTACACTTAACATCAGGTAAGCAACATGGAATGTCTACAAGACAGTAACACTCACTTGAATCCGTAGGGCCAAAGTATTTCTTTTTTGGTACTTTGTCGCTTCAAAAACCTTAGCAAATCATCTGGTGTATCCTTGTTGAACTTTTCTATTGTGTTTTGATGATACGAATACGGGTCAATGAACCCAAAGTCCCAGATTCCTGCCAGCCTGCATTCACGAATCTTCATTCTGTATAGTAGCGTACAAAAAGAATATCGTGAGTGATAATTATACGGGCAATGAACGCGAGCTTAACTAAATAATTAAATTACACAAATAAATCACTTACAAACAGTAGCTGCTGAGGATAGACTTGTCGAGGGCACGTTGATTGTACATCTGGAAGAAATCATCGAACCCAAGCTCCACACCGTACTCTCTGAAGTAGTGTTGATCCTGAACTTGAGCCATGATACAGTCTCTCTTTAGCCTTGCGGCCTCCAAGTACCAATCATGTAAATTCCGTAGTTGGGTTGTTAGAGCAGTGGGATTTTAGACCAGAGGGTGCTCAGGCTTGTATTTATATACCACATCAGCAATAGCGTAACCCACGTCGCCCATGCGTGGACCGGACACTGAAGCCTGGTCAGATAACACCTTGAGCGGGGGAATTGACCGTGCTTCTTGTTGTCCGAGCTGGGGAACTTGTTTCCCGCATTTCGTCTGCTCCGCCTGCTTCATCTGCTCCGCCTGCTTCGTCTGTGCGGTGTGCATCTTCTCAATGTACCGTTCATAGTCTGAAAGGGGCGGCGGTGGCGGCGGTGCATGATAATATAAGTTGTCGATGGTCCGCTCAATTTTCCACTTTGGGATGTCCTTCAGAGTTTCCTTCCAGACGTCTGGAGGGGGCTTCAGGGGAAACCGTGCGAACCATGCTTTGGTTTTGGCTTTCACGGCATCGGTTAGTTCCTCCGGAGTCATCAGGCCTGGTAACTTCGGGGGAGTCTCGACTTTCTTGGGTTTCCTTTTTATCTTCTTGGGAGGAGTCATGTTTCTTCTGAACTGCAGCTTCCGCTTTGCCGTACCCGTAGTGGGCGCATCCGTCGGCTCACAGGAGTGCATGGGCGATGGACCCTCGGCCTCGGGCTCCCAATCTTCGTTGTGGGGTGGACTTGGAGGTGCGTTGGGGGGTGGACTTGGAGGTCATGCATTCTCTGTACGAAAGTGAAAAAAACTATTAAAAATAGGATTACATGTGGTGCAACATTCAGTAATTGATGGAGGTGGTGCATTTGTACCTGGAGGAGTCGGTGGCCTTGGCGCCGCATTAGGAAACACGAAGTGTTTCTTATTCCACAAGATGATACCAAGCTCCATTTCTCCCAGTCTCTTCTCGCCTTCACCTCCAGGAATATGGAGCTCAATTGAATGGCATCCCGGCGTAATTGTTGACAATCCGACACGAGCATGGGATGCTGGAATCTGACCACCATGGTAGGTTGCTCCAGGTTGATTCGGTAAAGCATAGCCTGACGCCACCCTGAATGATATGTTCCCCATTGGCATATGTATCTCACAGTTTGTCTTCTCCGTGATATCATCCACGGGGTAGTGAGGCGCCGACGGTTCGACTGCACGACCGTCTTCTAGCTGCAGCTGCGTGGAACCCACGCTGCTTCTATGCTGACATCGGACGGTATCTGCTACAGGATCGTCTTCTATTTGCATCTGATCAGGTGCAGGACGATGTTCTACCTCCTCTTCAGTGTTAGGTACAGGGTGTCCCCCTTTCTCCAAGAGAAACTCCACCTTCTCTTCTAATGTCAATATCCGTTCCAGCGCCTTCTTCTTGCTTCTACCACGGCTTCTGTAAGTGCCAATGTCCGCTGGAAACCCTTGGCTCCACGGGGTAGTGGCTCCAAAGCCTCGTGTTCGTCCCCACTTTTCGGGGTTCCCGAGTGCCTTCGTCAGCTCGTCGTTCTCTCTATCTGGAACAAAAGTTCCTTTTCGAACAGCTTCTATTGCCTTCTCTAGTTCTGCTACGACTTTTGTTATTTTTTCCGACCATGGTCCCTGAGCAACAATCATCCCAGTCTCAGCGTCCAACGTTGCCCCATGCGCGAACAACCAGAACTTGGACCTATCGGGCCAGTCATGTGTCTGTGGAATGATACCTCTTTTCAGAAGCGCATCTTCATAGCGTCGCCACCTAGGCAGGGCAGTCATGTAGCCACCTGACCCCAAAATATGGTGATATTTCTTCTTTTTCACATTCTCCTTATTTGTGGCTGATCGGGATGTAAAGACACCCGATTTCTTGTACGCCTTAAAATCATCCCAAGCGTCTCTTATCTTCACTAGTTGCCCAGTTGAAAACTGGATCTTCGTCCTTATATTTCTTCCACAGGTCTTTCGTCCACCTCTGGAATTGTGTGGCCATCTTCTTCAAAGCCCACTCCTCGACTTTCTTCTTCTTATCTTCAGCTACGCTGAAATTTAGCCATATCGTGTCGCAAAGCAGTTTTTTAAATCTGTCATCGACATAAGTAGCTCCAACGTTGGCGCCGGTCTTCGGCTTATTCCATTCTATTAAGTTGATCGGGAGCAGGTCTCTTACAACAACTCCGCACTGATTTACGAATTTGCGATAAGTTTCTGGGGGCTCCAGTGGTTTGCCATCAGCAGCAACTGTATCGATCGAGAACCTTGCGGTATCTTTCAACCTTGCGGCCGGGCCTCGTTTCGACTTTGTCTCAGTACTTGCGCTAGCTGTTCCGGAGGACGCCTAAACGGGAAAATAATGATTCATTAGTAAGTGCAATACAAATTAATTGTTGCATCAACAGTGACTTGAGATATACATTGGCAGAGTTTGTTCTGGAGGGCACTTCTGCATCCTCGACGTTGTCGTCGTCATCATCTACTACATCTTCTATATTCTCAGCTCCGTCACCGGAGTCATTCAAAAATTGATTGCTAAACGCCTGTCCACCGTCGTGATCATGATATATGGCCGTTGCATTCTCAAAAATCATCTGGCACATTATTCTTTCCTTCTCCGCCTCACCCATTCCCGCGAGCTGATCGGCGTGCGAATCATGTGCAGGTTCTTGGGGATCCATAGCTCAACACCTGCTAGTAAAATTTATAAAATGAAGAACACTTAGCGAAATTATTTCATCGGACACTTAGCGAGAAATTATTTCATCGGACACTTAGCGAAATTATTTCATCGGACACTTAGCGAAATTCTACTTCTAGCTAATTCTAATTCTAAATCTAATTCTAATTCTAATTCTAATAATAATTCTAACTACAAATAATAATTCTAATAATAATAGTTCTGGACATATTAATGAAATATTTAAACGTATGATAATAAACACCAAGTGTTACATAGCTCGGGTTAATTTTTTTAACCCTAATACATCACGATCGAATAATATCACTTATACATATAGTATCGTGACATCTCTCAAAATAATTAACTCCGACCGGATCCTAAGCCGCGGGGTGCTGAGTCACGGGTGCTACGCATCCATAGATAAGGAACCCTCATAGGGTCATAGCTCACGTGGTAAGGAACCCTCCGAATAATCGACCAACTACTGCTATACTGCCTATCGAGCAAGTACATGTAGCGACGGACGTGCTCGTCCTCCTCCCTGATACGCTGTTGTACCACCTCCTCAGGGGCCGGCTCTCTCCGCACCGAGCGTGGCCCACGCGATGGCCACCAAAGAATATCCGGGTCGACCACGTCACCCGGATTTCTCACCAAGCCGCGTGCCCCGGTACTAAGGAGCTCTCAGTGCCAGCCTGGCGGGGCCCAGTCCCGGACATCGCCCGGCGGGTCCAACATAGACATGAACTAAAAACAAGCCCGGACTAAGTAAATATTCCGTAATTAAGTAAAATATCTTAGTGTTTCTAACTTAGTAAAAAATAGTAAATTGAGAAATATGACAGAAATAAGATGAAAGTTAAACAGGAACAAGATGGTAACTTAGTGAAATTTTCTAACTTAGTGAAATTATTCTAACTTTCTGAAATTACACGAACTTAGTGAAATTTTCTAAGACACTAACTTAGTGAAATTTTCTAACACACTAACTTAGTGAAAATTTCTAACTTAGTGAAATTTTCTAACTTTCTGAAATTTTTTAAAACTAACTTAGTGAAATTTTCCAAGACACTAACTTAGTGAAATTTTCTAACACACTAACTTAGTGAAAATTTCTAACTTAGTAAAATTTTCTAACTACGTGAAATTTTTCTAACTTAGTGAAATTTTCTAACACTAACTTAATTAGTGAAATTTGTCTAACTTAGTGAACTTTTCTAACACTAACTTAATTAGTGAAATTTTCTAAAAATTCTTTAGTGAAATTCCTAAGTTGATATTACTAAGTAAAATTCTTAAGTAAAAATTCCTAACTAGAAATTCCTAACACTAAAAATTCCTAAGTAGAAATTCCTAACACTATTTTTTTCCTAAAAATTCCTAACTTCTAACACTAAAAAAATTCTTACACTAAATTATAACTCTAAAAATTTCTAACACTAAATTCTAACACAAAATTCTAACACTAAATTTCTAACACTAAACAAAATTGTAAAAACAAATTAAAGCAGTAAAAAAATCATCTCTGTTTTCCTTACCTACAGAGGGCGGCAGGGCGACGGCGAGGGGCGAGAGGCGACGGCGAGGGTCCACAGGGGGCGACGGCGCGGCGCGCGGCGGCGTCGGGGCCGCATGTGGGCGCGCGGCGACGGGGCGGAAGCGGACGGCGACGGCGACGGAGGCGGGGCCGCGGTGGGGAGGCGCGCGCGCGGCCTCGGGTCGGTGGTGGGAGGCAGAGGGAAGCGGCGCGACGTCGGGGGCTACATTCAGAATGTGGCCCCAATTCTGAATGATAGCAAATTTTTCGCTAAGTGTTTGATAACGCTCATGTACAGACCGGTGCTAAAGACCCTTCCGCACCGGTTGTTAACACAAACCGGTGCTAAAGGGTCTGTACTGGGGCCACATTCAGACTACGCCCCTGTACAGACCTTTCGCACCGGTTGTTAACACAAACCAGTGCTAAAGGGTTTGTACTGGGGCCACATTCAGACTGCGCGCCCCTGTACAGGCCTTTAGCACTGGTTTGTGTTAACAACCGGTGCGAAAGGGTCTAGGTACAAACTGCTCGCCTCCCGCGCGGCGGTTTTGTTGCTACAGTGCGCACCCGATCGAGAGTCTCTCTGTTTCTTCTTCTCTCTTCCTCCTCTTCTTCCTCTCTTTGATCTCCCTCCACCAAGCACCCATGGCTGATGTTTGGGAGACTCTCCATGTGGCCACACCATGTGGCAAGAGTCTCGACGTGGTCTACACCAATAATTGCGAGAGGCTCCCCGGTCTTCTTGAGCATTTTATTAGCGATCTCTATGAACAAGCCGATGAACACCATAGGTTCTTCGGGCTTGATCTAGAGTATACGGCGGATCAACAGGATGTTGCCGTCATCCAGATTGCGATCAAGGAGTTTGTTTTGGTCTTCCAATGGTCAAGGTAACGCACACATACAATCTTGCATTTTCGATTTGTTTGTTGCATCTGAAGAATACATGTGTTGCAACATATCTAACACGTGTTCTATTTTTGTTGTTGCAGTAGTTCAAAGCATTCTCCGGCACTATTTGATTTTCTTGTCAACAAGGGGTATGACTTCTGCAGCGTTGACATCACTCAAGACCGTCAGAAGTTGATGAGCTTGGGTATTGTGATACCTGAAGATCACTACATTGATCTTCAGGACCTTATCCATTTTGATGAGTTGTCCGGGCCCAAGACCGGGATGGCTACGATGGCAACCGCATTCATCCACGACGACTACAAAACCATGAAGTCTCGTTTCCCCTCCAAGAATCACATGTATTGGGGGAAGAACCCACTGGACCGGACCAACGTCAACTATGCAGCCATAGATGCATACGTTGCCTACGAGTTGTTCCGCATCTACTCGACGGAGCTCGAATAGATGTTGTTTGTGTACCGCATCGTTCGTTCGATATATGCATGTAATGGATATATTAGTATGTAATGGATATATTATTATCTAATGGATATTATTTCTATATTAATTCCTAGCTATACTATTTCTATATTATGTCAAACACATATTTCAAAACAAACAAACAAAAACACATCAAGAAAACAAACAAAAACACATCAAGAAAACAAAACAGAAAAACTACCGTTTCTATATATCTGTTCACCATAACTTGGTAGTTGATTTCTAAAATGGTGTTCGATTTGCTAGCTAATGTATTTTGAACATGATTGATACATCACCAGTTTATTACTATCAAACATATCCCATTTCTTGCTTGCTTAGGAATGATTTAAAATGGTGTTCTGTACACTATCTATCTCTCCCCATGGCATAGCTCATTGTGATAAGAGCTCATCTCATACTATGTAAATGTTGAATTTCTTCGTGTAGATTTGGAAGGTAGAACGAAGAACATTTGGAATGTAGAATTTCTCCCCATGGCATAATATTGTATCATAGCAATTTGGAAGGTAGAACAAAGAACATTTTAGTCAACAAACAATATGGGAATACATCCTATAAATTGGTAATTAATTTCTAAAATCATAAACAAAGATATAAAATGTGGTGGAAAATGGGAAAAATCTGATCACTTATCCCAGGCGCACATTACTAAATATGCGCCTGCGGTACTGCTCTTATCCCAGGCGCATTATTTCACTGTGCGCCTGCGGTACAGTTACCCCAGGCGCATTTTGGAGTTTATGCGCCTGTGGTAAGTTTATGTATTTGTTAGGGTGGGTAATGAGTAAGGCAACAAGAAGTGAGAGCGCAAGTGATACATCGAGCATATATATCGTGGATAAATATATATAGATTGATTTAGCGAGATACCATACATGTAGATTTTTCTTTTTTTATTTTTCTTTTTTGTTTCCCTTTTCTGTTTTCTTTTACATTGATTTATAAAACATGGAAAACATGGAAAACAGAAGGTTACTTTTATTAAAAACAGAAAACAGACGCGCTAGCGCGCCGCAGTGTCGCCGGAATACAAATTCTTTTATTAAAAAAGAGAAAACAGACGAACACTACTCCTCGTCGTCGTCGTCGAGGAACTCGCCGCTGACCTCCTCCGGGTCATCGTCGTCGTCGAACTCGTCGGTGACCTCCTCGTCGTCGTCGGAGGTGCATGATGGTATGTCCGAGTTAGGCCCCCACCTCGGATCGTCGGAGGCCCAGACTTCGCCGGCGTGGTCGGCCCGACGAAGCTCTTGCAGCGCATTCGTCCTCGCCTCCCGAGCGGCATCTAACGCGAGGTGGCGTTCAAGGCGGCGCTCCGCCCGCTCAGCCGCGCAGGTCTGCCAGAGCTCCTCGTCGGCGCTCTCCTCCCCCGGGTTGTTCCGGTAATACTCGCGGACGACACGGTCTTCCATGGCGTCGTCTAGGCCCTGAAACGCGCGGTGGCGGAGGTGGAGGTGGTCGGCGGAAGTGACGATCTGCGGCTTTGGCGCCCTGGCCTCCGCTTCCCAGACGGTGTGGCAGTCGTTGAAGTTCATCAGCGATCGCGGGCGGTTGAGGCGCCAGGCCGCCTCGTCCCAGGCGCGGGCGGCCTCCGCCGCCGTCGCAAAGGAGCCGAGGGGGATGCGGTCGTCCCCCCAGCGGATATCTGCGCTGAACATTCCGTTCTGCCGTGCTCGGACGCCGCGGAAGCCGGTGGTGCTGTTTCTCCTCGGAGGCATGGTGGAAGCGCGACGGTGCGTGGAGAGGAGTGGGCGCGTGGAGAGGAGAAGACGCGCTCGAGGCGCGACAGTTCATACCGCGCCCTCCTGGCCACGCGTCACAACTCCCGCGCCACGCGTGAACTCCCGCGCCACACGTCAACTCCCGCGCCACGCTTCAACTCCCGCGCCACGCTCCACCCTAACACAACAATCGGTATCGCCATCAAACAGCCCCACCGTGGCTACTGGTACAATATGCATACCAAATGCACGGCAGGACGTATGATGGCGAATCCGGATGTTTTGTATTTGCTGGATTACTGAATATATGTTGTATCAAACCTTAAAGGGGGGTGTAGAACAAAACAATCGGTATCGCCATCGTACATCCCAACCGTGGCTACTGGGTGCATATATGCATACCAAATGCACGGCTAGACGTACGATGGCGAATCCGGATGTTTTGTATTTGCTCGATGAACTGAATATATGAACATGACATAATATTGTATCCTAGCAATTTGGAAGGTAGAACAAAGAACATTTTAGTCAACAAACAATATGGGAATACATCCTATAACTTGGTAGTTGATTTCTAAAATCATAAACAAAGATATAAAATGTGGTGGAAAATGGGAAAAATCCGATCACTTACCCCAGGCGCACTTTACACCGTATGCGTCTGCGGTACTGCTCTTATCCCAGGCGCATATTACATTGTGCGCCTGCGGTAATTTTACCCCAGGCGCATTTTGGAGTTTATGCGCCTGTGGTAACTTTCTGTGTTTGTTAGGGTGGGTAATGAGTAAGGCAACGAGAAGTGAGAGCGCAAGTGATACATCGAGCATATATATCGTGGATAAATATATATATATTGATTTAGCGAGATACCATACATGTAGATGGATTTAGCGATTGGTATACTAGCCCGCTGCTACTTTGTTTCTCACTTTTAAAAAGTACATACATATATCGCGAGTATTTCCCTCTGTCAACCTTTCGTCACAATCTTACGCTTGCCTTTCTTGGTCGATGTTGAATACGTGACTGCCATACCGTGACTTCTTCTGTCTGCCTCTGTGACAACCGGTCGTCACAATCTTACTCTTGCCTTTCTTGGTACCGGTTGCTGTTAACAACCGGGGCGCACATTTCTTTTTTTTCTTCTTTCTGTTTCCAAAGGGGGGTGTAGAAGAAAACAAACGGTATCGTCATCATACAGCCCAACAGTGGCTACTGGGTGCATATATGCATACCAAATGCACGGCTGGACGTATGCTTGCGAATCCGGGTGTTTCGTATTTGCTCGATGAACTGAATATATGATGTATCAAACCTTAAAGGGGGGTGTAGAACAAAACAAACGGTATCGCCATCATACAGCCCAACCGTGGCTACTGGGTGCATATATGCATACCAAATGCACGGCTGGACGTATGATGGCGAATCCGGATGTTTTGTATTTGCTCGATGAACTGAATATATGATGTATCAAACCTTAAAGGTGGGTGTAGAACAAAACAAACGGTATCGCCATCATACAGCCCCACCGTGTCTACTGGGTGCATATATGCATACCAAATGCACGGCAGGACGTATGATGGCGAATCCGGATGTTTTGTATTTGCTCGATGAACTGAATATATGATGTATCAAACCTTAAAGGTGGGTGTAGAACAAAACAAACGGTATCGCCATCATACAGCCCCACCGTGTCTACTGGGTGCATATATGCATACCAAATGCACGGCAGGACGTATGATGGCGAATCCGGATGTTTTGTATTTGCTCGATGAACTGAATATATGATGTATCAAACCTTAAAGGTGGGTGTAGAACAAAACAAACGGTATCGCCAGCATACAGCCCAACCGTGGCTACTAGGTGCATATATGCATACCAAATGCACGGCTGGACGTATGATGGCGAATCCGGATGTTTTGTATTTGCTCGATGAACTGAATATATGATGTATCAAACCTTAAAGGTGGGTGTAGAACAAAACAAACGGTATCGCCATCATATAGCCCCACCGTGTCTACTGGGTGCATATATGCATACCAAATGCACGGCAGGACGTATGATGGCGAATCCGGATATTTTGTATTTGCTCAATGAACTGAATATATGATGTATCAAACCTTAAAGGTGGATGTAGAACAAAACAAACGGTATCGCCAGCATACGGCCCAACCGTGGCTACTGGGTGCATATATGCATACCAAATGCACGGCTGGACGTATGCTGGCGAATCCGGATGTTTTGTATTTGCTCGATGAACTGAATATATGATGTATCAAACCTTAAAGGTGGGTGTAGAACAAAACAAACGGTATCGTCATCATACAGCCCCACCGTGTCTACTGGGTGCATATATGCATACCAAATGCACGGTAGGACGTATGATGGCGAATCCGGATGTTTTGTATTTGCTCGATGAACTGACCGGTGTATGAAGGTGGGCTATATATAGGGTCCTCTGGCTCACAAAGTGTTGAGCTAGGGTTTTGATCCAACGGTTAAGAAACACCCTCATCCACCGGTTCACAACAGCTCGAAAGAAACACACCATAGCCCTGATCGAACGGCTCACAACAGCTCGAAAGAAACACACCCCGGATCCAACGACTCACAAGCGCTTGAAAGAAACACACGATCCGTGTGATTCTATCTGATTGGTCCAAACGAAACCCTAACCCATTTAGTCCGGTTGGTTTCCCCAACCGGGACTAAAGGGATGATCCGTTTCTATTTTTCTTCTTGCCTTTCTTTTGATTGCGCCGTAATAACCATGGAACATCTTCATCATTTAACTGGATGCTTGGATCATCTTTGACTTTGAAGGGAGGAATTTCATCAAATTTATTGTAATCTTCTGACATGTCTGTCTTGTCCTCGACTCCCACGATGTTTCTTTTCCCTGAAAGAACTATGTGGCGTCTTGGCTCATCGTCTGATGTATTCGCTTCCTTATCTTTTCTTTTTCTCGGTCTGCTAGACATGTCCTTCACATAGAAAACCTGAGCCACATCATTGGCTAGGACGAATTGATCATTGTCGTACCCAAGATTCTTCTGATCGACTGTTGTCATTCCGTACTACGGGTCTACCTTCACGCCTGACAGGTTCAACCATTTGCACCAGAACAAAGGGACCTTAAAGGAAGGTCCGTAGTCAAGTTCCCATATCTCCTATATGTAACCATAGTATGTGACCCTTTGCCCGTTGTCGTCTTTTGCATCAAACCGGACGCCACTGTTTTGGTTGGTGCTCTTTTTATCTTGGTCTGCCGTGTAAAATATGTTACCATTTATCTCGTACCCTTTAAAGGTCAATACAGTCGAAGATGGTTGCTTGGCCAACAAGTATAGCTCATCTTCAACAATGTTGTCATTAATGAGACGTCTTTGCAACCAACCGCCGAAAGTCTTCGCGTGTTCTTTAGCAATGAAATCTTCAGGTTGCTCCGGATATTCCGAGGGTAAAATATCCTTGTGTTCCTGGATATATGGAGCCGCCAAGCTGGAATTAACTAGAACTGTGTAGTGTGCTTGAGTGAAAGATTGCTCGTCCATACATGTTGTTGATTTCTTTCCTAGCGTGCCTTTTCCACGCAGTCTCCCCTCATGGCGCGACTGAGGAACTCCGATCGGATTCAGGTCAGGAATAAAGTCAACACAAAACTCAATGACCTCCTCTGTTCCATAGCCCTTGACCATGCCTCCTTCTAGCCTAGCACGGTTTTTAACATAATTCTTCAAGACTCCCATGAACCTCTCAAAGGGGAACATATTGTGTAAGAATACAGGACCGAGAACGGAAATCTCTTGGACTAGGTGAACTATGAGGTGCGTCATAATATTGAAGAAGGTTGGTGGGAACACCAACTCGAAGCTGACAAGACATTGGACCACGTCCTTCTGTAAACTTGGTAGAGTTGCTGGATCGATTGCCTTCTGAGAAATTGCGTTGAGAAATGCACATAGCTTCACAATGGGTACTCGCACGTTTTCTGGCAGAAGCCCCCTCAATGCAATCGGAAGTAACTGGGTCATGATCACGTGGCAGTCATGAGACTTTAGGTTTTGGAACTTTTTCTCTTCAAGGTTTAGTATTCCTTTTATGTTCGACGAGTAGCCAGACGGCACCTTGATACTGCTCTGGACTTGGAAAAAGATCTCCTTCTCTTCCATGGTAAGAGCGTAGCTGGCAGGACTTTTGAAATTCTCTGGATTCATCAGGTCGTCTCGTTCGTGCATACGTTGGTGGTGCAGCCGTGCTTTTGGTGTATCTCTCGACTTCTTCCCATGCACGCCCAATAAGTTTAGCAGGTTCACGCAAATATTTTTCGTCACGTGCATCACGTCGATCGCAGAGCGAACCTCTAGGAATTTCCAATAGGGTAGTTCCCAGAATATAGAATTCTTCTTCCACATGGCTACGTGGTTGTCGGCGTCATTCGGAACAGATTGTGCGCCAGGACCCTTACCAAAGATTACTTTTATATCTTTGATCATGTCATATATATCAGTACCTTTAGGGAGGGTTGGCTTCCTCCGTGTATCTGCCTCGCCTTTGAAATGCTTTCCTTTCTTTCTTACGGGATGCCTGTCTGGAAGAAATCGACGATGCCCCGGGTACACATTCTTGCCTATATGTATACTTTCAGTCTCGCGTAAACAGTGTGTGCATGCGCTGTATCCCTTGTTTGACTGTCCTGAGATGTTACTAAGAGCGGGCCAATCATTGATGGTTACAAACAGCAACCCTCGTAGGTTGAATTCCTCTTGTTTGTACTCGTCCCACACACGTACACCTTCATCAGCCCACAACTCTAAAAGTTCATCAACCAGTGGCCTCAGGTACACATCAATGTTGCCAGGTTGCGACGGGCCTGGGATAAGCACTGGCATCATAATGAACTTACGCTTCATGCATAACCAAGGAGGAAGGTTATAGATACATAGAGTCACGGGCCAGGTGCTATGACTGCTACTCTGCTCCCCAAACGGATTCAGGCCATCTGTACTCAGACCAAACCTTAAGTTTCTTGCGTCACGTGCAAAGTCCTCGTACTTATCGTCGATGTTTCTCCACTGCGACCCATCAGCGGGGTGTCTCAGCATATCGTCTTCCTTACGGTCTTCTTTGTGCCATCGCAGCAACTTGGCATGCTCTTTGTTTCGGAACAAACGTTTCAACCGTGGTATTATAGGAGCATGCCACATCACTTTGGCAGGAACCCTCTTCCTGGGGCGATCGTCGCCATCAACATCACCAGGGTCATCTCGCCTGATCTTATACCGAAATGCACCGCATACCGGGCAGGCAGTTAAATTCTCGTGCTGACCGCGGTAGAGGATGCAGTCATTGATGCATGCATGTATCTTATGCACTTCCAATCCTAGAGGGCAGACAACCTTCTTTGCTTCGTATGTACTGCAGGGCAGCACGTTATCTCTTGGAAGCATCTTCTTCATTATTTTCAGCAGATTTTCAAATCCCTTGTCAGACAATCCATTCTCTTCCTTCCATTGCAGCAATTCCAGGGTGGTGCCCAGATTTTTCTGGCCATCTTCACAATTTGGGTACAACAATTTTTTTTGGTCTTCTAACATGCGCTCCAACTTCAAACTCTCGTTTTCACTTGCGCAGTTTATCTGTTCTTCACGAATGACCTGACGAAGATCATCATCAGACTCATCAACAATGTCCTCAAGTTCAGCCTCGTCTTCCCCCATTTCAGTATCACCGTGTTCACCGAACATAGGATAATTATCATTATCCTCTTCTTCTTCATTGTCTTCCATTACAACCCCTCTTTCTCCGTGCTTGGTCCAACAAAAATAACTGGGCATGAAGCCTTCTTGCAACAGGTGGGTGTGTATGGTTCTTGAGCTAGGGAAATTCCTCTTATTCTAGCATTTTTTACATGGACAAAAAATAAATCCATTCTGCCTGTTTTTCTCAGCCACATTGAGAAAACTATGCATGCCATTAAGGAATTCGGGACGACGTTGATCACTGTACATCCATTGCCAGTTCATCTGCATTATATAAATTTATCAACAACCATTATGCTAAATCATCATGACTAAATTAATTAATTAATACAAAAAGTTCATCACACGTTAAAACCAAAGTAGCGTAGTGACCATACATAAAACCTCTCTCTAATTAATGCATTTAAAAACAACAACAAATGCGATCAAAATCGCAACAAAGGTAACAATTGACCCGACGGCATAATGATACCAAGCCTCTTTACTAATTGCATATTTTCTAATATTTCTAATCTTCAGGCGCATTGCGTCCATCTCGCTCTTGTGACCATCGACGACACCGGCAAGAACCTTTTCCAAGGTCATCTTCTCTCTTTCAGTTTTTTCCAACCTTTCTTCAGTTGTTTTCAATCTTTCTTTCAAGCCAACATTTTCTTGTTCAACTAAGTGTAACTTCTCAACAATAGGGTCGATTGGCATTTCCGGTTCCACTACCTCCTAGATAAAAATATCTATGTCAAATTGGTCGGCGTAATTAATTGTCATATAATCAGGAAATGAAAATATGTAGTTATAAAAGATAAGATACCACATCCGAATCATAGACTGGACGAGGGCCAACGGGGACGGATATCAAAACCATGGCGCTATATATATAAAAAAATTTATATACAAGTAAATATATATGTAAATCATACAAATCAAAATTTGTTTTGGTAAATAAAAACAATTGGCTCACCAAGGTTGTGTCGGTGACGGGGCGATCGACGGCGGTGAGGAGGGGGACAAGGTGCACGACACTAAAAAAAACCACAAATCATAATTAAATTTGAGCTCAAATTGCCTATGTATACATAACAAATGATGAACTCTCTGTAGCTTAGGCATTTCATCAAACACCTAGCTAGCACAAAAAAAAATGAAATAAGCAATAAAACGATCAAAACTTGCAATGCAAGAAGAGGGAATGTTGATGCTAACCGTAGAACCGATGGATACCAACAATCTTGACAAATGGTGGAGAAAAATAGGGATGGATTAGAGCTCACCAGAGGAAGTAGAGAGCAAAAATGGAGTTGAGCTCGACCTGGAAAAAATGGAGCTGAGCTCGGGGTAGAATATAGGGTTTAGGGGAGGGCTTTAGGACCGGTTTGTATTACAAACCGGTGCTAAAGGTTATGAAAACGGGACCCGCAGTTGCTGCAAAAAAATGAGAAAACCTTTAGAACCGGTTTGTGATAAAAACCGGTTCTAAAGGGTCTGTCCCCTGGGCCCCCTCCCTGCAGCAAAAGGCCTGCCGCAAGGCCTTTTGCTGCAGGGAGGGGGCCCAGGGGACAGACCCTTTAGAACCGGTTTTTATCACATCCGGTTCCAATGTGCTTGGCTCAATGCCCTGTTTTCTACTAGTGTAGGAGCGCCGCGCTCGCCTGATCCCGTGAGGGATCTAGGGTTTCCCGCGGAGAACCCCCGCCACCTCCCGTAATCACGGATCCCTCTGGCCGCTCAATACTCCAAGTCGATGCCTCCAAGGAGGAGAATGACATACAATGCCAACATCGCCCGATCCGGAAAGATCTAGGGTTTCCCTCGGAGTGGACTGAGAAATATGCGAGCACCAAGTCTCGACGGTGTCTCCAAGGAGAGTAACGGCGCCCGGAGGCGTTGTCGCCGCCTGCCACGACACATGAGCAGAACAAAGCTTTCGCCCGACATGGTCCTGCCTTGTGCCCGCCCGCGACGAGACCGATCAGTCCCACAATCACCATCACCTCCACGGCCTGACCTGGGCGAGCTGCACCAAATTCACCACCATCCACACCCCTGTCAACCTCCCGGTGACCACCGCAGCAAATACCAACAAGGGGTGGATCCCCACCGGCCTGGGCCATCGCCCAAGGCCACACATGTTGGCGAGTCGTCGCGCTGTGCCGCTGCACCAGCCGCCGACCACTACAAGTGCCGAAACCGCACCTCACACCGCTACGCAAGCCGCCGTCCAAGGCCAGCCACAAGATCAGGGCTAGGAGGCACCAGATCGAGGCCGGGGACACCTTCATGCGTCGCCGCCTCGGCGCCATCCTAGGAGCCACCGAGCGATGCACCGCCGGACCCACGCCTCCATGCGTTAGAGCCCGCGCCGGCGTAGGCAGCTCCCTCCGGCCACGCCACGCCGCCCACGCGGCCGCAGAAGTGCCGCCAACGACCTCGACCCGGGGCCACCGCCCCGGCCTCCAAAAGCTCCCGCGTGAGCCCGCAACCAGGAGGTCCCTGCCCGCCGCCACCGCGATCGTCGCCAGGGGTGGCATGGGTTAGCGATGAGGAGAGGGCCGGCTCGGCGGCGCTACGGTTTGCTCCCGAGTCGCCCTGTCGATCGTTGCGAGAGCGTTTTTGCACGCGAGCCCAAGAAAATCTTGGTAGCTGAAAGAATTTAAACAGAGAAATCATCTTTGGTGTGCGCTTCCATATCATTATACACCGAGATTTCAAGCCATTTTGCGTCAACAGCGAATAAAACCATAGAGGACATTATGTATGTCATGAAAAGCAAGTTAGCTTTAACTCCTAGGAACAATTATTGTTCTGAAACTCAGCATCCAGCATCAGCCAGGGCCCAAGATAAAACATTCCAACATTCTATTTTTTTAAGCATTTCTCTAATTTGACTGATCCGTTGATCAAACACTTTACCGGTAGCATACCCAATACAAGTGTTTCTAATATATTACTCCCTCCGTTTCAAATTAATTGTCATAAAGTTGAACAAAAGTGGATATATCTAACACTAAATCATGTCTAGATACATCCACTTTTGTCCAACTTTGTGACAGTTAATTTGAGACGGAGGGAGTACATGAAGCACTATTCCCACACAAGAAAGGTAACATTAGAAACACAAACAACACTAACAGCAGGAAGCCTACCAATGGTGGGTCTCCATAGCACTCCTCCATGGTGTTTTTTTTTTAGAAATGGGGTAAGACCCCGGCCTCTGCATCGAGTGATGCACACAGCCATGGTGTTAGAGTACATGTTCATCCACCCCATGCGGACCAACGTGCCCATGCCTGCCGGTGTCGATACACTCCATGTCGGTGGTGTTGGACTACATTTCCATCCTTCCGTGGTTGTGGTCATGGCCGTGACCGTGCCCGTTCTTGGGGGCATCGTAGCACTCATTGGTGGTGTTCAAGTACATGCTCCGGCCGCTGTCCAAGCACTCGTCGATGTTGGAGTAGGACATGGTCCTGCCGCCCTGCCGTTGTAGTAGCCTGCCATTCTAAAAGCAAATGGTGCTTGCTAGAAAGTGTGATCGATGTTGTGACGCGGTCAGCTTGCCTTCTATTTTTTGTGTTGTCGTGGTCATTGTTAGTGAGTGGTATTTGTTCGGTTTCCGCTAATAAAACTAGTGGTGTATGGTTTTTTATCTGGTTTCCCTCGTAAATAGGATCACGCCCTTTTTTCCCTGTTTTTAAGCTAAGTACTCCTGCGGGTTTAAAAAAAGGAAAGAATGTATCATAGGAGTCCATATGGTGTATTTTACAAAGAAGATATAATTAACATATATTCCAGTGATCATGACACTGGTAGTAGCACTATATCATGACAAAGAGGGGTTAGCTTGCGAGAGATAAGGGTCAGAGGCGGATTGAGAAATCATCCGCAAAAACAATTACGGATGCAAGGCTAAGGCTCAAAGTTACAATTGATTCCATCCGGTAAGAAATACCTTACTCGTCTTCCATTACAATAATTAGAATTTTATATATGTTGTATAACTTGATAATAGATTTTTTTACATGATGCAGGTGGTTAACATTTCAGGCTTGCGCTTTCCGTGGCCATGATGAATCTCCAGGATCCATAAACCGCGGCAATTTTCTTGAATTGGTAAAGCTTTTGGCATCTTACAATAAGGAAGTGAATGCCGTTGTGTTGGAGAATGCTCCTGGGAATGCAAAGTACATTGCTCATTCAGTTCAACAGGAAATTCTTAGTTTACTTTCTCGGAAGGTACAAACAACAATTAGAGAAGAAATTGGTAACAACAAATTTTGTATAATGGTTGATGAAGCCCGTGATGAATCTAAAAAGGAGCAAATGGCATTGGTACTTCGATTTGTCAATAATGAAGGACTTATAAAGGAGCGTTTTCTTGATGTTGTTCATGTAAATGACACTACTGCATTAACTCTCAAGGAGTCAATTTGTTCTATTCTAACATATAATGATTTAAGTGTGCAAGATATTAGAGGCCAAGGCTATGACGGCGCAAGTAATATGCGGGGGGAGTGGAATGGACTGAAGGCTTTGATTTTGAAGGAATGTCCTTATGCATATTATGTTCATTGTATGGCTCATCAACTACAATTGGCTCTTGTTGCGGCATCAAGAGAGGTACAAGAAGTGCACAATTTTTTTCAGCATGCAATTTTCATCATAAATGTTGTTAGTGCATCGCCTAAGCGGAATGATGAGCTACTAGCAAATCAAGCCGCGGAAATTGCACGTGAGATTGAATTGGGAGATCTTGATACTGGAAAAGGAGCAAATCAGATTGGCTCTTTACAGAGGCCAGGAGATACTAGATGGAGTTCCCACTTCAAATCAATTCAGAGCTTGAAGAAGATGTTTGGTGCTACACTTTCTGTCTTGCGAAGTATAGCAAATGATCGTTCGGTCTCAAAATATTCCCGGGGAGATGCTGGAGGTGCCTTAAGGATAATTGTCTCTTTTGATTTTGTGTTCATTCTGCACCTCATGGAGAAAATTATGAAAATCACGGATGTTCTATGCCAGACACTTCAGAAGAAATCTTTGGATATTTTAAATGCATTGGAATCACTTTCAAACACAAAGATATTATTGGCTAATCTTAGAGAAGATGGTTGGGAACCTCTTTTAGAGGAGGTTATCTCTTTTTGCGTGAAACATGAAATTGACATCCCCGATATGAGCCTCAAGTAAGTCCTCTTTCTCTCTACATCTATAGTAGAATAATGATTAATCACAACTACCGTACTCTAACATACATTTTATTTTCTAATTTTTAGGTATGTTGATGTGACTAAGTCTCGGAATAAACATGATAACACCACAATGAAACATCACTACAAGGTAGATGTGTTCAATGTGGCGATTGATCAACAAGTACTTGAGCTAAATGAGCGATTTAGTGTTGAAACTACGGAGCTTCTCACACTTTGTGCTTCCTTGGATCCAAGACACGAGTCATTTGACATGTCAAAGATTTGCACGCTTGCTGAAAAGTTTTACCCTGCAGATTTTTCGAGTCAAGAAATGGCTCAGTTAGAGTCACAACTTCCTCATTTTCAGTTAGATGTTTGCAACCATCCAGACCTGAGTACATTGCCATCACTTGCTGATTTGACAGCTGGACTGGTTAAAACAGGTAAATCTTCTATGTATTCAATGGTTGACAGATTGTTACGTCTAGTCATTACTCTCCCAGTATCTACTGCAACAACGGAGCGGGCTTTTTCAGCAATGAAGCTAATCAAAACACGTCTTCGAAACAAAATGGGTGATGACTTTCTTCGGCATTATATGGTTATATACATTGGGAAGGAAATAGCTGCCAAGATCAATATTGAGGAGATTATTGACTTGTTTGATAAGCCTGGGCGTCGATGTAAATTCAGAATAGTAGAAATGTAATTGGGTAGATGAACCACCTAGCTTTATTTTGCATACTCTTCTAAACGATGTATCTATTGGTTGAACTCAAAGCAGCAAGTTTTTTACGCACTCTTTTTCTTACCAGGGTACCTAAGGGGGCTGGAAGGTTTTTAATGAGGCGGCTTGCTAGCTTAATATAGTGATTTTAAACTCAAAAAATATATACCGTTTTAATTTGATATTCTCAATATATTTGTAAGACATAATTTTTTTTATGGTTTACCACTTTTACGATCAATGTCTTGTCCGGCCCCCCCATGCTCAAATCCTGGATCCGCCCCTGATAAGGGTAGATAACATGTGAATACCAAGATAGTATATCCATATCATCATTATACTACCTCGCTAGTAACATCTTTAATACCCAACACGGCAACAAGACAATATCGAGAAAAAACAAATGTCTCCAAGACCCTCGAGATTCACCATCAGTTATGTATTAAAACTGCCTTGTAAGCATTCAATGGCTCCTTGGTCTCGACGTAGGAAAATGTCTGGTAGATAAATGACGAGAAACACATCACTTCTTCGCCGTGATCCTTGTGTCCGATGTGCACCACTCCGTCATGCGACATCGAAGTTTCGTTGTCCATCCGGCGCCGATACAAGACAAAGTATCCACTCGTTTCACGTGATAGCGATAGAAAGTAATTTCCGTGAACAAAATGCGGTACCACAAGATCCCACCTCATCGGCATCTTCTCTTGTCGCCGCAGCATGTCCACTCCCAATATGTACCGACGGCTCCACCTTTCGCCCTCTAGGACCCACACCGTCACAGAGTCGTCGCCGCTAACGGCAACCCCTAGCCTTCCGTCCACCTTCGTCGGGCGGTAGGTGCTCGGCATGACCGGTACCGGCAGAGGCTCGGTGCGGGTGACGCGCTCATGTTTGAAGTCGAACGACATGATCTTCCCTGTGTCCTCTGTGAGCCAGTACACTGTACACCGTGCCATCAACATCGATAAGGTTGTTGATGCCAAGGCTACACCTTGCATCGGTCTCGGTGTGCACGCCCCGCCATGATGTCTCCCCCAGCGTGAACACGTGCACTATGTCGGGCTGCTCGAAGTGGCACGGGACGTGCACAACCTTGTACCGCCCCGTCGCGTGGTGGTATGCAAAGCCGTACGTCCGATGCCAGCCGCTCCCGTCGTCGTTGTTGTCCAGTTGAACAGTGGCGCTCGGAAGCGGTGGGACGCACATAGCCTCGCCGGTCGACGGGTTTGCCACGGTGATGACCCCGCCGGGCCTGATGTCATCGCACAGGCAGACAAGGCCGTTGCAGGTGCCGACGATTATCATCGCACTGTAGCGTGCAGCCATGTCAACGTCTGTCTTCCACAACAGTCTTCGCTGTAGCGTCAGGACATCGACAACTGTCATCAAACGCTTCTCGACGACGGCGATGACCGTGGTGCGGCTCCGCATGTCCGTACACTGGTCGATGAGTTTTCGCCAGTGCCGGCAGACGACACGGAGCCGGCGGCGGGCGTTGGGTGGAACCCGCACCAGGATCTCGCCAGTCCCAGCTTGCATTGTTGTTCCTGTCCATTGCGCTGGTCCCGTTGGGTCTCGCCGCCGCTCCATCCTATAAAAGGACCCGTTTGTATGTTCCTTCAGCGGCTTCCTGTCCGCTTCGGATTTGGTACCGAAATCACTGGGCTGGCCCGTTGAGCTACAGATTGTGTCCGAAAAGAAGGGCCGAACGAAGGCCCATTAGGTTTTTCCTAAGTAGCGCTCCATGGATTTCAGTTTTTTTCTACCTGATCACGGAACCCCTGATCACACATCCGACGGAACCAAATGAAATGTTTGCTGGAGAAAAACAAATGAAATGTTATACAGTAAGAAAAATGAAGATGAAACCAAGTGTACACTAAGAGAAGAAAGAAAAGGCGAAAAAATGTTACTAGTGGAGTAATGTTCCAGGAACATCTCTACTACCTAAAAAGAAAATTTTGTTCCGTCTTCTCTCCGCCTGCGATACGTCGCGCCTTCGTCCAACCCCGCGTTTCGTCGCGCCTCGCTCCCCTCCCGTGATTAGCGCAAAATGCTTCGTCCAACTCAACCTCGCGTCTCCTCCCATCTAGCCTCTCTCACACCTCATATTCCAGCAGTTCCTCATACCGGCCGCCATATCCGTCCCTCACCGCCTCCACCCCGCCGATTTGGCCGTCACCGCCTACCACTCCATTCGGGGGCATGGAGGTCCAACGGCCTCCCCATATCGCGAGCGAGAGTAGCAGCACGGAGGCGCGGTTCGAGGCATGGAGGCATGTGTATGGGATTGTCGGGCCAGATCCGATCTCCCGCTTGATCTTCTCCTGAGTTCTGACCCTAATCCTCGCCATCAGGTGCGCGCCGCCACGGCCTGGAACTCCTACCACACCTCGCATGCTCGCTCCCCTGCATCCATGAGGAGCACATCCCCCGGCCTGTCACCACTGATGAGCGATGTCGCCTCATCCTTCCTTCCTGGCTTCCTGCGGTATCCAGCCTGCCACCCGCCCCGAGTTCCCTGCCGGGCGAGCGATACGTCGCACCTTGGTCCAAATCCCCTACCTACATCCCTCCTCGCTGGTTTACTCTTTCCCCCAACAAATTGACAGCCAACATTAATTGCACGACATCAAAATTAGCCCCAAATCTAGCTACCTCAACGCAAGGTCCACAGCGAGTCAACAAAGCCACCACGATTTTCAGCAGCTCCTCCCGCACGACTCTCTCTGGATCCACTTATTCCGGATCGAAGGTTATCGCCTAGAAGATTCACCGGCGCCAAGAAAGAAGACGTTGCGCCGCCCGAGCTTCCACTGGAGGACGACGGATCATGCTTCCCATCCCCGTCCCCGATGTGGGCGCTGCGAGGACGGACACATCTGCACTTCTCCATGACCAGGTATGCTAGCCTGACCCCTCCCAAGACCAGCGTCTCCGCTCGATGGAGAAGGAGCGGGAGTCGTTGTCAGCGCCTACCTTCGCATCACCCCCTCTCTCTTAGCACATACGATCTGTGAGTCTCTCTCTCATCCTGTATGTTTCTCTTTGAGCAGGCAGCGACGACGATATTGCAGAGGCACATTTGGTCGCCAGCACGTGCCGACCATTGCGGCGCATACCAGAAGAGACTCCACAGCTAGCGGCGACATCTTGGGTCGGCGGGTTGCGAAACGCGTCTGTAGGAGCTATGTGTTATTTTTTTCTCACTTTCTTCTTACTTTGACTCTCCTTTCAAGTACAATTAGAGAAGCATCAACAATACCAGCAGGAACCAAGAATCCTTGACCGGCACATCAGCAGCCTCCAACTCATGTAATCTCCTAAAACGACCTCTTGTCTCCCTAGATTTTCTTTTCAGCGCTTGATATGTTTTCCTTTATTTTTCTCTCTTTGTTCCTCTGGTTCTGTTTGTTTACGAGTTCACACGCTGATGCTTTTTCAACCAAAGTTATCTCCTGCTGCAGAAATCTGGTATTGTAGATAAGTTAATGAATGTTTCTATTGCGGTGATGTAGGTCTGCTGGAATGAAATAATTCATTGTAGCATAGGATTTCAACCATGGACCCCGTCGATGGCGACACCACGGGGAGCATCCGAGGACGAACGACCCAAGCCTAGGGTAGGCGGCGGAGCTTCAGGCGTGGCTCTGGTTCCCGATGGTAGCGCTCGGCGATAGACGCAGACGGCGTGAGGGGTCGGCCAGAAGGAGCTGGTGGTCGCCTGCTCGAAGTGCTTCTGACGGCGTCCACCCGGAGCTGCTGCCGGCGACCACCTCCCCGTGGTGCTATTGCCGACAGCATGCCCGAGCTGCTCCTGGTGCTAAGCTGGGCTGCACCTGATCTTTCTTCTACTCTTCCTGCCACCTTTTTTCTGCCAACAGAGATGTTGCAAAGAAGGTGTTGTGCCTGGCAGTCGGAGTACTGCTGAATTAAACACGGCATCGGCAGGTGGGATTGAAGACAGGCTCGAATATTCAGAACCGACTCAGCGTATTGTGGAAATAATCACGTCATATAGCCAGGCACCTATGCTAATCTCCGTATATGTTTATGCGTTTCCCTTCTATTTTTTCTGAAATCCAGTATCTGTCGGCTTGACATTAACATTTGATTTGTTGTCTATGGGTAATTTCAGATGTTGCCAGTACGCAAAGATTGTCAAGGATTTTTTTCTGAATTTTGATTTAGTGGAGTGTTGCAATTTCTTTAAGGTGAATACTACTTTAGACGAGGATTTTTTTTATGTATGAAGACCTTAAAGATAATGAATACACTGGTAGAAAAAAGGCCTTCGGTATGCCAGCATCAGTCCCCAAGCGTTGCGCACCGTGACCAATGAGTATTTAGTCCCGGGTAGGGAGGAGACCCGCGACAGAAGGTCAGACGTCGCGGGTTGGGAAGCGCGTTGCGACGCGTGGAGGGAATTAATTCCGGTTGACATGGCCGCCCGGGACTATTGGTCCTTTATTCCCCGTTCCCGTGGCCAACCGGGACCAATGGCCCTTTATTCCCCGTGCCCGTGGCCAACCGGGACTAAACATCAAGCGTCTCGCCTCCCCCGCGGCGGTTTTTATTTCGCGAGCGAGGCAGAGGGCGCCATTCCACTGCTTTGCTCTCTGTTCTTCCTCTCGCTCTCTGTTCTTCCTCTCTCTCGCTCTCTTTCGATCCAAGCACACGCACGCAAAATGGCTGAATGGACGCAATACAATGGGAAGACACCATGCGGCAAGGATTTGGACGTGCTCTTCACCAACAGTTGCGCGAGGCTGCCTGAAGCTCTGGGTCATTTGGCCGATCTCTATTTTGATGCTCCCGAAGAACACCGGTTCTTTGGTCTCGATCTGGAGTACACGGCGAATCAGAAGGATGTTGCCCTCATCCAGATATCGTTCAAGCATTCGGTGTTGGTCTTCCAATGGTCAAGGTAGAAGCTATATATATATAGCACACGTGTACAATCTTGCATTCCATCTTCGAGTTTTTTTATTGCATGTGAACAATACGTGTGTTGCAACATATCTAACACATATCCTATTTTTGTTGTTACAGTAGTTCGAGGCATTGCCCGGACCTTGTTGATTTTCTTGTCAACTCGGGGTTTGACTTTTGTAGCGTGGACATCACGCAAGACCGTGTGAAGTTGATGCGCATCGGTATTATGATACCTGAAGATCACTACGTTGATCTTCAGACTCTTATCCAGTTGACCGGGCCAAAGACCGGGATGGCTGTCATGGCAAGCACCTTCATCCACGAGGCCTATGAAAGGATGAAGACTGATTTCCCCCGGCAGAATCACAACTATTGGGAGGAGACCCCATTGCGCCTGACGAACCTCAAGTATGCGGCCGTAGATGCATATGTCGCGTACGAGTTGTTCCGCATCTACTCGGCGGGGCCATAGATGATGTATGCATGCGTTCGATATCTATGCATGTGCATGTAATGGGTATCTAATTAGTAGTATATATATGTAATGGATATCTTTTGTGATCGACTCTCTATATATAATATGTTAATTATGAAATGTGATCAACTCTATGTTTGTGTTATGTGTGATCGACTCTATTGTGTTATGTGTGATCGACTCTATGCATGTAATGAATATTGTTTGTATTATTGTTCTTTATTTTTGATATATTTTTTCATTTTAAGATTTTAAAATGAATTAGTATTATTTTTCTTCATTTTTTGATATATTATTTGTATTTTTAAGATTTTAAAATGAATTAGTATTGTTGTTCTTAATTTTTTATATATATTTTGTATTTTAAGATTTTAAAATGAATTAGTATTATTGTTCTTCATTTTTGATATATTATTTGTATTTTTAAGATTTTAAAATGAATTAGTTCTATTTTTCTCAATTTTTGGATATATTATTGGTATTTTTAGAAATAATAAAAATTAAAAGTTAATGTTTATTTATTTATTCAAAATTATTAATTACATCTTTACTTTTGTTTATTAAAAGATTTATTTGAAATTCAAACAATAAAGAAATATGGCTTCGGCCAACATGTTAATAAGATTGATATGATACAACTATCATATACATGCGTGAGAAACACTTGAATTCGGGACGGGATGGAACTCGGAAGTTAAGCGTGCTAGTGCTAGAGCAGTGGGAGGATGGGTGACCGAGCGGGAAGTTTGACCATGAGTAACTAATTGGACTAGAGATAATCTTAGTTAGACACTAAGCAAATAATACAAATTGTGAGAATAAAAGGGAGTGAAAAAAAGGGAGTGAAAAAAGGAGTGAAAAAAAGGGAGTGAAAAAAGGTGAGAAAAATAATTAGAAACCAAATGAATTAAAAAAATTACGAAATAAATCTAGTCCCGGTTCATGTGGCCAACCGGGACTAAATGTCCTCCGACCCCAGGCTCCGCCACCCGCCCACGTGGACAGGCCTTTACTCCCGGTCCGTAAGAGATGGGACTATAGGGGGGCCTTTAGTCGCGCGTAGCTAGTCCCGGTTGCCCGGACGGGATTAATGGGCCTGGCGAACCGGGACTGTAGGCCTGTTTTCTACCAGTGATAATCCAGGAGTGCAAAGCACTTAACACGATTTCTTTAAGTTTCCGCAAGGAATGCATCTCATGGACGAGTCCACTCTGCAACTGCCATTGCAGGGAATTTATATCACATAAGGTATGGTCACAATAACACAGATTCCAAGACTGCGATGTATCATGAAGTTTTAGAGTTATGTTCTTATTAATCATTTTTTTATTTATATAGAGCAGTTCAAAGCCAAGACTTTGGCCAGAGCAAAGGCAAAAGCTACTCAAGTTCTGTAAAAAGGAATAGGCGTATAGGCTAAATCTTGTTTACCTTTTGGGCTCTGGTGCCATAGTTCGTATTAATAGACTGAAATTCTGAACTCTAAGTACTTGTTACTATTCGACATAATCTCGTCAGTCTAGCATCTCTGTCTAATTTAGGGCTGATTACAGTAATAGAGTGTACTGTATTATATTTCTCTTTTTGGTTAGCACCACGTAATTCTTCTTGCCACCATTCATAATTATATTATGTTTTAGACATGGGCATAGTTGAGAGCAAGCATGGCCTGACATTAGCTAGACTACATAAGCTAGAAAGATAATTTTTTTTCTTAATATTGTTCCATGTTTGTAGAAATCTAAAGCACAAGATAAATATTTTGTCATACACGTGACATAAATCTGCAGTAACACCTAAGAACGGAAAATCTGTAGGAAACGAGAGGGGAATTCTATAATGCGGCAAGAGCTGGAACCACACTGCAGACTTGAAATCTGCTTATCTCTGTGCCGACCTATTATTTGTATGGTTGCCTCACGTAGTTGTTTGATCAATGATTCAGTGTGAAATATCAATTTGATGTTTCTGTCTTTCTGTTGCAGATATGCAGTAGTCGCAGCAGGAAGAGAACGTGCCGCAGTTGAACACCGTCAAGTAACTGAACAGAGACATCGGCAAGGTAAAGTGTGAATATTGTTGCATTGCATTCTGGAACCATCACTCGAGACATGAGTATCTTCTCTCACTATACTTCCATGCTGTTATTTGATAAATTCTAACACAAAGGCAGGAGCATATTTCTAACGCATCAAATATATGGCTGGTAAATTCCTACTGATTTATCCAGTGTTTTAGTGTGACAATTAGAAATATGATGCAAAACAGTAGGTGTTTCTTAAGTCAGACTTCTATCAATAGACATCAAGGTATCTTCTGTTTCTCTTGCACGCAACTTCTTCATAGGTTTATTATCCATGCTTCATTTAACTGTAGAAATACAATATGTGTTAGATATACCTGTACGGATGAACTAAGGATACTTTCCTAAAATACTGTTGCTCTAATATGATCAAATTTTTCATAATTGTTAACTTCCGATTTACTCATGAATTTTCTCATGCTTAAACTATAATTTGGGAGAGGAAGCTGTGTAAGCTTATGGTTTGTTGGGCTTAATTTATGTCATCTGGTATATTCATTTGAGTGCCTCCTCGCATATGTTTATTGATGCCAGCGTGCGTTCGTATTTTACAGTATTTACCAAGTTGTCTGTTAGAGACCTTCTCTAAACCAGATATTTTTGGTATCATCTTCCTATCTTTTTTATACCTCTAATTTCAACATGGTCATTTGATAGGCAATATATTTCTGAGTGAATGCTCTTCATCATATTTTTCATGTAGAGAAGTGAATGGGAGTAGGTTTGCATTGGTTACTTAGTTTCCATGTTGAAGTATATTTAAAAGAAAGTTACCAACGTGAAAGCAGATGATGAATGATAAGTTTGTTATCTCTGTATAGAAACTAATGCACCAACAACTATCCGGGCTTCAAAATTGAAAGCAATGATAACTGGGAAAGGTCCACTCCTCTATTGGGCATTTAGTTGATTCATCGAGGAGCAGATCATCCAATTATGGTTTGAACCAGACAGAATGGCTGATATTGTTGCGGAAATGCGGACCTATAGTGGATTCCTCCCAGTTGTCTTATTACCCACGTCTGACCAGTGTAGTGCTAAGAATTAAACAGGAAGAGGATGCACATTGAAAAATGAAGGCGGGCAAGAACAAACAACACGAAACCTGTATAGTCTCTCTTTCTTTAACCATTTCACCCCACAGGGTATCATCAACGAGGTCAAATGGTCTCCAGTATTTCACAATCAAGAATCCATATTGTAGGCAAGAAGGTGTTTATGCTTTCCGAGGCCTAAAATTCGTAATAACAATTTTCTTAATCATTTGTATTATTTTTCTTGCTCTCACCTCTGCATTTTAGCTGCAGGTCCTTGATCGTTGATCAATGTACAAAAGGTAATAGCTTAACAGTTTTGTTTTGGTTTGTTACATGCGTTGCTCTTATTTGTATGAGCCAACGTGATATTTGCAGGTTCGTGTCCTTGTGCCAGGCTGAATACTAGAGCCATGGTACATACAATGATGTTCTTCCCGCAATTAAACTTCTATGTGATATGTGGATTCCAGTCCCTTGATCCAGATCAACTTTTCTTCAATTGTCATTTTGCAAAGGCCCGTTGGAGCTGTCTTTCCCGTTGAATTTCCGTTCAGTCTAACTGCAGTGTTAATCTCTCGTCTCTGAAGGAAAAGCCATTTTTATAGAGAACATTATAGTAGCTGCTTGAAGTATTTGTGGGGTCTGCCAAGATATATTACAATTTTATAGGAATACATCCAAGCCTGTGTCGATGCATGAACGGTTTCAAATATCAAGACATGTATAAGATATTTGACAATATGTTTGAGTTATGTGACTTATGCACGGGGCACATTTTCTAATCTTTTTGACATTTTCTGTAAGAGCATCAAATACATATCTTTCTGTTACTTAAATAGCTAATTTCCCCCAATTACTTCGTATTACATACGAAAACAGTAGAGCCTTGTAAACCTAATTGACTTGCATTGATCAAGATGTTGATGCTAGACCTATATTGTAACATCCCAAGTCTGAAAAATAGCCTTTAGAATGTTTGCTCTCTGTTATTTTATGTTTTGCATCATGGCATCATGTTGATTGCAATTGTTTTGTTTGTTTTCCATTTGTTTTCCTCTGTTTTCAGTTGTTTTCCAACTGTTTTCCTTTGTTTTCCTTTGTTTTCGATTTGAATTTCAAACCAAAATTCAAACCTTTTGTTTCATCCTTGTGATGTTACAATTTCCAAATGAATATTTCAAATCAAAACAATCAATTGTTTCCATTAAAGTGTGATCTCAAAACTGTTGTTTTGTTTCTATAAAAATGCATCCAATAATCAAACCCTTTTCAAATTCAATTTGTTTTCCATTTGAAATTCCAAACCAACATCCAAATAGTTGTTTCCAAATCAAAACCGTAGTTGTTTCCAATCATCCCATAATGTTCCACTAATAACATGGTGTTTTTATTTCAATTAATTAATTCCAAGTTGGTTTCAAATCCAAACCAAATCACTAAACAACACCTCTTTTGAAATTGTGAAAAATACCAAAACAAAGGTACTCCTTGTTTCCAATTAAACTCATTGGATTACCATAATTAACAATCTTGTTTTAGATAACAAATTATTACCCAAAATTCATTCAAATTCAAAGCAATTTACAACACAACGAATAAATTTGAATTTTTTTCAAAAAACAAGGTTGGCATTGGTAGGTGTTGAGCTAACCAACTCACCCTAATTTTTCCTAAATTTTTACCCACCCAAAACCCTCCTTTTCTTCCAATTGGTTTTCAGCAAAAAAAATAAATAAGAACAAATATCTAAAACCCCAAAGGAGAGGGGCATGGCCCAGCCTTTTTCTCTTCCTTCCCCAAAGCCCATTCTTTTCCCTGGCCCAGCAGCCCCCACGGTCATCTTCCCCGTACGGCAGAGGAGGGGGTCGCTGTCATCTCTCCCCCACCATGGACCCCCTGCCTCACCTGCTCCCTCCCCCTATTTCTAGCCACTAGGGCGTGCCCTAGCCCCTCTGCTCCCTTCTTTCTCCCCCCAGCCGCCGCCAATTCGCCTCCTCCCTCTCGGAAAACCCTCCTCCCTCCTGCTGATCTCCTCTGGTTTTTCTGCAACCACCATGGCCGCAGCTTGGAGGCCTTGGTGCCAAGGCTGTGCTCGTCGTTGGGCGCCCCTCTTCTCGGGAATGGAACGGGGGCGTGTTCCTCGTCCTTTTTGGTGAAGGCACGGAGGAGGGAGGAGGCCCGAGTCGCCGGCGCCATCTCCTCCAACGCCGGCCATCGCCCTCTGCTCGTCCTCTGTACCTGCGTCCGCCCCGACCCCCTTCCTGCTCGAGCGCCAAGGTGAGGCCCGCTCCCCTCCTTTCCCCTCTCGCCTCCTCCCAGTCCATCACCCCACGCCACCCGCCGCAGCGCCCCAAGGCCACCAGGAGCGCACCTCGAGCTCCCATCGCCGACGAGTTTCTGCCCGATCGCAGAAGCCCAGCGAACTGAACCGTGCAAAGTTCAGTTAGCCCCGTTTCTGAACCTTTTTGCCCCCTGAGGCCTCTTACTATCACGAATCATTAGCCACCGCAGTGGTAGAGTCCCCTGTGCGCGCAGCCTCAGGTCCTGGGGTCGAATCCCCGCACCCCACCTTTTTTCTGCCCTTATTCCGAATTGTTCAGTAGTCATTCCTGTACCTCAACCCCCCACAGGTCCCCTTCCTTTCACAAGCAGCAGCTCCACCATACTGGTTGTGTTCCCCTTGGCGCATCAGAAGGTGCAGGGATCAAATCCCACCCCCTGCACAATTACCAAACTTTTTGTTTTTCAATTGTTTGGTCACAAAACTTTCTGGTATTCACACCTAGGCCCCTGGTAATTAATCTAGACCCCTGAAATAATTTTTTCCTAAGTCCCTAATGGGTTAAAAATGGCAGATTGCACCTCAATTTTGTAAATAGCATAATAAAATCATTTTAACTCCAAATCCAACATTTTTTATATGTTTTCAATACCAAATTAAATGATCTATCCAAATATAAATTTTTTTTGCTGTTTTGAATAATTTAAATTGCTGAAAACAACTGTTTCTTGTTTATTGCATTTAAAATTGCCAAAATAATAACTTGCTCATTTTAAATCCAATTTCCACAAATGAAATATGTTTTCCATGCAAAATTAAACCACCTTTCCAAATATAAATTTTGTTCCATGTTTTGAATAATTAAAAGTGGTTAAATAATTTAAATCTTATTTAATTCATTTAATATTGTTAAATTTATAACTTGATCAAAACAAATTCTTTTGGGGCATATAAAATATGTTTTCGAACCACAAAAGTATAAACCTTGCAAATATGAATCTTACTTGATGTTTTGAACAAATAAAAATTCAAATAAGTTCATGTTTGAAGTAAATTCATTTAATTCTTGCTTAAACTTGTTTAATTCATAAATAATTTGTTTGAAATCCTTTTTCAACAAGTGAAACATGTATTCCAACTAAAATTTTGTTTTCTTATCAAATATAAACTTTGTTATCCATTTTGATTAATTAAAAGTGGTGAAAACAACAAATGCTTGTGTGACACCTTTAAGTAACCAAAAATTCCATAACTTAATAACTGAATTTCTAAACTTGTTAAGCCTTATTTCCATTTGGTTCTATTGTTGTTATTTTTCTGTTTTCCTCATCCATGCATCATGCTAATTCACTTCCACATGATGATTAGTTGTAAAACAATTAATTCAACCATAATTCATGGGCTTTTCATATGCAATCCAATTGCATATGGGTCCATTTAATCCTGTTTCTATCTTGTCAACTAGTTTATTTTGATGCAACCATTAACTTGACATGCATCATCTTTGATTGTGCACAATGCCATGATATATATTTTTTATATTTCTGCCTTGTTTGTTTGTTTCTTCTCGGATAAACGACGACGTTGAGACCGACGATCCTTACGACACCCCTTCTAAGGAGTTAGCTCAGTACCAGGCTACTGGGTTTCGCAGGCAAGTTATCACTCACATGAACCATCGTGTTCCTTTCAACATTGGTTACCGATACTTTCCGTTGTCTATTCTGCTAGCCCTATGATTAGTTGTTTCTGTTACGAACCTATCACATGTATCCTTTAACCCTGATATTGCCTCACCTCCACACCTATAACCATTGTTTGAGCCCGTGTCTTACTAGCATGCTTAGGGTTGTTTTTGCTCGAGTCTGTTACCCGTTACTTTCTGTAATTATTTCATTATGTTCTGGGGCTCGATGTTAAGCAACAACCTGTTAATTTTGGGTAATAATAACTTGCTGATAAGGCACCGGCAGGAGGCCCGGGTTAGGGTTTTGGAGCCGGCTGGTGTCGAAACTAGGAAAAGGGTCTTGTCTACTGATCCATGATGAGCGTGCTCACCGCATCCGGGTGGTAGTATGGGACCCCCCTCGACTTAGACCTGATCTGCAGCTTGTCCGAAGAGCCACACTTAGTTCGGGTGTTCCATTTGCTCCTTTGCATAATGGGAGGCGCCCCCATGGTTACTGGTTATGATGATGATGATGCATATAGGGCGAGGCCTGTGGTGCCGGGGGGTGTGGTTTTCACCCCTGCGCTTAGCGGACTGGCCGGGACCTTATAGCTCCGTGGCTCCTAGGATGGGTTGTAGAGATGGTTTGGGTCGTGTCAAGCCAACCTGAGTTTTAGTTGGTGGCTTGAGTGTGTACGGGTACTGGAGCACACCCTGCAGGGATAAATCTTCTCGAGAAGCCGTGTTGTCCGCGGTTATGTGAAGACTTGGTGAAAGTACTGGCTAACAAGTACTCAGACAACTTACACCTAACTATAATAACCTGACTAGTAATAGGTCTATTGACACAATAACCTGAACCATCATTAATTCAACTGTGTGAGTTATCCTCGGATTGCTTCTTTGGATAAGGGGCGAGATCCAGGATGGGTTTGTTTGAAGTTATCTTTCAGTTGGTTACAATCCTCGATCTTATCTCCTTTTTGTTAGCCGGAAGTGGTAGAATCTCTGTAGTTGGTTAGCGCAGCCAGTTGCAACTTATTTCAATCTTTTGTGTCGTAGAGATCTGTTGTGATATCACTTGTTCCAATGCCGTTGACGTACCATGTGTGTATGTTTTGAAGTACGTCAACGGAAGTATCTGGATTTCTACGGGATGGTTTGCGCAGACGATGAATAGTAAGGTAATGGTTGTCACACGTTTACGTGTTGGCCTGCTCATATTGAGATGCGGGTGCCGGTATGCCCCGTAAGCCATTTATCTACTGTTTGACGGACTGTGGGTATCCCCTAGAAGTCCGGGTGCGACAAATGGTATCAGAGCCTGTCTGCCTGTAGGATCCCTTTTTACTGGTCGCAGTTGAGTCTATAAATTATTTTGTAGCTATACAGGAAAAATGAAACGTGGGGTTAGGAATTCTGTTCTTTTTCTTCTTTCCCCACCCACCCTCCCTTTTTCTGGTAAGGAAGTGCAACGTTGTTTTCCCTTCTCACCTAAACTTTCAAGTTAGGATTTCACGAATCCTGGTTTCTCTAGGATGGTTATATCTACTAGACCATAGGAATGGAGGTGGTTGTGACGTGATTTATCATGTTGCCTACTCACGATTGAGAACGGAGGCGTGTAAGCCCCGGAAGCAGATCCTCTATTCCTTAAGCAGTAGATATTGATCCTTTAGAAGCCCGGATGGGTTTTCCGTAGTACCTCAGGAGTTTTGTTCTCGTTTTCCCCGATGTTGATATCCTGTTCTTCTCAACATCCTTTTCGTCCGTTGAAATCTTGTTGTTGTTTTCAATTTCAATTCTTCTACCGGCGTCTAATCAAAACTTCCTCGTAAACTCTTATACAGTTAAAGTGTTATTTGATACCGGAGAATCACATTCCTTTGTGTCAACAATTTTTTCCACAACATACAACCTAATTCTGGTTCCACTAAGCAATCAAATCTCTGTTCACTCCCCGGGATCTCAAATGTTGACTTCCAAGATAAGTAAGAACAATCCAATTCAAATGGGAGGCCACATATTCCTCGTTTCTCTCATGTTGCTGATTCTGACATTGATCTCATTTTTGGTGTTGAATTGATGTCAATAACTCTGTTCCACCCTTATTACAGATAGTCTATTCTCCAAATGAATCAAGTTCTATCCAGCTATACACCCTCAATACAAAACCTCTCCCTTTATTTGAAAATGTTCCGGTGGTTTGCTAATTCCCTGACGTCTATCCAATGTGCACGATGTGTTTCACGTGTCACAGCTCAAGAAGATCTTCCCAAGAAGTTTCCGGACCTTTTCTTTTCTCAGTAGGAATCTCGGGGCGCGATTCCTTCAAGGGGGGGCGTTTTGTAACATCCCAAGTCTGAAAAATAGCCTTTAGAATGTTTGCTCTCTGTTATTTTATGTTTTGCATCATGGCATCATGTTGATTGCAATTGTTTTGTTTGTTTTCCATTTGTTTTCCTCTGTTTTCAGTTGTTTTCCAACTGTTTTCCTTTGTTTTCCTTTGTTTTCTATTTGAATTTCAAACCAAAATTCAAACCTTTTGTTTCATCCTTGTGATGTTACAATTTCCAAATTAATATTTCAAATCAAAACAATCAATTGTTTCCATTAAAGTGTGATCTCAAAACTGTTGTTTTGTTTCTATAAAAATGCATCCAATAATCAAACCCTTTTCAAATTCAATTTGTTTTCCATTTGAAATTCCAAACCAACATCCAAATAGTTGTTTCCAAATCAAAACCGTAGTTGTTTCCAATCATCCCATAATGTTCCACTAATAACATGGTGTTTTTATTTCAATTAATTAATTCCAAGTTGGTTTCAAATCCAAACCAAATCACTAAACAGCACCTCTTTTGAAATTGTGAAAAATACCAAAACAAAGGTACTCCTTGTTTCCAATTAAACTCATTGGATTACCATAATTAACAATCTTGTTTTAGATAACAAATTATTACCCAAAATTCATTCAAATTCAAAGCAATTTACAACACAGCGAATAAATTTGAATTTTTTTCAAAAAACAAGGTTGGCATTGGTAGGTGTTGAGCTAACCAACTCACCCTAATTTTTCCTAAATTTTTACCCACCCCAAAACCCTCCTTTTCTTCCAATTGGTTTTCAGCAAAAAATAAATAAATAAGAACAAATATTTAAAACCCCAAAGGAGAGGGGCATGGCCCAGCCTTTTTCTCTTCCTTCCCCAAAGCCCATTCTTTTCCCTGGCCCAGCAGCCCCCCACGGTCATCTTCCCCGTACGGCAGAGGAGGGGGTCGCTGTCATCTCTCCCCCACCATGGACCCCCTGCCTCACCTGCTCCCTCCCCCCTATTTCTAGCCACTAGGGCGTGCCCTAGCCCCTCTGCTCCCTTCTTTCTCCCCCTAGCCGCCGCCAATTCGCCTCCTCCCTCTCGGAAAACCCTCCTCCCTCCTGCTGATCTCCTCTGGTTTTTCTGCAACCACCATGGCCGCAGCTTGGAGGCCTTGGTGCCAAGGCTGTGCTCGTCGTTGGGCGCCCCTCTTCTCGGGAATGGAACGGGGGCGTGTTCCTCGTCCTTTTTGGTGAAGGCACAGAGGAGGGAGGAGGCCCGAGTCGCCGGCGCCATCTCCTCCAACGCCGGCCATCGCCCTCTGCTCGTCCTCTGTACCTGCGTCCGCCCCGACCCCCTTCCTGCTCGAGCGCCAAGGTGAGGCCCGCTCCCCTCCTTTCCCCTCTCGCCTCCTCCCAGTCCATCACCCCACGCCACCCGCCGCAGCGCCCCAAGGCCACCAGGAGCGCACCTCGAGCTCCCATCGCCGACGAGTTTCTGCCCGATCGCAGAAGCCCAGCGAACTGAACCGTGCAAAGTTCAGTTAGCCCCGTTTCTGAACCTTTTTGCCCCCTGAGGCCTCTTACTATCACGAATCATTAGCCACCGCAGTGGTAGAGTCCCCTGTGCGCGCAGCCTCAGGTCCTGGGGTCGAATCCCCGCACCCCACCTTTTTTCTGCCCTTATTCCGAATTGTTCAGTAGTCATTCCTGTACCTCAACCCCCCACAGGTCCCCTTCCTTTCACAAGCAGCAGCTCCACCATACTGGTTGTGTTCCCCTTGGCGCATCAGAAGGTGCAGGGATCAAATCCCACCCCCTGCACAATTACCAAATTTTTTGTTTTTCAATTGTTTGGTCACAAAACTTTCTGGTATTCACACCTAGGCCCCTGGTAATTAATCTAGACCCCTGAAATAATTTTTCCTAAGTCCCTAATGGGTTAAAAATGGCAGATTGCACCTCAATTTTGTAAATAGCATAATAAAATCATTTTAACTCCAAATACAACATTTTTTATATGTTTTCAATACCAAATTAAATGATCCATCCAAATATAAATTTTGTTTGCTGTTTTGAATAATTTAAATTGCTGAAAACAACTGTTTCTTGTTTATTGCATTTAAAATTGCCAAAATAATAACTTGCTCATTTTAAATCCAATTTCCACAAATGAAATATGTTTTCCATGCAAAATTAAACCACCTTTCCAAATATAAATTTTGTTCCATGTTTTGAATAATTAAAAGTGGTTAAATAATTTAAATCTTATTTAATTCATTTAATATTGTTAAATTTATAACTTGATCAAAACAAATTCTTTTGGGGCATATAAAATATGTTTTAGAACCACAAAAGTATAAACCTTGCAAATATGAATCTTACTTGATGTTTTGAACAAATAAAAATTCAAATAAGTTCATGTTTGAAGTAAATTCATTTAATTCTTGCTTAAACTTGTTTAATTCATAAATAATTTGTTTGAAATCCTTTTTCAACAAGTGAAACATGTATTCCAACTAAAATTTTGTTTTCTTATCAAATATAAACTTTGTTATCCATTTTGATCAATTAAAAGTGGTGAAAACAACAAATGCTTGTGTGACACCTTTAAGTAACCAAAAATTCCATAACTTAATAACTGAATTTCTAAACTTGTTAAGCCTTATTTCCATTTGGTTCTATTGTTGTTATTTTTCTGTTTTCCTCATCCATGCATCATGCTAATTCACTTCCACATGATGATTAGTTGTAAAACAATTAATTCAACCATAATTCATGGGCTTTTCATATGCAATCCAATTGCATATGGGTCCATTTAATCCTGTTTCTATCTTGTCAACTAGTTTATTTTGATGCAACCATTAACTTGACATGCATCATCTTTGATTGTGCACAATGCCATGATATTGATTGTTTATATTTCTGCCTTGTTTGTTTGCTTCTTCTCGGATAAACGACGACGTTGAGACCGACGATCCTTACGACACCCCTTCTAAGGAGTTAGCTCAGTACCAGGCTACTGGGTTTCGCAGGCAAGTTATCACTCACATGAACCATCGTGTTCCTTTCAACATTGGTTATCGATACTTTCCGTTGTCTATTCTGCTAGCCCTATGATTAGTTGTTTCTGTTACGAACCTATCACATGTATCCTTTAACCCTGATATTGCCTCACCTCCACACCTATAACCATTGTTTGAGCCCGTGTCTTACTAGCATGCTTAGGGTTGTTTTTGCTCGAGTCTGTTACCCGTTACTTTCTGCAATTATTTCATTATGTTCTGGGGCTCGATGTTAAGCAACAACCTGTTAATTTTGGGTAATAATAACTTGCTGATAAGGCACCGGCAGGAGGCCCGGGTTAGGGTTTTGGAGCCGGCTGGTGTCGAAACTAGGAAAAGGGTCTTGTCTACTGATCCATGATGAGCGTGCTCACCGCATCCGGGTGGTAGTATGGGACCCCCCTCGACTTAGACCTGATCTGCAGCTTGTCCGAAGAGCCACACTTAGTTCGGGTGTTCCATTTGCTCCTTTGCATAATGGGAGGCGCCCCCATGGTTACTGGTTATGATGATGATGATGCATATAGGGCGAGGCCTGTGGTGCCGGGGGGTGTGGTTTTCACCCCTGCGCTTAGCGGACTGGCCGGGACCTTGTAGCTCCGTGGCTCCTAGGATGGGTTGTAGAGATGGTTTGGGTCGTGTCAAGCCAACCTGAGTTTTAGTTGGTGGCTTGTGTGTGTACGGGTACTGGAGCACACCCTGCAGGGATAAATCTTCTCGAGAAGCCGTGTTGTCCGCGGTTATGTGACGACTTGGTGAAAGTACTGGCTAACAAGTACTCAGACAACTTACACCTAACTATAATAACCTGACTAGTAATAGGTCTATTGACACAATAACCTGAACCATCATTAATTCAACTGTGTGAGTTATCCTCGGATTGCTTCTTTGGATAAGGGGCGAGATCCAGGATGGGTTTGTTTGAAGTTATCTTTCAGTTGGTTACCATCCTCGATCTTATCTCCTTTCTGTTAGCCGGAAGTGGTAGAATCTCTGTAGTTGGTTAGCGCAGCCAGTTGCAGCATCTTTTATATCCCTTTCCTTCCGTTGAACCCAAAGCATCTGTGCTTGGTGTTGACGGGTTACACTTTGGTGAACTGTGAGTCTTGCTTGCCAGTACGTTGGTGTACTGACCCCTTTGGGGCTGTGGTTTACGCAGACGACGTTTCCGAGGATCTACAGGGTGGCTACTACGTGGAGTATGACGACGAGACTGCTGACGAGTAGATAGCGGACCCGGGCAGGATCCGAGACTTCGTGGATGGGCTCCGTCTTTCGTTTCCGGCCTCTTAGGCCTATTTGGTTCTTGTCTGTACTCAGACATGTTGAATGCTTCCGCTGTGATGTAATGATGAATTGTTGGGGCATGTGCCCTCTGAATGATTGTATTTGCTATTCTCTGCCCTAGTGAGGGCCAGTTGCAACTTATTTCAATCTTTTGTGTCGTAGAGATCTGTTGTGATATCACTTGTTCCAATGCCGTTGACGTACCATGTGTGTATGTTTTGAAGTACGTCAACGGAAGTATCTGGATTTCTACGGGATGGTTTACGCAGACGATGAATAGTAAGGTAATGGTTGTCACACGTTTACGTGTTGGCCTGCTCATATTGAGATGCGGGTGCCGGTATGCCCCGTAAGCCATTTATCTACTGTTTGACGGACTGTGAGTATCCCCTAGAAGTCCGGATGCGACATATATCAGCGTAGTGAAATGTGGCCACCCTTTCCTATATTATCAAAGGCTTGGACTCTACTAAAAGCATTGGATTATTCCTCTAAAAAAATATTATACTCAATACCATTGTATAAAGTGGTGTCCGTAGCAACGCACGGACATTCAACTAGTTTATTATTTAAATTTCCAACTCATTTATTTAGACAGAAATTTTACGTGTTTACAGGATTCTACCCTTCCGACTTACTCTAATGCTTGCTACTTTGTTTTTTCCATCCCATCCCTCGAACCGTGCTATGTAAGCCTTTTAGTACACAAAATTTGAGTGGCAGCCGTTCAAACTTGAAATTTTATGAATTATAGTGGTACTCTTTCCTATGTACTTACTTTTTTAGAATTTTTGCAAACGTTTGAACACATATTTTATGTGGTTTCTTTGACCCGGTTGCGTTAACAGTTGCCCTGGTGTCAGCTTGCTACGAGGCTTCTTTACATGATGAAAACGCAAAGAGCCTGCATCTCCACCCTAAGGTTTGTGGCCTTCAAGAACATATAGAACCTTGCCCATTTCTATTAGCTACTTCACTGCTCATGAAGGAAAAATAATAATTTGCAGGCAAAACACCCAGTGCATACAGCCCTTGTATTTAGTCAAGAAGCATCAGATGATCACGACCGGATTCAATCCATCTTTCAAGTAGAGTAAGAAAAAATACAGATACCCACACCACAAACAATTTCAAGTAAACTCATAGTTCACATTTCGGTTTGATCAAAATATGGATGTGGTAATGTCCCATGCCAAATGTAGTTCCCCAAAAAAACTTAGTTGTTCAAAGAATTTACACAAGAGAAACATACTACGTAAAAGAGATGCATCTTAGGTGTGTGCTTCAATATCTTTGTACACCAAGATTTCAGGCCATTAAGCTTCAGCAGAGGATCAACCAGTAGGGAGGACATTCTTCAGATATGTTCTGTATGTCAGAAGAAAAGGTAGCTTTAGCTGCTAGCGAGAAAGGCAACCTGAGAGGGTACTCAGATTAACTCGGAGTTATGAAATAACGAACTAGTTATGATGTTCCTGGTCCAAAATTATGAAACACTTCTCCGGTGGTGTACCCAATAAAAGTTTTGTACTGTAACAAATTAAATGAAAACATACTATTCATTTCTTATATAAGTCATTTTGTCTTGGGTCCTTCAGGTTGAATACTGCACTCTTCACGTACAAAAGTAATTGATACTAGTAATACTACACTACTCCAAGCATTAACTGAATAAGAACGCACCATGACTGTAAGTAAACAACATTTCATTATCCTGCTGTGCAGAACATATGACACACACATTACTAATTATATAATGACTTTCCTATTAGAACCACATTACCTGTAAAAGTAACCACGGTCTGTATGGCTGAAATTTGGAGGAAGCATATATGAGGGCTGAAATTTGGGACAGAACTAAAGTTTCTCTAAGCAACTCAGGTGAAGGGATGACTAGATGAAAAGTTCATGCTTAAGAGTAGTGTGACCGAATGTTTGGCTTCACTATCTCTAGTCATAGTTGTCTTGAGTTTGACCCACATTATATTATTATACGAAGTCATCCTTTTGTATCGATCCACCATCTTAACGTCGTTTGTTTTTGTTTTTTTTTTAGAGTGCTATCTGTCATGCAAACTATACCATACAGAAACTAAGCAAGTATCTAGTCAGCGTGTAGACAAAGACAAGTAAAATCAGAGTCCATATTTCAGAAACTGCAAACAGAACAGTTTTGGTCTGGCGGTGATACGAAATCCCAGCTCATTTGACTGTTGTTACCGATTTACTCTAATGAAGTCCAAGATACACCTTTTTTTAATCGGGTCCAAACAGTTCAAGCCGGTCAACATTGGTTCCAGATTCACTAGCAAAATACAGGAAATGGACAGTTCTGTTGCAAGCAAACAACAATGGTTCCCGGCCTTACAGAAAGCGAGTGCAGCGGCATACAAACAGGTACTGGCATTGATGCCTGGTAGGTATGATTAACTGCTTTTCATTTGAAATCCTCAGTGAAATAAATCCAGAAATGGGACCAGACAGTAACATTTGGAACTGCTAATCACTTTGGGCGGGAGTGGGGGGCTTTCATGCTTTAACAATCTGAATGCTGTAACTGATTGGAGATTGTACAGCGAAGAGTAAAAGGTGAAACAAAGGAAGGATAAAAGGAATTGTGCCAATATAATAGCTAACTGAAGTTGCAAAAAGGTGAATAGATCTACATTCAGCTAGTTAAGAATAGAATCATGGTAAACCAGCATATGTAATAGACTTACTTCTGCGTAATTATCTTTGCCAATTCCATAATCAGAGTTAAGAAGAGCGGAATACTTGTTTATAGATATACACAATCGGGATCGATATGGATATAAGCAGCCAGAAACTGAGATGTCTGAGATCTATATGCTAAACTTATTTTGGCCAATTAAGGTTCATTACATACAGCAAAATGTGTAGTTTAGTTTCTCATATTGGACCAAAACTGTCACCATGATTTATTAATTTAAACATATACCGTAAAGATGGTTTTGAAGGGGATTTTATTTGTAACATGTAAAAACACTCTGAAACAACAATTAACAACGGATGATCTATAACATGAATATCCAAAAACAGGCATATTACAAGAGGAAACATACATTTCAGGGGAAAATTTGCCTGCTCGCCCCACATGCTACTTTGGGACCTTCAACGCACTCTCAATCTCTAGGATTAGCTGATCAGCAGGCAACGCCCCCTCCTGAATACCCGCAGAAAAACAAAATTAGACCCCAAAAAGTCACATTATTACTTACTTTGATTAGCACTGAACGAACAAATATTCGTGTAAATGGAGAAAATCTAGTACATCAACTTACAAAGCGATAACAAGGTTCCCCGTCCTTGAAGATTATGAAAGTTGGTAATGCTTGGATCTGGTAACGGTTTGCGATGCTTGTGTATTTCTCTGTATCAATTTTCACAATGTTAATCTTGTCACTCATCTTCTCATGCACTTCTTGAAGTATGGGAACCATGTATTGGCACGGACCGCACCTAACAAAAAGAATAAAAATAAATGCAAATATACTGCATAACAGTACTGATTTTACAGATATTCCTGCAACATATCAATGCAATTTGAGTGACCAATCGTACTGTAATAAACTCTACAAGTTAGAGATGGGTATTAGGTCTTCCAGTTTGTATTGGTAAATGAGTAACCATTGAGACTTGACTCAAATGCATTTCTTCATCAAACATATCTGAACATAATTAACCATGGAATGCAAAAGCATTCAAATTAGTAATATTCACTTCAGTTTTATATGGCACTTGTTTGTGGACTAAAGCAAAAGTACCATGATAGCACTTCGAAAGTCCACATGACAAACACTAAAGAAGAGGCACGGAGGGGTATAGAGCACTGACATAGCACACAGAGACATTTAGGACCACGATTTCGCTACCGGTTGCTTACCAAGTTGCATAGAAGTCGACTAGTAAAGGCTTATCAGAGTTCTCCAATAACTCGTCAAATGTAGCAAATGTCTCCTTCTTAGCTTTGACCTATCAAAAAAAAGTAAGATATGAACATCAGACAACAGATAGGTATATTTGGAAGCAACAGGTGGCGCCATCTAGTACTGCCAACTGAATACTTTGCAAGTCCATGCCAATGTACGTAGGAGATTGTCTAAGAGAGTAGCACACTTTAGGATGTCAGATGATTACTGAGTGGCGAAGAATCGACAACGTCGTAGCTACTGATACTGCTAAAGACATGAGTGATAGATGAGCTAACAGAGACATCAAATTACTAACTCATTATAAGTGAACACCAAACTACGCGGTGGCGCTGGTACTAAGATTGAATTGGAACTCTTAACAGGGTACAAGTGGCAATGCATAACTCTTGTGCTCCAGATTTTGCATCGCAAAAGCGAGTTTCTGCTCTACCGTCTGCTCCCAAATTAAAATTCCTCACTAAAATCCGTACACCAGGGCAATCCCTTTCCATAGCAAACGGAAAACTGCGTTGGGCGACGGGGTAAACGGAACGTGAGGACGTACTCACCAGGAGTGCGGATCCCCGGCTCCGGGGCGCAGCTGCACGCCGGAGCCCGACGGCCGGCGGCGAGCGGCGGAGCGGCGCCCACCGCGAGGGGCCCGGTGCCGGCGAGCGCGCGACGGTGGCGGCGGAGGGTCGGGGCGACGCCAGCGCGGCTGCGGCGGTGGTGGTGAAGGCCGCCATGAGGTTCACGCGCCTAGGGTTTTTTGGTCGGCGCGCGTGTGGTGTTCCCCGCTTCTCTTATCTTCGCCGCAGTGAATCGTTCGGGGAAGAAGAAGAAAGGAAAGAGATGATTCGGCCGGCGCGTGCGTGGTGGACTGGGTCCAGCCCCGTATTTGGGTAATGTGGGCCCAACGTGTCATCTCCTCCTCCTCCCGTCATCTCCTGCCCATTAATGGCACCATAAGTGTTAATTTTGATCCATCAGGGGTCGGCGGTTGCCACTGTTGTCCAGGCGTGAGCTGACCGACATTCCATTGAAACTCGATCACATATATAACTCTTCTGAATATTTCTCATAGGTTTTTTTTTAAAGTAATCCACTGCTATAATTAAACGGGAAGGTTTTTTTAAGTAATATACTGCAAAGCCCCAACAACACTTCTATATCGAGTTGAATCCTCGGGACTCAACACATCACCTTTATATAGTGATAATTTCTCCGAAGTGGACAATGGTGTGCTTGAAGGCTTGCATCCAGTCATACCTACACGTTTGAGTATATCTGATGCATATTTCTCTTGAGTCAACAGAATACCATCATTAATCCGTTTAACTTCAATACCAAGGAAATAATGAAGATCCCCTAGATCCTTGAGTGCAAAATCACTCCTTAGATCATTCAGCAGTGCTGTTGTGGCTTCCTGAGATGAACTCACAACAATTATGTCATCAACATATGTAAACATAAATATGATAGTTCTTCCCTTTTTGTAGAAGAATAAAGACGTGTCTCCTTTGGATGGTTGGAAGCCAAGTTCTTGCAACTTTGAGCTTAACCTTGAGTACCATGCTCGAGGGGCTTGCTTCAGCCCATACAATGCTTTGTCCAATCTACACACATAGTGCGGCTTGTTCCTATCCTCATAGCCAGGAGGTTGTCGCATATAAACTTCTTCCTCTAGAATGCCGTGAAGAAACGCATTCTGAACATCAAGTTGGAGTAGGCTCCATCCACTGGAAACAGCAATAGACAACACCAGTCTAATAGTAGTTGCTTTTACAACTGGACTAAACGTGTCCTCATAGTCTATGCCAAACCGTTGCTTAAACCGTTTTGCTACCAACCTAGCCTTATATCTATCTATAGTTCCATCAGCCTTTCTTTTAATTTTATACACCCATTTACAATCTATAATATTCCTCCCTTGCACTAATGGTACTAGGTGCCAAGTTTTGTTCTTTGTGAGAGCCTCAAATTCTACATCCATAGCATTCTTCCAATTTTTATTGCCTAATGCTTCATGTAGATTATCTGGTTCCCCTGTTGTGGTATAATGTGCATAACGTACTGTACCATCAGTTGGAATGAGAGGTTTGAATATACCATGTTGGCTCCTTGTCCGTACACGAACAGAGGGAGTCACAGCAGTTGACGTAGACGTGCTGGGCGCAGAAGATCCGGCGGAGTCGCGGTGCGGACTAGGAGACACAGAAGAATCTGTCCCCTGCGCGTCTGTCCCCTGCGCGTCATCCGTTCCTGACCGATGGGGAGGCGACACGTCGTCGATGTCGCTGTCGAATCCTCCCCGGTGGCTGTGTGTGGGCGAGCACGCGCCCTCGTGCACTGGCGAGCGCGTCAGGGTGTCCCCGCCTGGCGAGCGTGTCGGGTTGTCTCCGCCTCGATGGGAGCACGCGGGCGACGCGTTTTCCCCGCCTTGATGGGAGCACGCTGGCGACGCGGTTTCGTCCCCCGCGCCTGTCTGGCTGCGACAGGTGGCCTGCAGGGACCGGTTCGCACCTGAACCCGAGGAGATCCGCGCAGATCCCGATTGTCGATCCGCTCCGGGATCGCTGCTTCCAGAAAAATCACCATCGGATCCTGTACCTGTCCCCTGTATGAAATAACGCCGAATTTGGGGGCTTTGGGCACGGTTAGAGTCAGGATTTTTTCCTGGAGAATCTTTCACATGGTTAGTACTACTGTTATCGCCCCCGTGATCATGAGAATATGACGGTAACAAGAGGACTTCCGAGCGAAGTTTTGCACCAGCATTGGGATTTAATTTAGCAAAAGGAAAAATTGCTTCATCAAATACAACATCCCTAGAAATATATATTCGCCCGGTGGAAATGTCTAAGCATTTGAAACCTTTATGAAGGTTACTATAACCAAGAAAGGAACATTGTCTCGAACGAAACTCAAGTTTATGCCTATTATATGGCCGAAGATTTGGCCAGCAAGCACATCCTAAAACTCTAAGGGATTTGTAATCTGGTTTGTCATGGTACAATTTTTCTAGTGGACACTGAAAATTGAGAATTTTTGTAGGAGTACGATTTATGAGATAAGTTGCTGAAAGGAAAGCCTCATCCCAATATTTTAGAGGCATTGATGCATGAGCTAGTAGAGATAGACCAACCTCTACAATGTGCCTATGTTTTCTTTCAGCAGATCCATTTTGCTGATGGGCATAGGGGCATGACACATGATGGGAAATACCAACTTTGGTGAAAAAGGAACTAAGCTTCTCATATTCACCACCCCAGTCTGTTTGCATAGCGAGGATTTTTCTGTTGAATTGCCTTTCAACTAAACTCTGAAAGTCATGGAATTTTTGGAACACTTCAGATTTATATTTAAGCAAATAAAACCAAGTGAACTTGCTGAAATCATCAATGAAACTAACATAATAATTCTTTCGTCCAACAGACTCTTGGGCAGGGCCCCACACATCTGAGAAAATGAGCTCTAAAGGAGCACTTGACTCACTAAAAGACTTTGAATAAGGTAGTTGATGACTTTTGCCCAATTGACATGCATCACAAATTGAGTCATCACTAGACAAACTAGAACAAGGGAGATTATTGTTACTAATGATTTTATTGACTATCACCGAAGATGGATGTCCTAGACGCGAGTGCCACCTCTCCACAGAGGGTTTGACAGCACTGAAGACTCCCTTGTTTGGACTCAATGATGTGGACGAAAGAGGATAAAGACGCCTTCTAGACTTGCCTTCCAGAAGGACCTTCTTCGTGGCTTGATCCTTAATACAAAAAGAAGATGGATGAATTTCAAGAAAAGCTTGATTATCAAAGGCAAGACGATGTGCAAATAACAAACTTTTAGTGGCTTGTGGTACATGAAGGATATTTTTAAGGTGGAGATCACGTTGTGGAGTTTTAACAGTAGCATGCCCGATGTGTTGGATCTCCATACCTGACCCGTTGGCGGCGTGGACTTGCTCGTGGCCGCTGTAGTGGTCGCGGATCGTCAGCTTGTGGAGGTCCCCGGTGATGTGGCCCGTAGCCCCGGTGTCGATGTACCAGCTCGGGTCGGCGCCGCCATGGGTTGAAGTAGTAGCTGAGCCGGCACTTTTCTCTTCCACCACACCGGTGAAAGCCGTGTTGAAGCGCTGGTAGCACTTGTGCACGGTGTGGCCTTGTTTGCCACACAACTGGCAGCGTGGCTTGTAGCCGTTGCCGCCATTACCTCCTCCTTGACGCCCGGGATTGGCAGCGCCGTTGCCTTGCATGTACCCGTTGCCGTTATTATTGCCGTAGCCGCCGTTGCCGCGGCCAGCTTGATTACCGCGGCCAGCCTGTGCTTGTGGTGGCTGGTAACCACCTCCACCATTGCCTCCACGTCCGCCTCCATAGCCACGGCCTCCGCCGCGGCCACCGCGGAACGCGCCATTAGCAGAGTCCTGTCCGCCACCGCCTTGTAGCAGATCCAATCGCACCTCGAAACTGATGAGCTGGGAGTAGAGCTCACCGACGGAAACAGGTTCAGATCAGGAGCAGAGGGCCGAGACGATCGAGTTATACTCGGAATCGAGCCCTGCTAAGATGTAAGAGACGACATCTTCGTCATCGAGCTTCTTGCCTGCGGACGCCAGCTCGTCCGTCAGAGAGCGGATGCTGGCGACATACTCGGCAATCGACAGGTTGCCTTTCTGAGTGTTCGCCAGCGCAATGCGGGTATTCACCGTGCGAGCGCGAGTTTGAGACGTGAACATCGCCTCGATTGCTTCCCACATGGTGGCGGCGCTGGTGTTGGTAACAACCTGCGCGCCAATCTGCGGCGACAGCGTAGTCAGCAGAAAGCTGAGGACTTACTGATCGTGCGCCACCCATGCCCCGTACTCGGGGTTTGCCTCCTTGCCGATGACTCCAGACCGAGTATCTTCGATCTCCTTGGCCGGCGGCGGGATCTTGCTGTCGAGGAATCGCTCCATCTGCGCGCCTCTGATCGAGGAGAGCACCTGAGCCTTCCAGAGCACATAGTTGCCCTTGTTGAGCTTCTCAATGCTGGATTGGGTGAATGGATTGTTGGGAAGGGAATTGGTGGAGCTCGACGCCATGGTTCTCGAGAGGACTAGCTCTGATACCATGTAGAAGATCGTAGATTGGTTAGGTTGAAGCTCTGCCTTTGGTATCGGCAGGCCTTATACGTGTTAAATAGCCAAACCTTGGCAAGGGATCGATACATACGGTTACAGGACTTGGAGTCCAAGGAAGATAGACGCGTTCGGTTTATATCATACCAAACGCGTGTACAACAACTTACAACAACTAACTACTAACAATATCTAACAGCTTTAACTCCAGTGGATCGATCCTTAGAGAGACAAGCACTTGAACACGTAGAATCACGACTCATTGACACGAATGAACATCCCAACCTGCACGGCCATGACTCATTGACTCTCTCTAACTCCCCCAGCCACGACCAACTTGACAATGCATATATAGAACGTTGCATATTATATACAAACACAGCCACGACCAACTAGACCCTATATTTTGGGACTGTCTAGTTGGCAGCTGTCTGTTTTTCAATTTGCAAACAGACACTTTTTTTCCGCCATTGAAACCGATCTGTTAGTGTCAGTCTAATTCGTCAATCTGCATTCTAACTCACCGAACCAACCTGGACGGACAATAGTCTGGGCCATGTAAGTTAACGGGTCGTCACTGTCAATCTCGACCCGAACAGAAAAAAGAAGCAGCCTGCTTGGGTCGTGTTTCGCCAGTCCTGCCTCACCCCTAGTGTGATTTTCGGGCCTCAGCTGTTGCTGTGCGTTTAGTCCCACGCAGTTCAGATTTTACATGCTTTATAATGGGCTAAAAAGTGCAGTGCAAGCAAAATCCTAAAGCTGCAAAACGTTTATCCATTCTCTTCTTACATCCAAGGTTAGTTAATTCCAAACAAAGCTCCAAAATGGATCACTGTTTGAGGCTCCAAATTCCAGTTTCCTGGGAGAACTGCCTCCTTCATTTGGGAGATAGCGGGGCAAAAAAAGTAGCGCATAGAAGCTTAGACAGAGGAAGAAGACTGAATACTTATTGAATGAAATATAGTACTCCCACTAATCCGGAAAAATGTCGCCACTTATCCGTACCCGTTGTACTTATGGCGGTGTTTTTTTTTATTGATCATCTTAGATCTAGCTCGCCTCGCTCCCAGCGGGGCGGCACGGGGGAAACCCTAGCCGCCGCCGCCCCCACACCCCCTCCTCCCCATCCACCCGCCGCCGCCGGAGGAAGCCACCGGGGGCACAACCCTCCGCGTGGTGGACGGCGGCCGGCGGGTCCTCGCCTCCTCAGCACAAACGCGGCGGGAGGCCTCCGGCCAGATGCGTTGGTCGGCCCTGGACGGCTTGCGCGGACGGCGGAGCACGGACGCCGGGGCGGCGGCCCTGGTTCTTCTGGCGGCGGCTAGTGGCTGGGTCTGCGTGGGCAGCCGGTGCTGGCCGGGTGGTGGCGCCGCCGATGGGATCTGGGGTGGCTCGGCCATGGTGCGGCGGCCGCGTGGCAGCGGCGCCGCCATCGGCTTGGCTCCCGGGCGGCGCGGCCTCCTCTGTCTTTGGCGGCAGGAGGCGGTGGTGCTAGGGACCGTCGGCGGCAGGGCTCCCGGTGGCGGCAGATGCGGAACTCCCGCAAATTCCCTGCTGGGAGTCGTTTCGCGGCGTCGGGGCTGCGAGACATCAGAATAAAGGAGGTGGTCCTTGGGTTTCCCATCGCGCGAAGATGAAGATGCTGATGTAGATTCTCTTTGATCAAGCCGGGGTGTCGACCCGAAAGGCTCCGCCGGCAACTCCCATGGGCGACGCCTGGAGATTGCTGGATCGGTGGAATTCGGTCACAATGCTCAGTCATCGAAGGCGAGATTGGAGGACTATCAACGGTGTTCGGAGTCTTTGCATTGATGGGGAACTGGCTTCGAGTTACAAGATCCGTGGCAGCCGTATGTAAGAGGGGGCGACAACATGCGTGAAGTCCAAAGTCCTACCTTTCTGGGTGAAAGCCCAAGGTCTGGCCTTAATTGGTTGTGCCTGGCACTGGTCTTCTTGGAGCCGTTGTTTTGAAAGCGAGGATTATCTTCAGGGTGAAAACCCAAGGTCTGGCCTTAATTGGTTGTGCCTGGCACCGTTCTTCTTGGAGACGTTGTTTTCGAAGAGATGGACATCAGCTGTTGTTTAGGTGGTGGTCGTGCGGATACCGCGAGGACTGTAACTCTGTAGCGGGACTTTTCTTTTTATTTCTTCTTTTTATTGTCTTTCGGCTGTGTGCATCCATTGCGTTGTTGCAGAGGCCGGGTGTAATTTGTATCTCCACGATATTAATATACTTCCCTTTATCAAAAAAAAAAAAAGTTAACTCTCCGACCAGCAGATGTACACACCTCCAAACACATAACTCCAGGAATATAGCATATACTTGATCCAAGTCAACACATGCTTCAAGGTAAAAAAAAAAACAAAGAAAAATAATGGCAGATTTCTAAATAAAAAACACACACAATATATACAACAGGTAACTAACATAACACATGACTCAGCAATGAAGCAAAAGCGTTAGCTTGCCCATAATTCAAGAAAGAAAACGATCTCGTCAGGCCTAGTGGGGTTTGGCAAGGTAGTGACCCAGCTAAACAAACTATTTCTGGTTGTAGTTGGGGAGCAGTCAATAAAAATAGGTGAATTGCTCTTTCAGATCATGCATAGCTGCCATGTTGGATCATGGTCTCTTTCAGATTATGCATAGCTGCCATGTTGGATGGATCATAGTCCCGACTCCATGCATTCCAAGATTATCTGCCATGAGCTAACTTTTAATGCAATCCAACTAGCAAAAGGACCTACACCATGTCGGAGCCCAATATTTCCATATTAACTCCTGAAAATCGAAGAAACAGAGAGTGTAGACACAAGACAAAGAGACACTAAAGACTAAAGGAAAAACATAGTATGAAAATCTGCATACCTGGAACAAGCCAGTGACAAGGAAATGAGGTCAAAAGGCATATTGACACAAACAATGAGAAGACGGAGAAAAATAAAAAGGAAGATGTAAATATGGACTTTAAATGAAGACCGAGTACTCTGAATGACATGGCAAAGATTGAAGAAAGATACTTACAAGTCATGATAAATGGACTTAAAGCCTGTTCCACTTCTCCCCAGCCCAAGCAAAAAAGACAGAGCGGCTTCACACCGAAATGAAAGTAGAAAAAATAGGGGCAAAAAATGCTACTACCTCCGATCTGTTTTAAGTGTCGTAAAAAAAATAAGCTAGACATGCACAAATCTGTGTACAAGTTGCGACACTTAAGATAGGAGGGAGTACATGGACTCAGCCCAGCACAAGCCCAAAACAAATCAGAATGACACGATGAGGGGAGGCTATCAATAGAAAGAGTGACTGTGCACCAATTATAAAACAGCTAGCTGTTATTTACACGGACCGGAACTCATCTCCTCCCACAGCCGGGTGGAAATTTGCGTACAGCTGAGATGGCTCTCCTCTTGTGAGGCACATTCAGGACAGACATCAGCAGCTTCTTCTTTCTCACTGCGTCATGCCCATCATCCCCCTCCCTAACCAGCTGACCACTACTCTCCATCGGCGACGCCTCCGCCCCAATCTCCACAAAACCATTGGCAGCAGCAGCGACAGCTAAACTGGGCGCGGCCGGCGGCATCACCTCGGTCGTCATGCTCTCTGCCGGCCCATTAGATGACCGCACATCAGCCTCCCTATCCGCCACAGCCACAGGCAGGGCTTGCGAAGAAACGGCCGTGGTGGGGCCTCCAGGCTCCTCCACCATCCCCTCGGTCTCTGCCTTAGCCCGAGCGGGCGGGAGGTCGCCGTTGCACGCCGCGGAGGGCACGACAGCGTCCTCCACACTGCCTTCCATGACGCCCGCCGCGGCGGCGCCATTGTCACCGTCCCCGGCCTCATGGGCTAGCGGGCCGCAGCCGGGCGGCCAGGAACGCTTGCCGGAGACCTCCCTGCGCCTCACCCCACGTGCCGCCAGCCGCAGGGCAGCCAACGCCGGCGGCATCACCTCGGTCGCCATGCTCTCTGCCAGGCTATTAGATAAACGCACATCCACAAGGTCCGGCAATTCTTCCTCTCGGCCACCCTTCATCTCCTCCTCCTTCTCCGGCACAGGCAGGGCTTGTGGGATGCTGCTGCCGTTGCACGCCGCAGAAAGAACGGCCGTGGTGGCGATGGCCGCTTCTCCACGCTCCGTCTTCTGAGGCGGGAGCTCGCCATTGCACGCCGCGGGGGACACGACGGCGTGGCCGGCCGCCGCCTCCACGCTGCCCTTGATGACGCCCGCGGCGGCGTCCTTCTCACCATCGCCGGCCTCGGGGGCGCCGCAGCCGGGCGGCCAGGAGCGCTTGGCGGAGACCTTCCTCGGCCTCACCCCACGGGCAGCCAGCCGCGCCCGAATCGGAGTCGGCGGCCTCCGATCGGGGCCGGCGGTCTCGGGGGCGGAGGGGCAGCCGGGCGGCCAGGAGCGCTTGGCGGAGATCACTCTCGGCCTCACCCCACGGGCCTCCAGCCGTGCCCGTGCCCCGATCGGAGTCCGCACAGGCGGCGACGGCGGCTCCACAATCACCATCCGGGGACAAGCCCTACAAATCAAGCCCCGACAAACAAGATAAAAGAACAAACCCTAAAATCCCGATCGATGCCGCCGCCGCATACCCCGCGACTGGACGGTCCGACGAACCGAGGGGACGATGCACTCACCTTGGAAAGACTGGCCGGTTGAGTAGGAGGGAAGTGGAGGAGGTCTACAAAATCCGACGAACCGGGGGCTAGGCGGTCATCACGCCAGCGACGGATCGTTCTTTCCTGGAAGGGCCGTCTCCTCAAATATCCTAAAATTGGGTGCAACTAGATGTCCGGAAAGTGAAATATTTATTATGGGGGTAATTGTGCATGCGTAGTTATGACTTTCTAAATATTTAGATACAGTATATTTTAGATCTGCCAGGATTTTATTTCTATTTTCTTTTATAATAAATGAAAATCCAAATTTCAGACCTTTTTTTTTGCGTAGCCATAATTGCAGACCTAGCAGACTTGACCTCAGCATATACAACTTTGTCATCCATTGATAGAAGCGGGCATGTCTAGCTTGCGCGCGCGGGGTTTCCGACAGCGCAAGGTTTTCGATCGCCCCCGCCGCCATCGTCGGCCTAACCGCCTGCTTCCGCCGCCCGCGACCGGCGGCGCTCCCGCGCCCGCCTCGCCGCCCCGCCCTCCTCAAACCACCGCCTCCGCCGGTCCGCCGCCGTCCCGGCCAGCCATCCCTCTAACCCCCCCCCCCCCCCCCACACACACCACCACCACCAAATATCTCATCGCCGGCGAGCACCCCACCCCACCCCCAACGTTATGTATATCCTCGACGGAGCCTTCTTCGCCGCTGCTTCGGACTAATAAAATATAGCAAATTAATTATTTTTTCTAGTCACCACAAATTTTTTTTGTGCCATGGAAGCATTCTTTTCTATCAAAGGAAGCAATTTAATGGAGTATTTTCTTTGAATAATCATGACCGATGTGACTGTTTTTTTTTTACTCTACGGATTTTTCTCGTTGATGCAACTTAATTTGCTTCCTACCAAGAATGTTTTACTTTATTGGCTGGTGAGATTGCTTCCAAAACTAGAAAAGATGCAATAGATATTCTTCAACATCAACTTGCTCCCAACAGAGAATATAACTTGCTTAGAAAGAAAATGGTGTTTGCTTCCACTTAACAAACATTTGTTTAATCAACATTGGATCCCAAATATCATGTACTTTTCTTCCAAAAGGAAAATTATTTTCTTAAAATATTTTCTTCTATTATCGATGTTGTGTACATAGTATATAATTTTTTCTTCTATAAATATCACAGGGTTTGGCACAATGCTTGCACACCATCCACCTCTCATGGCGATGCCACATGGGTAGGGGACATGAGAGCAAGATCATTGAAGCACTACGTTGCTAGCGGTGGTGAAGTCGTTGAACACGCCTGATAAAACCATAGAAGAACTAGTCTACATTGCTAGTGATTGGTACCTATAGGAGTGGGCATATAAACCGGTAACCGAATTACCGAACCGTATTAACTCGGACCGAAGCCGAAGTGACCGAAACCGATTCCTTCGGTACTTATCTCGGTTACCAATCTGTGAAAACCGAATTAGGTTCGGTACTTTCGGTCCATGCGCTCGGTCACCCGAATAGACCGACTAACCGAGGCATCGCTAGGACGCTAGCTACACAATACCTTATCCCCTTCTTTCCTCCTTTCCTAGCCTGGAGCGGCACCCAAAATCTGGCCGAAATCAAATCCCCGATTCCATCCCTCTCCACAGAAATCACGGCAGCGAGCCAGCGACGACGAGCGAGCGATTGCCTTCTCGAAAGCGCAAATCTCGCGTTTGCCTTCCTTGGTCGACTGATTTCCTACCTCCCCGATCTCTATATGAGCTGTATTTTTCTACCGCCCCTATGCATCAGCTTCTCCCTCCCAATCCCTAGCCACGGGAAGAACAACCAACCGCCCGATCTGTACACAGGAAGAACAACCGCAGCCGCGGCGCCGCCGGCCGCCGCAAGCATCTCCAGGCAATCGGACGGATTCGGCACCGTACGCGGACTGCAAGGTGAGTTGTTTTGTGCTTTTGATTCCAGATCCCATTCGTGCTTATGAAGTACATATCGTAATCATGGATTCGGCACTGTTCTATTGTCAGTCTTTTTCATTGCTCTATTTACAATGAATTGTAGATGTCGCCCGAGAAAGAATCCCAGGCTCTCGTACCCATGGATGTGGAGATGGCCAACCATGGATCTCCCGATGGTGAGGTTCAAGCGGCAGCTCCAGGTTTGTAGTTCACATGTACCACTCACGTATCATATATCCTTATGCAAATAGGATTCCAGTATTATATTCAAATAGCACCGATACTCCCATTCTAACCATCTTCATAAATCCTGATCCTCACTGACATGTATGATTAAGCTAATTCCATAAGGAAAAAACCAAACTTCACCGTGCTACTGTATATAATTGGTATCCTTTGTTTCACTGTCTTATCCAAGCTACAAGTTAGACATAATTTACAAGTCATAGTACAAAGATTGCACAAGTAATTCTAACCTGATTGCTAATTTGTTGTTCGAATAAACATGCGATATATACAGTAGCTATTTGGATTGAATATTTAAACCTACTTGCCTTGCTATTTTTGTTTAAAATATATACTGTGGACAGTGGCTATTTATATAGAATGTATAAAGTATGCGATATATACAGTAGCCATCGAATAAATTACTTACTTGTGCATATTTTTCCAATATCTATATGATAGACTGAATTTGAAGTCCATTGTTTTACTTTCTCCATTCCAACGTACTTGATGACTTGCTACATGTTTTACTTTCTCCATTCCAACTCGTGTTTCCGCCTCACTACATGTGACTTCTAATAGTTTTTTCCATGAGATTGATGAGGTGAATCTACTAGTGAAAAGTTGGATGGATAGTGATGATTGTATGCAGAAAGCAATGGCACAAAGAATGAAAGATAAGTACGATAAGTATTGGGGCAATTGGTTTGAGCCTGATCCCAGCAAAAAGGAGAAGGAAAAGGAGAACATCAACTTGATGATATTCATTTCAGCATCACTTGATCCAAGGTAACACCTTGGAAGCATTGTAATATCTCATTTTTCATTATGTAGTGTGTTGTAAATGATGCAGCAACAATAATCATGTCTTTTGTTTTCTGTAATTACAGGTACAAGCTTTCGGAATACACGCAGTTTGCTATTTTGGAAATGTATGGGGACGACAAAGGCCCTAAGGTGTGGGCTGCAGTCAACACATGTTTGAGAGATTTGTTTGAAGAATACAGAGTCACGTATGCTCCGAGTGTTGAAACAACTCAAGCTAGTGAGTTAATGGAAGTTGAAGGAGGTGGAGGGCGTACGAGTTTGATGAAGTCTTTGATTGCCAAAAAGATGAAGTTGAATAGTGGTGGTAGTAGCAGCAACAAGTCTGAGATTGACAAGTTCCTTGCCGAGGAGCCCGAAGATGATAGCCCAAAATTTGACATATTAGCATGGTGGAAGGTCAACTCATCTAGGTTTCCAATTTTGGCATGCTTGGCACGTGATGTTCTTGCAATCCCCATCTCTACAGTGGCATCAGAGTCCGCTTTTTCCACTGGTGGTCGTGTTCTTGATGATTTCAGAACATCTTTGACCCCCTTTATGGTGGAAGCTCTTGTGTGCACTCAGGATTGGATTCGACATGACACTCCTATTGACATAGCCGAGAACACCGAAGAATTGGACAAGCTCGAAAATGGTAACTCAATAATATAAATCTTGCATTGTTCAATGTGTTCATCTACTGTCATGTAATTCCTTTTGCCACTGCTCTTTTTTTCAGAGTTAATTGTTGAATACAAGCAGAACAAAGCTAAGGCAACCAAGACGACCACCTCCAAAAAGCCAACTTGATACCTGGTGAGCTTCCTCTTTTCAGTTTTAATTCTAACTTGTAAACTTGAAACAACTCATATGTTATAAACTTGTTGGAGGCATTTAATAGTTCTTCACTTTTACCATTGAACTCTACCGTATAAAGCTAGATAAACCAGTAACAGAACAATGTCTTGAAACCTGTAACTTGTAGCTTGTAAGACATGTAAGATGAATCAATAAGTGAATAGTTATTTGAAACCTGTAACTTATATCTTGTAAACCATGTAAGATGGATCTTCATTCTTCAGCTTGTAATATAAATTGGTTGGTTGCAGGTTTTGAGTGGCTTGATGTTGAAGGTCGAACATGAAGGCATGAAGAAATAAATTGAAGTTTCAAAGATTGGTGTTCAACTGCTTGTCGTTGCTGCTCTCCGAATAGAGTGGATGGAACCGAACGCCCAGCCCTATACCTACGCACTTGGTATTAGCTTAAGTCGTGTAGTTGTTGAAGCAATGAAGATGGTAACTCTGAGCACTGGAAACATCCGATTCCTAGCAGGTCGTAGTGGATCCTTGATGGCTCAATTGCGACACCTGACATGAACAGCGCCGATGGCAGGTTAGTGTAGCCCTGACGCCGCCGCCCCATGGCGGAGCATATTTACGAGCGGGGCCATGGAGGCGGTGGGAGACCAGGTCGGCGACGAGCGGGTCGCGTTCTCACGGGGGTGGCGCAAATCTATGAGGGGTTCAGCGCAAAATTTATTGTGACGTTTTGGTTTATTGGCGTGATTATCATCAATAATTTAAGAACTCTTCTCTTGTTAACTTCACTTTGTGTCTGAATATTTAATGAATTCACTCTCCAAAAAAAGGTGCAATTCATCAAATTTTTCACTTGATATTTCAAACTCCTTCCATCATGTATATGATGTGTTTGAGATTATAGTGCCACTCGATGATGGTGTCAATACAATCATTTGTGCACGCTTCTTGTACCACGTGGAAACTGCAGCGTTGGCCGAGCAACGCACGCTGCGGGTAATATCTTGTCCAGAAGGGTGCATTCATTTGAGCATGTACGCTTGCAGTACAATTTTCTGGAACTAAAAAGTAAATCCACGATTTATTCTCGTAGCTTCGTGTCCCTGTAACCGGGTGTTGCCGTAGCCCGTGCACGGCCGTCTCGCCGTAGCTAGCCTCGTGACACGTATCGTCGTCGTCGCATCAGCCCCGGCCGTGCCCCATGTCGTCGAAGCCAAGTATAAAACAATGCGATATATAAAAGCGAGAAGTCATATTCTGCACTACAATTAACATCAATTTCGTACTGAACAAATGATATGTTTCTAACACATATATACTTCCTAATTGTTTCATTCTATCAAACCCTAAAATGCGTGGTGGAACTCTCCGTTTTTCTTGACCAGTTGATTAACTAGAAAAGGGCGATCTCCCCTCGGATCCTTCCTAGCATGTCCTCCGGCAGTGACAACATATCGATTCGCGGAAGTTAGGTAAATTAAGTCATGTCAAAACCGATAGAAGTAAGAAGAATATTTCATTAAAAGGAAATGATGTGTATTGCATAGCACAACTGTTGGGTTCGATGTCATGGCGGTCAAGTATCGGGCAACATAGTAGTCACAAAGGTTTGTCCCTATAGGCTGCTGGTGCCACCGAGACAACATAGAAATAACTTTATTATCCGTAAATATATTTAACATGTGCATGCATATATGTACAAGTGTTGATGGAAACTAACCAAAGCATCAAAGTGATGAGTATGCATCAAAGTGATGAGTAAGCTTTGTATAATTGAAGTATGCAGTTCCTTGTCTCGAGCAATATGTTTCAAATGATCCAAAGAATATGGATGACAATAAATAAAGATATATAATTTTGTGGTATTACAGGTTGATGTAGAAGTTGGTAACTACGATACCATTGGCCACCGCACCACGACCACCGACCTCACGCGGTGCACGCCCACGGTGAGCATTCACACAGCTGGTAGAACCTTTTGCTTCGTTATTCTTGGTTCTGTAGCCTTCGGGCCCACGCCGTGCAGTAGAACCCTCCGCGCTTACAGGAAGCTCTAGCCATGGCTATGAGACAAAAAAACATTTATACAATATTTACACTTGGTAAATAACTTAAGAATAGATTTAATTATATTTGGTCAATAACTTAACAATAGATTTATGCAACTTACTTATATTTGTAGAAACCATTTATCATTAGGTTTATTAAGGTGTCAAAAACTTAACTAAAATACTAATACTAACAACCTAATACCACTACAAGGAAAAGTCTTACCACCAATGGCATCATGCCGGTGGTATTGCGCTAGTGCTATATGGTATCACTGACGCGTATTTACGAACGCCGATGTTAAATCATGCGACCGACGTGTATTTAGCCACGCCAGTCACTTGGCTATGGTGTTGTTAATCATGACACCCTGCGGTTTTTTAGTCTCCTACCAAACTAACTAGCTAGTGTAAACTGAATTAGAAAACACGTCATATAACAATTATTAAGTGCATTACACGATGATTAACTAGTATTACACAAAGACCACACCTATCATTACAAATACTAAAAGTTGACGGGATATGCCCGACAAAAGTGGCAACCCTCGTCACACTCGCCACATAGATAAACTCAACCTCTCGTCGGCGGCAGCGCCAGCAATCCATCAACGTCGCAGACCAGCTGTTGTGCCCCATCTTGTTTCATCGTCGCCGCTCCATCAACGTAGGCGACCATCCCCCGTAACACGATCTGCTTGGGCTGCCGATGCATTAGCAAAAAATGCCTCCATTCAACTTCATCTCCATCCATCGGCAATAGTCGGGGTCAAACTCCTCCCTGGACAACATCCTAGTAGCCACCAAGGAGAGGAGAGCGGGGCTCATGGCCGGCGTCGTCGCCGATACGGGACCATGGACATGCACGTGCCTTCGAGCAGCGCCACTGCCCACGAGCAGCGCCTACGGCATCCCGTCGACGTGGAATGTCGCCACGCTCAGCACGCCACTTTGATCTCTCCCATGACCGGACCCGCGCGGTCTCTCACGATCCGCCATGCGCGCCGCCACAAGCGAGAGAGAGGATGAAGTGTTTCCAGTTGGCAGCGGCCGCGGTACACAAGAGATATGGGGAGAGATAGGAGGGAGGTTACGTTCGTTTGTACATAATCCTAAATAAATGGTGCAACCATTTATTACATGGGTTGCACACATGTCTCACGCTGGTGGTATCTTATTTACTACCGGGTGTAATATAACTTCCACGCTGGTACCTGTTCGCTGAAAAATTAGTCATCTACCACCGGTGTGGAACCACAGTGCCACGCGACTGATTTGTACCAGTGGCGGGTTAAAATTGTTCATGTCTGCACTATTTTACGAAAACGGCCACAAAACTACCTTCGGCGTGGATTTGCAATACGCGCTACAAGTACAGGTTCAGCTATAAGTTGTTTCCTTATAGTGTACTAACAACGTAATAAATATACGGTTTTGCTAAATCTCAGTCGACTGAAATTTTCTTAAGTCTCAGTCACTTTTGAGAAAAGTGCAACCGTAGTTCAAAAAAAAGTGCAATTGCACTTTTCTGGACAGAAATATGCAACGGGTTCAGTTGCACTTTTCTGCTCAGAAAAGTGCAATTGCACTTTTCTTTGAACTACGGTTGCACTTTTCTGAGTTGACTGAGACTTAAGAAAAAATCAGTCAACTGAGACGTAGGCATTCCCATAAATATACTTTTAATGATAGCTAATACTAACAACCTAATAAATCCAACACGTTAAGGTATCAAGGTATGGGTCAAGGGATTTATGATTCCCTTGACCAAGGCGTCATGCGAGAGGGTATTTTGTCTCAAGGGCAGGCGTCATGCAAAAGATCATTTTGTGAAATTATTTGGTCGAGGGATTAGTTTGTAAAATAATTACGCAAAAAGGTTAAAAAGGTAAAATTCCACTGAAGACGGACCGGTGAGCCAAAAGTCGTGGAAAAGAAGGCATTTGAGACATCTAAAGCAGACATAGCCAACGGGCCGGGCCGGCACGGCACAAGCCCGTCGCCAGTTAAACGGCCTGGCATGGCCTAGCACACATTGACCATGTATAAGCCGTGCCGTGCCATGCCGACACAGGACGTAAACGGACCGGCCTGTGGCACGTGAAGTCTCCGTTTGATCGTCGGCTCGAACGCATCAGAGGTCATCGAACGGAGCTGCAGGACGAAACACAAGTCGAGCGCAGAGGGAGTTGGGGGACTTGGCAATCCCCGCGGCCAATCAAACGGAGGAGAGCCAGGGTGGTGACTGACGAACGGCAGGCAAGCTCCTGCCATGGAGCAACGGTGGCGGAGAGGACTAGAGCCATGGAGGGAGAGCCGGAGAGGAGGTTGAGGAGTAGAGAGGACTAGAGCCAACGGGCGGCTGTTGGGCCACATGCTAAAGGAGGCGTGCGAGGGAGGCATACTCAGCCAGCAGGCACAGGCTGACTTCATCGCCCGTCGCCCTCTCTGTTAGGGTTTTGTGCTCCGTTGGCGATCCGATCGCCGGCGTGAGATTATCTTGTTTGTCGGCACCGGCTCCGGCTCGGATTCCTGTCAAGCTCGGGCTGATAAAGGGGGCGCCTAGTGCACCTACCCGGCCTTGGCTGCGCAGCGGAACCGTGACTGGCTTTCGGTGACGAACCCTAGATCGGTTTCACTCTCGGCGGAAGATGGCAGAAGCGAGTTCAAGCGAAGGGATGAAGTCGCGGGCGGAAGAGGGGGATGAGATCGAGGACATCTTCGGGCATCTGCACCTGAACGAGGATGAGCTCGATGAAGTGATAGTTGGGGAGGATGAGATAAAGGAATACAAGAAGGACGCGAGGTGGCTGGCGATCGGGAAGGTACTCACCACTCGTTCGTTCAGCGGGGTAGCTCTATTCGAGAAGCTGAAAAGTGTATGGAATTTGTCCCGCGAACCAGGATTTCGTGAAGCAGGGGAGAATCTCTTTATCTTTCAGATGCATTGCCTCGGTGACTGGAAGAAAGTAGTTCACCAGGGGCCTTGGACGTTTCGAGGATGGGGTGTTATGTTAGAAGATTACGATGGGCTCATTGATCCAGAGAAGGTCGTCTTTGGGGGGATGGCAGTGTGGGCACAAATTCATGGAATCCCCGAGCTATTCCGTAAACCGGAGGTGGTTGATTGTTTGGCTAGGAGAATTGGAAAGGTTAAGGAGGTGCAATTCAGTCCACGTTTGTTCTTTGAAGGGAACTATGTGCGTCTTCGTGTGAGTATTGATGTCACTAAACCCCTAACTAGGGTGGTTTCTTTAGCACTACCGGAGGGAAGGAAGCTACTAATGGTCAAGTATGAGAAGATACCGTTCTTTTGCAAGCAGTGTGGACACATTGGGCTTGATCATGAGGAGTGTGGTGATGGGGAGTGGGACTCGAGCAAATTCCAATACGGGTCTTGGATGCTTGCAAAGAGAAGGTCGATGGCTCCGGTGGAGGAACCCCGCAGATTTGCTTCTGTAGGAAGAGGGAGAGGTGGACGTGGCCGAGGGCGTAGTGGCTCATCGGGGTCACGGAAGCGATCGTCAGGTGATGCAGACCTGGACGCAGACACGGAGGATACAGCACAGTCACCGTTAAAGTTTGTGAATGAGCAATGCATTAATACGGGGAAGAGCAATACATCTAGAAGATTGAACATGGATGAAGCTCCACAGGAGGAGAAGGAAATTGAGGAGAATGTGGGAGAATCGGAGGATAAGGGGGAAACCACTCCACCCCTGCCACCGAATTACGTCTCACCGCGCGAACGCTCGAAGATGCGCAAGATAGATGGCAACGATAAGGTTAAGGGAACCTTGGCGGCCCCCGGTGAGGGGGGCCGCCGGACCCAATGAGTACCATGGGGTGGAACTGCCGCGGTTTGGGCGATCCCGCGACAGTTCATGAGATGCGTGACCTCGCACACATACATTCGCCTGCAATTTTGTGTGTGATGGAGACACAAATTGCGAAAGCCAGGGTAGAAGGTTTGACTGCAACACTTGGTTTTGATTTCTCGTTTGCTGTTGGAAGCTCGGGACGGAGTGGAGGTCTTTGTATTTTCTGGAAGCAACCGATGAATCTTGTGTTGAGGAATTATTCTAAATACCATATAGATATGGAGGTGCAAGAAGCAGGGAAGGACCCGTGGCGGTTAACTGCGTGGTATGGTGAAGCGAATAGAAGTCTCCGTTACAGAACCTGGGAGATGATGCGACACTTAAAGGCAGACTGTGATCTGCCATGGGTGTGTATAGGTGATTTCAATGAAGTTTTGAGGAGGGAAGAACAGATGGGGCCGAATGACAGAGAGATGTGGCAGATTAATAACTTTCGTGAAGTGGTGGATGCGTGTGAGCTGTGTGACATTGGCTACAAAGGTTTGGATTGGACATTTGAGAGAAGGCTCCCTAACAATGAATTTTGTAGGGTGCGGTTGGATCGGGTTTTGGCTTCGGCAGATTGGTGTTCTAGATTTCCTTTCGCGACTGTTACTCATCTCACAGCTGTTAATTCGGACCACTCTCCGATCCTTCTGCTCAACGAGATGGAGGCTAGTAATCAGAGAATAGCTAAGGAGAAACCGTTTCGATACGAGGTCATGTGGGAACGGCATGATGACTTCAAAGATTTTGTTGAGACGGTTTGGAGAGAGGAGAAGGCAGACACGGTGGAGGACCTGCATGCGAAATTGCATACCTTGGGGGTCCGTTGTGCAGCGTGGGGTAGAGATACTTTCGGGGCAATGAGAAGCGAGCTACGGGACCTGCGTGCTCGGCTGAAAGTGTTGAGGGGGATCCGCACCGTTTGGGCCCTACGTACGAGGAGAAGAAAGTGGAGGAAAGAATGATCGAGTTGTCGGCTCGCGAGGAGATAATGTGGCGGCAACGTGCACGTATCCAGTGGCTACAGGAGGGAGATAAGAACACGAAATTCTTCCATCTAAAAGCTAGCAATAGAAGGAGGAAGAATAGGGTGGACAGGCTATAGAGGGAAGATGGTACGGTGTGCACGGATGAGAGAGAGCTGCGGGTGATGGCTACGGATTTCTATAGAAATTTATACGAGTCCGAGACGACGATCGGTATTGAGGAGGTTTTATCACACGTGCCGTGTAAGGTGACCCCGGAGATGAATGCTTCCCTTCTAGCACCGTACAGGTTAGAGGAGGTGAAAACCGCCCTTTTTCAGATGGTTCCCACGAAAGCACCTGGACCGGACGGTTTTCCAGCACACTTCTTCCAGAAGAACTGGAACTTATGTGGCGAGGAACTCACGAGGATTGTGATTCGTATTCTTGATGGAGTGGATTCTGCGGAGGAAATTAACAAGACGTTCATCGTTCTTATTCCTAAGGTACAAAAACCAAATTCCCTCTCGCAATTCAGACCGATAAGCTTGTGCAATGTGGTGTACAAAATTGCATCGAAGGTACTAGCTAACCGTTTGAAGAGTTTTCTTCTGAGATTATATCGGAGGAGCAATCAGCTTTTGTTCCAGGACGTCTCATAACCGATAATGTGATCACGGCTTTTGAATGTCTGCATTTCATGAAATCTGATAAAAGCAAGGGAAGAGCGAGCTATGCGCTGAAGCTAGATATGCAGAAGGCTTACGATAGAATTGAGTGGGTTTATCTAGAGGCTATTATGCGGAAACTTGGATTTGCCTCTCGGTTCATTCAAGCAATTATGAGAGGGGTTACGTCCGTCACTTTTTCGGTATTGTTCAATGGTGATATTACCGACATGTTTAAACCAACTCGTGGTATAAGGCAGGGAGACCCAATTTCTCCCTACCTTTTCTTATTGGCAGCGGAGGGGCTCTCGTGTTTGCTCAAGGATGCTATGAGCAATGGTGAACTGGCTGGTGTTAAAATAGCCGAAACAACCCCAAGGGTAAATCATCTTTTGTTCTCTGATGATTGTATCCTCTTCTGCAAATCATCGGAAGGAGAGACTAGAGGAGTGGCTGATATATTACACACGTACTGTATGGCCTCGGGTCAACGTATAAACCATGATAAATCGTCCATATTTTTCAGCAAAGGGAGTGCGGTGGCTGCTAGGGAGGTGATCAAGGGAATTTTGAACGTTCAAAATGAGTCCTTGAATGAAAAGTATCTGGGGCTTCCGTCCGATGTGGGGAGAGCAAAAAACGGTACGTTCTCGTATCTGAAAGACATGCTTTGGAAAAGGCTACAAGGTTGGATGGAGAAAGCATTATCAGGTGGAGGCAAAGAAATTCTCATCAAATCTGTTATTCAAGCCTTACCTACTTACTCTATGGCACTGTTTAAGTTACCAAGGGGGCTATGTGAGCACATTACATCGATGACTCGAAAATTCTGGTGGGGCTGTAAGCAGGGGGAGAGGAAAGCTGCATGGGTCTCGTGGGATTCGATGACGATGCCCAAGTATCGGGGGGGTCTTGGCTTTAGAGACATTGAGGTTTTTAACTTAGCTCTGTTGGCGCGTCAAGTATGGCGGATATTGGAGGATCCGAACTCCTTGAGTGCGCGGATATTAAAGGCCAGATATTTTCCTAATGATGATATTCTATCGGCAGCTGTGGGATCTCACCCGTCCCTGATATGGCGATCATTATGCGAGGGAAGGGATGCGCTGAAGATTGGCCTTATCAGACGTATTGGCGATGGGGAGAGTACAAGAATATGGTCTGACAGTTGGATACCTAGAGATTTCCAATTGAAGCCGGTGGTGAGTATTTGTAATGAACCACCTATGTTTGTTTCTGAACTTTTGTGCTCGGTTACTAGGACATGGAAGGAGGATATCCTGAAGAAGTGCATGTTACCTATGGATGTGGAAGCAGTCAAAGAAATTCCGATTAGTTTCTTGCGGCAAGAGGATTTCTGGGTGTGGCATTATGATAAAACGGGAAGGTTCACGGTTAAGTCAGCATACCATGCGATTATGGAGACAAGAAGGCGTAGAGAGGCATACTGGGATGGTTCATCATCCAACTCTAACACCAACCAAGCGGAGCAAGGGTGGAAGAAGCTGTGGAAGGTAAAGGTCCCCTCTAAAATTAGAATCTTTGCATGGAGACTTGCCCGCTCGTCTATCCCCACTGGTGACTTGAGAGCAAATAGAGGGATGGCGACAACATCCGTGTGCCCAATATGTATGGCAGCGAGAGATACATGGAGACATGCACTCCTAGATTGCAATATGTCGAGGAGTGTGTGGGCATTGAAGAAAGAGGATATAGGTGACCCACTGTTTGCTGATGAGACGGAGGATCCTAGACTATGGCTATTCACCTTGAGTGAGAATTTGAGCCAGCCACAGTTTATTGAGGTACTGGTAACTCTTTGGGCGATATGGTGGGCGCGAAGGAAATTCATACACGAGAATGAACAGAGATCCCCACTGTCAACTCACTTATTCATATCCAGATATCTCGAGGAGATTAATGGGGAGAATCAGAAGACGGAGAGGGCGGTACTAGGCCCTAGACCGAGGGGAAATAGATGGATTCCTCCCAGCCACGGGGTGGCAAAAATTCAGGTGGATGCTGCTGTGGCAAAACAACTGCAGAAAGGCGCTGTGGCTGCAGTTTGTAGGAGCTGTGATGGTGTTTTCTTGGGGGCTTCGGCGGTGACTTTCGAAGGAATCACTAACCCGGAGGTTTTGGAGGCTTTGGCGTGCTCGGAATCATTGGCCCTTGCCGAGGATATCCAGGAGAGGCGCATTGCTGTATCATCGGATTGCCTGAACATTGTTACTGAAATTAATAACTCGAGGGAGATGGGCCAGCACTGCATGATAATCAAGGAGATCAAGAATCGAAGGAGAAATTTTACGGAGGTGAGCTTTGTGCATGAGCATAGGGAATCACTTAGGGAAGTTCATAATTTAGCTAGGGCCTCTACCTCGCTCCCGACGGGAAGGCATTTTTGGTTATCTGCTCCCACTGAGATGGGTATTCCTGTAAACATTACACTGTCTTAATAAAGTTTAGGTCGTTTGCTCAAAAAAAAAAAAAAGCCAGCAGGCACAGGCACGGCACCTGACGGGCCGAGCACGGCCCATTTAATCTGTGTCAAGCTAGGCCCCTGACGGGCCGGGCTCACATGCCTACGTGCTGGTTCCCCGGGCCCGGCCCAGGCGGCCAGGTTTGGTTTGATCCGAAGTTACAAACACCAGTTGCTGCTGTAATCGCTATGTGTACACGCGGAAAAAATTGTCCTATTGACTTTGTTGTATACACCCGGGCACCGAGTCCACACCTTTCGGGTCCACGCCGGCACTCCCACGACCAACCGAGCCGGAGGAGCGACACCACCACGAACCAGGATCTTCCTCCACCTCCCAAATCCCTCGCCCAAATCCTACTGCCGCTAGGGTTTCGTGGCGGGGAAATCGGATTCCAGCCTCTCGCCGCGACCCGCAGCGCGGCGCCCTCCCGCCAGCATGGGATCCCCGCAGGACCCGTTCTACATCGTCCGGGAGGAGATCCAGGGCTCGGTAAATCCCCTCCTTCCTCCTCCGCCCCTAGCTCTTCTCATCACTTCAGTTGCTGCGTAATTCGCCCTGTGTTCATGTGTCTACTCGCCGATCAGAGTTGAACGATTAGCATGTGTATGTGCATGCTTGCACTGCTATGCCCATGAAATTTGTGCTGCTGCTACTTGTCTGTTCCATAGTGACATGCAAATATCGGGCCGGTCCCTGACTTCGGTAGTTGTACTAGTAGTCTTAAACATCTTCTTCAGTACTACTGTATGGCTGAGGGAGCCACCTCCAAATGGATAGATGAAAATATTTATGATGGTGGTTGGGAGTGAAAATTCACAGGCAGACTATCCTCTGTCACGGAGACGAGACGACCTTCTGTCCAATTTAAGCGCTGCCCGATGACGGGCTTAGAGGATGGGTGTTTGCGAGGGATGTTCTCTCACTGTATGTATGCGAACAGCAGTCTCGTGTCACTCGGCAATCATATTCGTGGCGTGAGGGAACTCGAGTAACTACCATGTGCAAGGAAGTTTTTGGATTGAGTTGTTGTTAGCTCGGTTATTACTTCTGTTGTTGCTAACATGTGGATTTTAAGCATGCATCCTGAATATTTGATGTGGCATACACCTCTGTAACCAGTCCTCTTCATATCGATTGGATAGTTCAGAAGATGAGTCATTACACTGCAGTTGCTGCTAGGTCTCTTATGCGGATTTTAGGCATGCTACCTGAATACCACCTCTGTAACTTTTTTTTTGAACTCACCTCTGTAACTGGACATCTTAATCTGATAATCTATGGCTTCTTTGAATTGAATAGTGGAAACTACGAGTTGTTACTCTGCGGATGCTGCTTAATCTCTCATGATTTGAGATAACACATACACTTTCATATCCTGTTATATTAGTTCTGAAGATAAAGGTCATCTGAATTACTGCTGCCTCTCAATTGTATTTGTGCTGCTTAAAGCTCTCCCACAGTGTCTGAAGCATATGCATCATCAACCTGCATGTATAATCTGTATTCATAAGCATATTGCATCATTAGCCTGCATGTATCATCGGTATTATTCCTCTTCTGTTTCTGAGGCTAAGGACCTTTCTTTTGTAGATTGGTAAGCTGCAGACTACGTTCCAGCGATGGGAGCAAGTAGCTTCAAACACCGGAGAATATGTTCATCTGACAAAAGAGCTTCTCACAAGCTGTGAAAGCATTGAGTGGCAGGTACGAGAACGCAACAAAACACTCGCAATAGTAATAAAAAAAAACTGTTTTGATCTTCATCGGAACCTAATATGTATGGCAAGCTATGCATCTAATATTTTGAGTCTGAACTGTTTCGATGGGAGCTTTATACTTGTCTGCACTGACTGGTTTTTGTTTACGATGAAGGTGGATGAGTTGGAAAAGACAATCACAGTTGCATCAAGAGATCCAGCACATTACGGGCTCGATGAAGTTGAACTCTCTAGGCGACGGAACTGGATTGGATCTGCTCGGAATCAGGTATTTCTTGATATTCCATCATTCAAATTCAGGCTTCCAGCTGTGAAAAAAAAGTTTCAGGCTTCCTTTCCCTTAAATATAACAACCGAACTGGTTTGAGGATTGATTATGAGCGAATTCTAGAGGTTTTATTCATTGTTTTCCTTTAACTAGCTCAGAGTATTGCCAGCGTGGCACATCTCTCCGTTTTTAGAAGAAAAATACATGACACTTGAGCATGCATGGGTGGTGCTGTTACAGCTGAATATGATATCCGTAGTAGGGACAAAAGAAAACACAGATTGGAATGCTTAAGTTTATTTATTGAATTTTGTGCTTGTATTTTTGGACAAACTCAACCAGATTGGTTCTGTCAGAAGAGCTGTTGAAAAGGGGAAGAACAATTCAGCAATGGCAAGACACCAGGACCTAATGGGTACACGCAGAACTAATAACTATTCTTCCCAAGACAATGATGACTATATTGATTCAGAATCAGATAGACAGCTTCTACTCATGAGGTGAGTCTGCTTACCCGTACTTTTTATCTGCTGTGCTGATATGTTGGTTAGAACCATGCTATCCTTTTCCCTCTACAAAAGAAACATATTATCTGTTCAACATGACGAATAGGATAACAAAACTTTCGTTTTCTCTCGGTATGCAGTGTTTATTGTACAGCTACCGGTGTTCTTTACATAGCATAAGAAAAAAGTTCTCCGAAGTAGCACGGTAACCAGTTATTGTCACCTCTACTCAATGCCGTGTTTTAGGCTAGCTTGAACATGCTAACCTTTTTTGCTTTTGGCACATCCTAAGTAGTACATGGGTATTGGTTTTACATTCTGTTTAGTGTCTTTGTTGCTCCCCATGGATGATACAGCCGTCTAATTAACCGAATCATCTTATATGTATGTGCCCATTCGGGAGCTTTCCACAAAACCTGTATGAGTATGCCCTTACTTATCCTAAAAGGTCACTTTTATGTATGAGGTACACAGTTTTTTCCGAAAGTGTTGTTGTTTCTGCAAGTACAAAATACTAATGGTGTTATGCTGTCAGACTTCCTATTACAATCATATTATCCCCTTATCTTTTTTTATTCATTCAGTTATCCGGTAGGTATTGAAACGATTAATTTTGTAAACATGAAACTACCAGGCTATATACTCTGCTGCTGTCACTGTGAAGTTCATATTAGTCTGCACTACTTTGATGCTCGTACTGAATTTCCTTCAGGCAGCAGGATGATGAGCTTGATGAGCTCAGTTTGAGCGTTCAGAGGATCGGAGGCGTAGGGCTAACCATACACGAAGAACTTTCTGGACAGGTAGGTTCTAGTGGCACGCAAATTGCTAGGTTGCTGTATTTGTGTGGGTAGTAACTGGAGTGAAAAACTGTCGACTAGAGTTATATATGGCAAAGAAGTAACCGGTTTTTTTACAGGAAAGGATCCTGAACGACCTAAGCCTGGAGATGGAGACTACTTCGAACAGGCTTGACTTTGTGCAGGTTATTTCACCGTCTTGAGCACCAAGTTATATTGTACTCATTCCCCTTGTTTGCGCCTCGAATTGTCCGTCATCAAGACACTGAAAACCTGATGTATCTCTGATGGGATTTTTCTCATGTTTCTTGGTGCAGAAAAGAGTAGCGGCGGTAATGAAGAAGGCCGGCATCAAGGGGCAGATCATGCTGATCCTGTTCCTGGTGGTCCTCTTCATTGTACTGTTCGTTCTAGTGTTCTTGACATAGCTATGTATACAGAATGATGGCAGTGCAGCTGGTTACTGTAAGCTGTGTAGTAGGAGTAGAGTTAAATGTGCAAGTTACCCATTTTACTTGGCTGCTTTGTGTCCACACATTTGAAAGGGAAAAAAAAAGTGTCGCTATTGTGAATGCATGTTCGATCTGTCTGGTGTTGGGTTCATAATTCTGCACCGATTACAGGGAGAATGAGCATGGTGATATTTAGATGAAACTAAGTGGTTGGTACAACACGGTTGCATCAGAGACAAAGATGTACATCCACGCTGACAGTCTTAACATCTTGATGCCTTGCCTTGCCTTGATTACTTCTTATTGCGACGTGATTAACAGCTACTGACTGCCAAACTACGTGAGTAGTACCATCAAGGCTGGCAAGCGACTAGGGCGTAGGAGTACATAAGACTAGAAGCCGAGGCTCTCTCCGGCTGTCTCCACGACGGTCTGCACGAGAGACGACCACGAGAGGGTGTCGTCCATGAAGGTGCCGGGGTTGCGGGCGGAGCAGTTCCTGCGGACCTGTCCCTGGTCGCCGGTGAGCACCCTGATCTGGCCCATCTTCACCATGGACACGCCGAACTGATCGAAGAACTCCCGCTGGCTGCGCGCGAACCGCTGGACGACGGGGCGGGTGGCGGTGTTGGTGAAGAGATCCTGGTCGGAGACGAAGAGCCCCTCCCGGTTGACGAGGTTGACATAGTACTTGTTGTCGAACTTATCTGGGGTGCGCACGTCCAGCGGGGTGCGGCGGTCGGTGCCCTTGGCCGGGCAGGTGCGCTTGAGGCGGCCGAGGAAGTCGGGGTTCATGGTGGGGTCGGGGCGCGGGAAGAGGCGGTCGTCGAAGGAGGTGCAGTGGGCGAGCCCCACGGTGTGGCCGCCGGAGAGCGCGACCAGGTCGGTGGCGTCGAGGTTGATGTTGCGGAGCGTGGCGAGGAGGGCGGGCACGGTGGAGGACGGCGCCGGGAGGCCCGACAGCACGTCCTGGCGCGTGGCGAAGCGCGGGCTGTCGCGCCGGCCGAGGGGCACGCGGTAGGAGGGCCCGCCCGTTGCGGCCACCGAGTCGCGCGCGGCGAGCGCGAGGATGTCGGAGCAGGAGACCACGGCGCCGCGGCACTCCCGCTGCAGGCGGTCGCTGATGTCGTTGATGGCCTTGAACGCGGAGGGGCGGAGCGTGAGGTTGGGCGGCGCCTGCTGCTCGCCCGGGCCTGTGGCGGAGCCGTCGAGGAGGACCGAGGCGTCGCAGCCCTGCACGAAGCAATCGTGGAAGTGGAGGCGGAGGAGGCCCGCGGCGATGCCGGCGTCCTTGCGGACGGCGTCGTTGACGTAGTCCCGCACGATGGACTCTGCCCTGGGACACCGCCGCTTGTAGAAGTCGAAGGACAGGCCTCGCGCCACCGGCGGCTGTCCCAGGTCGTCGTGCTCTGCCGTGGCAAGCAACGAACTCGTCAGTGCAACCACCACCACCAGCGCCGATGCTGCTGCTGTGAGCGTCGGTGCACTAGTCCTCCTAGCAGCCATCCTTGCTCTCCGTGTGACCGGGCTGGGTTTCTCTGCTGCGTACAGTAGGGTGTAGCTAGAACGTTGGGTTTTTATAGGCGATTCCGGTGGACACGTACCTCTCACAAAGAGTTTATTATTTCATGAATGGTGCTGAATCATGAATGTGGAGTAGGCGAGGCGGCGAGAAACCAACAATTGATCCTATCTCTGCCTTACGTACTCCATGTTTAGCTCAACGCAGAAATTCAGTGCCCGCGCGCAGTCGGTGGTGGGACTCTACTACTGGTGATGTGCAGGCGTTCTAGCGAGACACGTACCAGTGGCTGTACTAGTGATGTCAATGAGCCCGATTGAGTGAGTTTTTTCTTTCACATCCCAAGTGGTATCCATTGTAGCCGTTGCGGTGGTTGTTTGACATAGTAGTTTTGATTTTTGTAGGAAAAAATTAGTGCCGCTGGGTACAAGTTACATGCCATCTTTCAAGGGCAACCTAGACATTTGCACTAGAACATTTGCTGGGAATTGCTCAAAAATAGCGAGAAACGGCCCGCCGAAAATATGTGCATTCACGACGGTGGGAGACGATGAAGATGACGATGTACAACTTGGAGGGAGGAGGATATAAGGATAAGCCCGATGAAAACAAGAAGAGCAAGGAGGAAGATCAAAAGGGAAGCAGAGGCATCAAACTCGACGGATCATATAAATCACATGGTGCAGTCAAATGAGATGACGGTGGCCAAGACACGGGAGACAAGGAAGAAACTGATCAACAAGAAGACTCAAGAGAAGCAAGAAAAATGACAATTACTAAACGAAAAAAGAGGTTCCTCAGGACCCCCATTTAAGAGAGAATAACCATTGCCGAGGATAGCAAGTCCATGGCCAAACTCCTTCAAGAGGAACGAGATAAAGCTGATGAACCGAGATGATATGGACGAACTCACCAATATATGACATGATATGGCAAGGAATGACATCTTGAAGCCAAGTAGGCAACCGACGACGGGCAGAGGTCATGTCGTGCCAAGATTTCATGTCGGTGGTTTGGCAAGTGGTGGTGGCGATGTGCTCCATCTTGCATGTCGATGGTGATGAATGATGATGGTGTGAGCAATTGCATGAGTGCCTTTTGGATGTAAAATTACGTCAATTGTCAGCTACTCCCTCTTTTGTCCCAAATTAGGTGTCATGGACTTGTCAACATATGGATGTATCTATACACTGAAATATGTCTAGCACTAGTAGAAAACAGGGCATTGAGCCAAGCACATTGGAACCGGATGTGATAAAAACCGGTTCTAAAGGGTCTGTCCCCTGGGCCCCCTCCCTGCACTAAAAGGCCGCAAGGCCTTTAGGACTGGTCTGTGATACACACCGGTCCTAAAGGCCTTGCGGCCATTTGCTGCTGGGACGGGGCCGAGGGGACAGATCCTTTAGAACCGGTTTTTATCACAAACCGGTTCTAAAGGTTTTCTCTTTTTTTGCAGCAACTACGGGTCCCGCTGTCATAACCTTTAGCACCGGTTTGTAATACAAACCGGTCCTAAAGCCCTCCCCTAAACCCTATATTCTACCCCGAGCTCAGCTCCATTTTTTCCAGGTCGAGCTCAACTCCATTTTTGCTCTCTCCTTCCTCTTGTGAGCTCTAATCCATCCCCATTTTTCTGCACCATTTGTCAAGATTGTTGGTACCCATCGGTTCTACGGTTAGCATCAACATTCCCTCTTCCGGCATTGCAAGTTTTGCTCGTTTTTTTGCTCATTTCATTTTTGTTGTGCTAGCTAGGTGTTTGATGAAATGCCTAAGCTAGAGAGAGTTCATCATTTGTTATGTATACATATGCAATTTGAGCTCAAATTTAATTATGATTTGTGGTTTTTTTTAGTGTCGCGCGCCTTGTCCCCCTCCTCACCGCCGTCGATCGCCCCGTCACTGACACAACCTTGGTGAGCCTATTGTTTTTATTTACCAAAACAAATTTTGATTTGTATGATTTACATATATATTTACTTGTATATAATTTTTTTATATATATAGCGCCATGGTTTTGATATCCGTCCCCGTTGGCCCTCGTCCAGTCTATGATTCGGATGTGGTATATTATATTTTATAACTACATATTTTCATTTCCTGATTATATGACAATTAATTACGCCGACCAATTTGACATAGATATTTTTATCTAGGAGGTAGTGGAACCGGAAATGCCAATCGACCCTATTGTTGAGAAGTTACACTTAGTTGAACAAGAAAATGTTGGCTTGAAAGAAAGATTGAAAACAACTGAAGAAAGGTTGGAAAAAACTGAAAGAGAGAAGATGACCTTGGAAAAGGTTCTTGCCGGTGTCGTCGATGGTCACAAGAGCGAGATGGACGCAATGTGCCTGAAGATTAGAAAGATTAGAAAATATGCAATTAGTAAAGAGGCTTGGTATCATTATGCCGTCGGGTCAATTGTTACCTTTGTTGTCATTTTGATCGCATTTGTTGTTGTTTTTAAATGCATTAATTAGAGAGAGGTTTTATGTATGGTCACTACGCTACTTTGGTTTTAACGTGTGATGAACTTTTTGTATTAATTAATTAATTTAGTCATGATGATTTAGCATAATGGTTGTTGATAAATTTATATAATGCAGATGAACCGGCAATGGATGTACAGTGATCGACGTCGTCCCGAATTCCTTAATGGCATGCATAGTTTTCTCAATGTGGTTGAGAAAAACAGGCAGAATGGATTTATTTTTTTGTCCATGTAAAAAATGCCAGAATAAGAGGAATTTCCCTAGCTCAAGAACTATACACACCCACCTGTTGCAAGAAGGCTTCATGCCCAGTTATTTTTGTTGGACCAAGCACGGAGAAATAGGGGTTGTAATGGAAGACAATGAAAAAGAAGAGGATAATGATAATTATCCTATGTTCGGTGAACACGGTGATACTGAAATGGGGGAAGACGAGGCTGAACTTGAGAACATTGTTGATGAGTCTGATGATGATCTTCGTCAGGTCATTCGTGAAGAACAGATAAACTGCGCAAGTGAAAACGAGAGGTTGAAGTTGAAGCGCATGTTAGAAGACCACAAATAATTGTTGTACCCAAATTGCGAAGATGGCCAGAAAAAGCTGGGCACCACCCTGGAATTGCTGCAATGGAAGGCAGAGAATGGATTATCTGACAAGGGATTTGAAAATCTGCTGAAAAAATGAAGAAGATGCTTCCAAGAGATAACGTGCTGCCCTGCAGTACATACGAAGCAAAGAAGGTTGTCTGCCCTCTAGGATTGGAAGTGCATAAGATGCATGCATGCATCAATGACTGCATCCTCTACCGCGGTCAGCACGAGAATTTAAGTGCCTGCCCGGTATGCGGCGCATTTCGGTATAAGATCAGGCGAGATGACCCTGGTGATGTTGAGGGCGACGATCGCCCCAGGAAGAGGGTTCCTGCCAAAGTGATGTGGCATGCTCCTATAATACCACGGTTGAAACGTTTGTTCCGAAACAAAGAGCATGCCAAGTTGCTGCGATGGCACAAAGAAGACCGTAAGGAAGACGATATGCTGAGACACCCCGCTGATGGGTCGCAGTGGAGAAACATCGACGATAAGTACGAGGACTTTGCACGTGACGCAAGAAACTTAAGGTTTGGTCTGAGTATAGATGGCCTGAATCCGTTTGGGGAGCAGAGTAGCGGTCATAGCACCTGGCCCGTGACTCTATGTATCTATAACCTTCCTCCTTGGTTATGCATTAAGCGTAAGTTCATTATGATGCCAGTGCTTATCCCAGGCCCGTCGCAACCTGGCAACAACATTGATGTGTACCTGAGGCCACTGGTTGATGAACTTTTAGAGTTGTGGGCTGACGAAGGTGTACGTGTGTGGGACGAGTACAAACAAGAGGAATTCGACCTACGAGGGTTGCTGTTTGTAACCATCAATGATTGGCCCGCTCTTAGTAACATCTCAGGACAGTCAAACAAGGGATACAGCGCATGCACACACCGTTTAGGCGAGACTGAAAGTATACATATAGGCAAGAATGTGTACCCGGGGCATCGTTGATTTCTTCCAGACAGGCATCCCGTAAGAAAGAAAGGAAAGCATTTCAAAGGCGAGGCAGATACACGGAGGAAGCCAACCCTCCCTAAAGGTACTGATATATATGACATGGTCAAAGATATAAAAGTAATCTTTGGTAAGGGTCCTGGCGCACAATCTGTTCCGAATGACGCCGACAACCACGTAGCCATGTGGAAGAAGAAATCTATATTCTGGGAACTACCCTATTGGAAATTCCTAGAGGTTCGCTCTGCGATCGACGTGATGCACGTGACGAAAAATATTTGCGTGAACCTGCTAAACTTATTGGGCGTGCGTGGAAAGAAGTCGAGAGATACACCAAAAGCACGGCTGCACCACCAACGTATGCACGAACGAGACGACCTGATGAATCCAGAGAATTTCAAAGGTCCTGCCAGCTACGCTCTTACCAAGGAAGAGAAGAAGATCTTTTTCCAAGTCCTGAGCAGTATCAAGGTGCCGTCTGGCTACTCGTCGAACATAAAAGGAATACTAAACCTTGAAGAGAAAAAGTTCCAAAACCTAAAGTCTCATGACTGCCACGTGATCATGACCCAGTTACTTCCGATTGCATTGAGGGGGCTTCTGCCAGAAAACGTGCGAGTACCCATTGTGAAGCTATGTGCATTCCTCAACGCAATTTCTCAGAAGGCAATCGATCCAGCAACTCTACCAAGTTTACAGAAGGACGTGGTCCAATGTCTTGTCAGCTTCGAGTTGGTGTTCCCACCAACCTTCTTCAATATTATGACGCACCTCATAGTTCACCTAGTCCAAGAGATTTCCGTTCCCGGTCCTGTATTCTTACACAATATGTTCCCCTTTGAGAGGTTCATGGGAGTCTTGAAGAATTATGTTAAAAACCGTTCTAGGCCAGAAGGAAGCATGGTCAAGGGCTATGGAACAGAGGAGGTCATTGAGTTTTGTATTGACTTTATTCCTGACCTGAATCCGATCGGTGTTACTCAGTCGCGCCATGAGGGGAGACTGCGTGGAAAAGGCACGCTAGGAAAGAAATCAACAACATGTATGGACGAGCAATCTTTCACTCAAGCACACTACACAGTTCTAGTTAATTCCAGCTTGGCGGCTCCATATATCCAGGAACACAAGGATATATTATGCTCGGAATATCCGGAGCAACCTGAAGATTTTATTGCTAAAGAACACGTGAAGACTTTCGGCGGTTGGTTGCAAAGACGTCTCATTAATGACAACATTGTTGAAGATGAGCTATACTTGTTGGCCAAGCAACCATCTTCGACTGTATTGACCTTTAAAGGGTACGAGATAAATGGTAACATATTTTACACGGCAGACCAAGATAAAAAGAGCACCAACCAAAACAGTGGCGTCCGGTTTGATGCAAAAGACGACAACGGGCAAAGGGTCACATACTATGGTTACATAGAGCAGATATGGGAACTTGACTACGGACCTTCCTTTAAGGTCCCTTTATTCTGGTGCAAATGGTTCAACCTGTCAGGCGTGAAGGTAGACCCGAAGTATGGAATGACAACAGTGGATTAGAAGAATCTTGGGTACGACAGTGATCAATTCGTCCTAGCCAATGATGTGGCTCAGGTTTTCTATGTGAAGGACATGTCTAGCAGACCGAGAAAAAGAAAAGATAAGGAAGCGAATACATCAGACGATGAGCCAAGACGCCACATAGTTTTTTCAGGGAAAAGAAACATCGTGGGAGTCGAGGACAAGACAGACATGTCAGAAGATTACAATAAATTTGATGAAATTCCTCCCTTCAAAGTCAAAGATGATCCAAGCATTCAGTTAAATGATGAAGATGTTCCATGGTTATTACGGCGCAATCAGAAGAAAGGCAAAAAGAAAAATAGAAACGGATCATCCCTTTAGTCCCGGTTGGGGACACCAACCGGACTAAATGGGTTATGGTTTCGTTTGGACCAATCAGATAGAATCACACGGATCGTGTGTTTCTTTCAAGCGCTTGTGAGTCGTTGGATCTGGGGTGTGTTTCTTTCGAGCTGTTGTGAGCCGTTCGATCAGGGCTATGGTGTGTTTCTTTCGAGCTGTTGTGAGCCGGTGGATGAGGGTGTTTCTTAACCGTTGGATCAAAACCCTAGCTCAACACTTTGTGAGCCAGAGGACCCTATATATAGCCCACCTTCATACACCGGTCAGTTCATCGAGCAAATACAAAACATCCGGATTCGCCATCATACGTCCTGCCGTGCATTTGGTATGCATATATGCACCCAGTAGACACGGTGGGGCTGTATGATGGCGATACCGTTTGTTTTGTTCTACACCCACCTTTAAGGTTTGATACATCATATATTCAGTTCATCGAGCAAATACAAAACATCCGGATTCGCCAGCATACGTCCATCCGTGCATTTGGTATGCATATATATGCACCCAGTAGCCACGGTTGGGCTGTATGCTGGCGATACCATTTGTTTTGTTCTACACCCACCTTTAAGGTTTGATACATCATATATTCAGTTCATCGAGCAAATACAAAACATCCGGATTCGCCATCATACGTCCTGCTGTGCATGTGGTATGCATATATGCACCCAGTAGACACGGTAGGGCTGTATGATGGCGATACCGTTTGTTTTGTTCTACACCCACCTTTAAGGTTTGATACATCATATATTCAGTTCATCGAGCAAATACAAAACATCCGGATTCGCCAGTATACGTCCAGCCGTGCATTTGGTATGCATATATATGCACCCAGTAGCCACGGTTGGGCTGTATGCTGGCGATACCGTTTGTTTTGTTCTACACCCACCTTTAAGGTTTGATACATCATATATTCAGTTCATCGAGCAAATACAAAACATCCGGATTCGCCATCATACGTCCAGCCGTGCATTTGGTATGCATATATGCACCCAGTAGCCACTGTTGGGCTGTATGATGACGATACCGTTTGTTTTCTTCTACACCCCCTTTAGAAACAGAAAGAAGAAAAAAAGAAATGTGCGCCCCACTGTACAGGCCTTTAGTACCGGTTGCTGTTAACAACCGGTACCAAGAAAGGCAAGAGTAAGATTGTGACGACCGGTTGTCACAGAGGCAGACAGAAGAAGTCACGGTATGGCAGTCACGTATTCAACATCGACCAAGAAAGGCAAGCGTAAGATTGTGACGAAAGGTTGACAGAGGGAAATACTCGCGATATATGTATGTACTTTTTAAAAGTGAGAAACAAAGTAGCAGCGGGCTAGTATACCAATCGCTAAATCAATCTACATGTATGGTATCTCGCTAAATCAATATATATATATATTTATCCACGATATATATGCTCGATGTATCACTTGCGCTCTCACTTCTCGTTGCCTTACTCATTACCCACCCTAACAAACACAGAAAGTTACCACAGGCGCATAAACTCCAAAATGCGCCTGGGGTAAAATTACTGCAGGCGCACAATGTAATATGTGCCTGGGATAAGAGCAGTACCGCAGGCGCATACGGTGTAAAGTGCGCTTGGGGTAAGTGATCGGATTTTTCCCATTTTCCACCACATTTTATATATTTGTTTATGATTTTAGAAATCAACTACCAAGTTATAGGATGTATTCCCATATTGTTTGTTGACTAAAATGTTCTTTATTCTACCTTCCAAATTGCTAGGATACAATATTATGCCATGTTCATATATTCAGTTCATCGAGCAAATACAAAACATCCGGATTCGCCATCGTACGTCCAGCCGTGCATTTGGTATGCATATATGCACCCAGTAGCCACGGTTGGGCTGTACGATGGCGATACCGATTGTTTTGTTCTACACCCCCTTTAAGGTTTGATACAGCATATATTCAGTAATCCAGCAAATACAAAACATCCGGATTCGCCATCATACGTCCTGCCGTGCATTTGGTATGCATATTGCACCCAGTAGCCACGGTGGGGCTGGTTGATGGCGATACCGATTGTTGTGTTAGGGTGGAGCGTGGCGCGGGAGTTCACGCGTGGCGCGGGAGTTGTGACGCGTGGCCAGGAGGGCGCGGTATAAACTGTCGCGCCTCGAGCGCGTCTTCTCCTCTCCACGCGCCCACTCCTCTCCACGCACCGTCGCACTTCCACCATGCCCCCGAGGAGAAACAGCACCACCGGCTTCCGCGGCGTCCGAGCAAGGCAGAACGGAATGTTCAGCGCAGATATCCGCTGGGGGGACGACCGCATCCCCCTCGGCTCCTTTGCGACGGCGGCGGAGGCCGCCCGCGCCTGGGACGCGGCGGCCTGGCGCCTCAACCGCCCGCGGTCGCTGATGAATTTCAACGACTGCCACACCGTCTGGGAAGCGGAGGCCAGGGTGCCAAAGCCGCAGATCGTCACTGCCGCCGACCACCTCCACCTCCGCCACCGCGCGTTTCCGGGCCTAGTCGACGCCATGGAAGACCGCGTCGTCCGCGAGTATTACCGGTACAACCCAGGGGAGGAGAGCGCCGACGAGGAGCTCTGGCAGACCCGCGCGGCTGAGCGGGCGGAGCGCCGCCTCGAACGCCACCTCGCGTTAGATGCCGCTCGGGAGGCGAGGACGAATGCGCTGCAAGAGCTTCGTCGGGCCGACCACGCCGGCGAAGTCTGGGCCTCCGACGATCCGAGGTGGGGGCCTATCTCGGACATACCATCATGCACCTCCGACGACGACGAGGAGGTCACCGACGAGTTCGACGACGACGATGACCCGGAGGAGGTCAGCGACGAGTTCCCCGACGACGACGAAGAGGAGTAGTGTTCGTCTGTTTTCTCTTTTTTAATAAAAGAATTTGTAATCCGGCGACACTGCGGCGCGCTAGCGCGTCTGTTTTCTGTTTTTAATAAAAGTAACCTTCTGTTTTCCATGTTTTATAAATCAATGTAAAAGAAAACAGAAAAGGGAAACAAAAAAGAAAAAAAATAAAAGAAGAAAAATCTACATGTATGGTATCTCGCTAAATCAATCTATATATATTTATCCACGATATATATGCTCGATGTATCACTTGCGCTCTCACTTCTCGTTGCCTTACTCATTACCCACCCTAACAAACACAGAAACTTACCACAGGCGCATAAACTCCAAAATGCGCCTGGGGTAACTTTACCGCAGGCGCACAGTGAAATAATGCGCCTGGGATAAGAGCAGTACCGCAGGCGCATATTTAGTAATGTGCGCCTGGGGTAAGTGATCAGATTTTTTTCCATTTTCCACCATATTTTATATCTTTGTTTATGATTTTAGAAATCAACTACCAAGTTATAGGATGTATTCCCATATTGTTTGTTGACTAAAATGTTTTTTCTTCTACCTTCCAAATTGCTATGATACAATATTATGCCATGGGGAGAAATTCTACATTCCAAATGTTCTTCGTTCTACCTTCCAAATCTACACGATGAAATTCAACATTTACATAGTATGAGATGAGCTCTTATCACAATGAGCTATGCCATGGGGAGAGATAGATAGTGTACAGAACACCATTTTAAATCATTCCTAAGCAAGCAAGAAATGGGATATGTTTGATAGTAATAAACTGGTGATGTATCAATCATGTTCAAAATACATTAGCTAGCAAATCGAACACCATTTTAGAAATCAACTATCAAGTTATGGTGAACAGATATATAGAAACGGTAGTTTTTCTGTTTTGTTTTCTTGATGTGTTTTTGTTTGTTTTCTTGATGTATTTTTGTTTGTTTGTTTTGAAATGTGTTTTTGACATAATATAGAAATAGTATAGCTAGGAATTAATACAGAAATAATATCCATTACATAACAATATATCCATTACATACTAATATATCCATTACATGCATATATCGAACGCACGATGCGGTACACAAACAACACCTACTCGAGCTCCGTCGAGTAGATGCGGAACAACTCGTAGGAAACGTATGCATCTATGGCTGCATAGTTGATGTTGGTCCGGTCCAGTGGGGTCTTCGCCCAATACCTACGATTCTTGGAGGGGAAATGAAACTTCATGGTTTCGTAGCCCTCGTGGATGAAGGCAGTTGCCATCGGAGCCATCCCGATCTTGGGCCCGGGCAACTCATCGAAATGGATAAGGTCCTGAAGATCAATGTAGTGATCTTCAGGTATCACAATACCCAAGCGCATCAACTTCTGACGGTCTTGAGTGATGTCAACGCTGCAGAAGTCTTACCCCTTGTTGACAAGAAAATCAACAAGTGCCGGAGAATGCTTTGAACCACTGCAACAATAAAAATAGAACACGTGTTAGATATGTTGCAACACATGTATTCTTCAGATGCAACAAAGAAATCGAAAATGCAAGATTGTACGTGTGCGTTACCTTGACCATTGGAAGACCAAAACGAACTCCTTGATCGCAATCTGGATGACGGCAACATCCCGTTGATCCGCCGTATACTCTAGATCAAGCCCGAAGAACCTATGGTGTTCATCGGCTTGTTCATAGAGATCGCTAATAAAATGCTCAAGAAGACCGGGGAGCCTCTCGCAATTATTGGTGTAGACCACGTCGAGACTCTTGCCGCATGGTGTGGCCACACGGAGAGTCTCCCAAACATCAGCCATGTATGGGTGCTTGGTGGAGGAAGATCAAAGAGAGGAAGAAGAGGAGGAAGAGAGAAGAAGAAACAGAGAGACTCTCGATCGGGTTCGCACTGTAGCAACAAAACCGCCGCGCGGGAGGCGATCAGTTTGTACCTAGACCCTTTCGCACCGGTTGTTAACACAAACCGGTGCTAAAGGTCTGTACAGGGGCGCGCAGTCTGAATGTGGCCCCACTACAGACCCTTTAGCACCGGTTTGTGTTAACAACCGGTGCGAAAGGTCTGTACAGGGGCGTAGTCTGAATGTGGCCCCAGTACAGACCTTTAGCACCGGTTTGTGTTAACAACCGGTGCGAAAGGGTCTTTAGCACCGGTTGTTAACACAGACCGGTGCTAAAGGTCTGTACAGGGGCGTTATCAAACACTTAGCGAAAAATTTGCTATCATTCTTTCGCACGCGTCTTCTCTCCTTCCAGTACGGCGAAGCCCTGCTCCGGCCGTGCGTCGTCGTCCGCCTCGCCGTCATCTGCTCGTCGCCGTCCGCCTCGCCGCCCCGGGCGCGCCCCGACGTCGCACCACTTCCCTCTGCCTCCCACCACCGACCCGAGGCCGCGCGCGCCCCTCCCCACCGCGGCCCCGCCTCCGTCGCCGTTGCCGTCCGCCTCCGCCCCGTCGCCGCGCGCCCACACGCGGCCCCGACGCCGCCGCGCGCCGCGCCGTCGCCCCCTGTGGACCCTCGCCGTCGCCTCTCGCCCCTCGCCGTCGCCCCTTCGCCCTCTGTAGGTAAGTAAAACAGAGATGATTTTTTTACTGCTTTAATTTGTTTTTACAATTTTGTTTAGTGTTAGAATTTTGTGTTAGAATTTTTGTGTTAGAATTTAGTGTTAGAAATTTTTAGAGTTATAATTTAGTGTAAGAAATTTTTTAGTGTTAGAAGTTAGGAATTTTTTAGAAAAAAAATAGTGTTAGGAATTTCTACTTAGGAATTTTTAGTGCTAGGAATTTCTAGTTAGGAATTTTTACTTAAGAATTTTACTTAGTAATATCAACTTAGGAATTTTACTAAAGAATTTTTAGAAAATTTCACTAATTAAGTTAGTGTTAGAAAAGTTCACTAAGTTAGACAAATTTCACTAATTAAGTTAGTGTTAGAAAATTTCACTAAGTTAGAAAATTTCACTAAGTTAGAAAAATTTCACGTAGTTAGAAAATTTCACTAAGTTAGAAAATTTCACTAAGTTAGTGTCTTAGAAAATTTCACTAAGTTAGTGTTAAAAAATTTCAGAAAGTTAGAAAATTTCACTAAGTTAGTGTGTTAGAAAATTTCACTAAGTTAGTGTCTTAGAAAATTTCACTAAGTTAGTGTTAGAAAATTTCAGAAAGTTAGAATAATTTCACTAAGTTAGAAAATTTCACTAAGTTACCATCTTGTTCCTGTTTAACTTTCATCTTATTTCTGTCTATTTCTCAATTTACTATTTTTTACTAAGTTAGAAACACTAAGGTATTTTACTTAATTACGGAATATTTACTTAGTTCGGGCTTGTTTTTAGTTCATGTCTATGTTGGACCCGCCGGGCGATGTCCGGGACTGGGCCCCGCCAGGCTGGCACTGGGAGCTCCTTAGTACCGGGGCACGCGGCTTGGTGAGAAATCCGGGTGACGTGGTCGACCCGGATATTCTTTGGTGGCCATGGCGTGGGCCACGCTCGGTGCGGAGAGAGCCGGCCCCTGAGGAGGTGGTACAACAGCGTATCAGGGAGGAGGACGGGCACGTCCGTCGCTACATGTACTTACTCGATAGGCAGTATAGCAGCAGTTGGTCGATTATTCGGAGGGTTCCTTACCACGTGAGCTATGACCCTATGAGGGTTCCTTATCTATGGATGCGTAGCACCCGTGACTCAGCACCCCGCGGCTTAGGACCCGGTCGGAGTTAATTATTTTGAGAGATGTCACGAGACTATATGTATAAGTGATATTATTCGATCGTGATGTATTAGGGTTAAAAAAATTAACCCGAGCTATGTAACTCTTGGTGTTTATTATCATATGTTTAAATATTTCATTAATATGTCCAGAACTATTATTATTAGAATTATTATTTGTAGTTAGAATTATTATTAGAATTAGAATTAGAATTAGATTTAGAATTAGAATTAGCTAGAAGTAGAATTTCGCTAAGTGTCCGATGAAATAATTTCGCTAAGTGTCCGATGAAATAATTTCTCGCTAAGTGTCCGATGAAATAATTTCGCTAAGTGTTCTTCATTTTATAAATTTTACTAGCAGGTGTTGAGCTATGGATCCCGAAGAACCTGCACATGATTCGCACGCCGATCAGCTCGCGGGAATGGGTGAGGTGGAGAAGGAAAGAATAATGTGCCAGATGATTTTTGAGAATGCAACGGCCATATATCATGATCACGACGGTGGACAGGCGTTTAGCAATCAATTTTTGAATGACTCCGGTGACGGAGCTGAGAATATAGAAGATGTAGTAGATGATGACGACGAAAACGTCGAGGATGCAGAAGTGCCCTCCAGAACAAACTCTGCCAATGTATATCTCAAATCACTGTTGACGCAACAATTAATTTGTATTGCACTTACTAACGAATCATTATTTTCCCGTTTAGGAGCCCTCCGGAACAGCTAGCGCAAGTACTGAGACAAAGTCGAAACGAGGCCCGATCGCAAGGTTGAAAGATACCGCAAGGTTCTCGATCGATACAGTTGCTGCTGATGGCAAACCACTGGAGCCCCCAGAAACTTATCGCAAATTCGTAAATCAGTGCGGAGTTGTTGTAAGAGACCTGGTCCCGATCAACTTAATAGAATGGAATAAGCCAAAGACCGGCGCCAACGTTGGAGCTACTTATGTCGATGACAGATTTAAAAAACTGCTTTGCGACACGATATGGCTAAATTTCAGCGTAGCTGAAGGTAAGAAGAAGAAAGTCGAGGAGTGGGCTTTGAAGAAGATGGCCACACAATTCCAGAGGTGGAAGAAAGACCTGTGGAAGAAATATAAGGACGAAGATCCAGTTTTCACTGGGCAACTAGTGAAGATAAGAGACGTTTGGGATGATTTTAAGGCGTACAAGAAATCGGGTGTCTTTACATCCCGATCAGCCACAAATAAGGAGAATGCGAAGAAGAAGAAATATCACCATATTTTGGGGTCAGGTGGCTACATGACTGCCCTGCCTAGGTGGCGACGCTATGAAGATGCGCTTCTGAAAAGAGGTATCATTCCACAGACACATGACTGGCTCGATAGGTCCAAGTTCTGGTTTTTCGCGCATGGGGCAACATTGGACGCTGAGACTGGGATGATTGTTGCTCAGGGACCATGGTCAGAAAAAATAACAAAAGTCGTAGCAGGACTAGAGAAGGCAATAGAAGTTGTTCGAAAAGGAACTTTTGTTCCCGATAGAGAGAACGACGAGCTGACGAAGGCACTCGGGAACCCCGAAAAGTGGGGACGAACACGAGGCTTTGGAGCCACTACCCCGTGGAGCCAAGGGTTTCCAGCGGACATTGGCACTTACAGAAGCCGTGGTAGAAGCAAGAAGAAGGCGTTGGAACGGATATCGACATTAGAAGAGAAGGTGGCGTTTCTCTTGGAGAAAGGGGGACACCCTGTACCTAACACTGAAGAGGAGGTAGAACATCGTCCTGCACCTGATCAGCTGCAAATAGAAGACGATCCTGTAGCAGATACCGTCCCATCTCAGCATAGAAGCAGCGTGGGTTCCACGCAGCTGCAGCTAGAAGACGGTCGTGCAGTCGAACCGTCGGCGCCTCACTACCCCGTGGATGATATCACGGAGAAGAGAAACTGTGAGATACATATGCCAATGGGGAACATATCCTTCAGGGTGGCGTCAGGCTATGCTTTACCGAATCAACCTGGAGCAATCTACCATGGTGGTCAGATTCCAGCATCCCATGCTCGTGTCGGATTGTCAACAATTACGCCAGGATGCCATTCAATTGAGCTCCATATTCCTGGAGGTGAAGGCGAGAAGACACTGGGAGAAATGGAGCTTGGTATCATCTTGTGGAATAAGAAACACATCGTGTTTCCTAATGCGGCGCCAAGGCCACCGACTCCTCCAGGTACAAATGCACCACCTCCATCAATTACTGAATGTTGCACCACATGTAAGGCTATTTTTAATAGTTTTTTCACTTTCGTACAGAGAATGCACGACCTCCAAGTCCACCCCCAACGCACCTCCAAGTACACCCCACAACGAAGATTGGGAGCCCGAGGCCGAGGGTCCATCGCCCATGCACTCCCGTGAGCCGACGGATGCGCCCACTACGGGTACGGCAAAGCGGAAGCTGCAGTTCAGAAGAAACAGGACTCCTCCCAAGAAGATAAAAAGGAAACCCAAGAAAGTCGAGACTCCCCCGAAGTTACCAGGCCTGACGACTCCGGAGGAACTAACCGATGCCGTGAAAGCCAAAACCAAAGCATGGTTCGCACGTTTTCCCCTGAAGCCCCCTCCAGACGTCTGGAAGGAAACTCTGAAGGACATCCCAAAGTGGAAAATTGAGCGGACCATCGACAACTTATATTATCCTGCACCGCCGCCCCTTTCAGACTATGAACGGTACATTGAGAAGATGCACACCGCACAGATGAAGCAGGTGGAGCAGATGAAGCAGGCGGAGCAGACGAAATGCGGGAAGCAAGTTCCCCAGCTCGGACAACAAGAAGCACGGTCAATTCCCCCGCTCAAGGTGTTATCTGACCAGGCTTCAGTGTCCAGTCCATGCATGGGCGACGTGGGTTACGCTATTGCTGATGTGGTATATAAATACAAGCCCAAGCACCCTCTGGTCAAAAATCCCACTGCTCTAACAACCCAACTACGGAATTTACATGATTGGTACTTGGAGGCCGCAAGGCAAAAGAGAGACTGTATCATGGCTCAAGTTCAGGATCAACACTACTTCAGAGAGTATGGTGTGGAGCTTGGGTTCGATGATTTCTTCCAGATGTACAATCAACGTGCCCTCGACAAGTCTATCCTCAGCTGCTACTGTTTGTAAGTGATTTATTTGTGTAATTTAATTATATTTAGTTAAGCTCGCGTTCATTGCCCGTATAATTATCACTCACGACATTCTTTTTGTACGCTACTATGCAGAATGAAGATTCGTGAATGCAGACTGGCAGGAATCTGGGACTTTGGGTTCATTGACCCGTATTCGTATCATCAAAACACAATAGAAAAGTTCAACAAGGATACACCAGATGATTTGCTAAGGTTTTTGAAGCGACAAAGTACCAAAAAAGAAATACTTTGGCCCTACGGATTCAAGTGAGTGTTACTGTCTTGTAGACATTCCATGTTGCTTACCTGATGTTAAGTGTAATTGATGAGTATGCATGACTGCGTGTGTACACGTGCGTAGGTCCCACTTTATATTGTTCATCATTAGAATCGATCAAGGACAAGTTGAAGTCTGGGACTCGTTAACCTGGGGCGCTGACACATGGAAGAGCGCGCGTCAGATGCTTCAAAAGTATATATATATATCGGCCTCTTTCGTTCATCAGCCTCTTTTTCGTTCATTTCCTGCTATCAAGTAAGTAATAACTAACTCTTGTATTCATTTTTCTTTTGTCCGCCAGGGTTTGGCAAATGTTCATCAAGGAAGAACCCGGTACATGGGCAGACAAGCTCAACTTTCAGATAAACAAAGTAAGTAGTACTACGTACCCTGGTTTCAATACCATTACATTACCATTCTCTTGATTATTATTAATTTGACTGAATTATGTTTCTCGTATATAGAACGTCCCGCAACAACCACATGGCACTGATTATTGTGGATACTACGTTTGCGAGTTCATTCACAGGATTATCAATGAGAAATCCCGTACTTTCAGAAATCTAGAGGTACGTAACCGGGTCTTCACAACTTTATTTATGTTGTCATCAATTATGTTTAGTTTTGTTCATAACTTAATTGTTTTCATCTACGTCTTTTAAAGATGGCACGAAAGCGGGCGATGCTCAAACCAATCGAACGTTGCAAGGCAATTGCAGAGGAATTGGCAGGATTTCTCCTCACGCAAGTCATAGATGAAGGCGGAAAATTTTTCCATCCTATGAACCAATTATAGCCAGCTCCCTTCTCTATGCAATTATACAACTATTGGAAACGAACTTCAGATTATGTAATGCTCGGTCGACTACTTCGTGTTACATGTATATATATATGTACTTTTATTTGGTGCATCAACATTTAACTGCAAACACGGAATCGGAAACACTTAACCGCAAACACGGAATCTGTCGAGACATCGTAGTAGTTTTCATAGACTGGGGTGCCATGAGACTACGGTAGAGACGTGGGGTAACGGAATGGCGTAGTAACACAGAACACGGGATTTTACCCAGGTTCGGTACGTCGCGACAGTACGGCGTACCTACTCCTGCCTTTCTCACTATAAGGGACTAAAGCCCGTAATTCTGGGTTACAGTGTGAGGGAATAGATCTAGCTTTGCTCGGCGAGGATCAGCTTCTCGGCGAGATAACCTAGAACTTAGAGCTTATTCAACTTAGCACTTATGAAATCTATCCTCTGTCCGGCTTTATATAATAGCCGGACTAGGTCTTACAGATTAGGAAACCTAGAAGGCTACGTTTAACTTGTAACTTGGACGGTAAGAAACCCGTCTTCTCCTCCAAGCCAGATCACGCGGGCCGTGATCCGGGTTCTTCTAGAATCCGGCTTCTGCGCGTCGGCCTACTGGGCCGCCCAATGGACCTAAGCCCATTACCACTTGGGCCACCCTGGTAGTCCGGCACTTTGTCTACCATCTTCTATACCCCTATTCGGTATATATCCGACAGTAGCCCCCAGGAAGGATCAAAACTCTGAAACTCCGCCTTTCGTCAAATACATTTTGTCCGGGAAACTTGATTCAGCAGTCTTGATTCTTTCTTCTTTTCCTTTCAAAGGAGATGGTAACATAAAACTCGGAACTATGAAAATCCGGCTTTTCTTCTCGCGATCCTTCGCGGAAAAGGAACACGTGACATCAGCGCTTTAATCATGCTGACGCAAGCGCCGCTTGGTTTCACGCGGGAAACCCTGCAACGTATCTCTGACAGATTCTCACGAGAAACGAGGAGATAGCCATCATTCCTCTGTCGTTCCGTTTCCCGGATTTTCCGGCGAGCGACACGCGTCGAACATCCAACGGTCAAAAGAGCCGTTGGCACGTATCTAAACGATTTCCAGCTATAAATAGCCGTCCTCGAGCCCATCGGCAATCTTCTTCACTTCCCTCACTGCCTTCACCATTGGTACGAACGCAAGCTCGAGAGCGAAAGCTAGTTCCTGCCCCGACGAGCCCTTGCTACGCCGGAGCGCACCAGCACCACCAAGCACGATGGCGTCCCCGAAATCATCACCGGCCCGCGCCTCCATCGACGAACTTCTGGGCGATCTAGATCCCCAAGTTGGGTCGCCCAAGCACGCCGGCGGCGAGCCAGAGAAGAACATGGCGTCCGCGGCGGGCGGCGGAGGAAATGCTTCCGCCGCCGCAGATGTAGCGGGCCCAAGCACGACAACATCCCCGCCACTCGCGCCGGAAACGATGGGGGCCAAGACTCATCCTCGTGGCACTAAGCGCTTCTCCGCCGGAGCTGACGAAGAAGCAGAATTTGTCGGAAATTGGAATCAGAGTGATACTTCACTCGTCCTCCTTCGTCGGATGTCAAGGGACAGATTAATAGTTAAAGGCAAATGGCGGATCTCGAAGAATGAGCCAGAGCCCAAGCCAAAGGAAGGTGAACGCGTCCTCCTCACTTCTCATATCACGAGAGGTATGGGTTTTCCCCCTTCCGCCTTTTTCCTTGACGTCCTCAATTTCTATGGTGTCCAACCACATAATATCTCTCCAAATTCCATCCTCCAATTAGCTAGTTTCCAAGCTCTTTTCGAAGGGTATCTTGGAATAACTCCTAATCTAGACTTCTGGCATTATTGTTTCGAGGTAAAACACAATATCACAAACGGTGTCTCGCCCATCTGCGGTACTATATCTTTTATCCTCAGAAACTTTAGGGAAGAATGGTACCCCAGGATAAGAATGTCGAAACCTGACCAATCTTGGCTAGGCTCTTTCTTTTATCATCAAGACATTCCGTTCCCCAACAAAGAAACTGGACTTCCTCCCTTTGTTAATTCTGCTGCCATTCCTCATGAAAATTGGACACTTGAAATAACAGAGGATTTGCCTGAAAGTCTGATGAAAATAAAGCGTCGCATTGCCAAACTTTCTTCTTCTCAACCACCTTTGGTTTGGAAGGATATAGTGCTATGCTGGTTTGGACGTCGCGTACAACCTTTATCCCTTCGTTCCCGACTTCTTTGTGAGTACACGGGACCGGAAGATAGCATGAGAGGCACTGATAGATCCTTTAGCAAGAAGGATTTTGTCGAACGCCTTCATCAGATAGTTGCCGCCGACAGCCAGGTTGAAGAGAGTCTAGCCATATATCATGCGGAAAATCTGGTTCCTAAGGTACTTTTCTTCCCTTGCTTCTGAGTTTCCTCAGACTATCTTCTCTCTTCATTTTTAACATACTGCTGATTCTTTCCTAGTTTGACGAACTTGGAGAAGATGATCTTGCTTCTGATGCTGAAATCAGCCAATTGTACGCCGAGTTTTACAACACCCAAAAGCGCAAGAGGCAAACTACCATCAAAGAAGAATTCCCTTCTGCAGCTGCAGGTAAAAGGGGGAAAACGAATATGCCAATGGGCGGAAATCTTCAATCACCCGTCAGAAACGAATCCATTCCTGCTCCAGATGATATCCGGGTGAAAGAAGAACTTTTCGACGAACTCGGATATATTCGTCCGGAAGCTAAGAAGTTTTTTGCTCCCGCGCCTCTGGTTCGCCCTTGGCCGCAAAATGGATTAGTTATCCGCAACAATATCGCATTCTCGCCCCGGCAGGTCATACACGATGGCCTTCACCACGTAGGAATTCTTTTCATGGAATATGCCCGAGAATTCAAGGAGACCTTAACTGATTTGCGAGAAATGAGCCAGGTAATACCTCTAGCCCCCAAGCATTAAGTTGAAAATCTAAATTCCTCTTAATGATTCTTTGTATGCTTGTTCAAACTTAAGCATCTGGCTTTCATTTCCATGTTTCAGCATTCCGCAGATGCCATAAACGCGGAAGTTTTGAAAAAACTTAGCCTCAAGAGCAAAGAAGTAAAAACACTTCAATCTGCTATTGAGTCAAAGAGCAATGAACTGGCGTCGACTCAAAAGCAATTAACCAAAGCCACGGGTATTTTTCTTCGTGTTTGTTGACTTTTGCTGAAAAGTTTTTTTCGAACTCTTGCCGTAATGTCGGATTATTTTGTCCCTGCTTTTCAGCTGCTTTAACCAAAGCCAAGAAGCTTACAGCGAACGCTGCTTATTTTTCTCAACTTCGTGAAGAAAACTCCAACCTTCAAAGAGAACTTTCAAAAGTTCGAGAAGAACTGGAAGCCAGTAATTTAGCCCTTGGGATAGCGCAATCCAAGGCTTCTTTGCAGGCAGCAGAGGATAAATCCATTATCAATGATTTAGAAAGTATGTTATTTCCTCGTATGAAAGAAAGCGATGAAATTGACGCGGTTCTTGGTAAGTTGACTTCTTTTACCAATATTTTCATGTCATATTCTTATATTATCTAATCTTTGCCTTTTGTCAAAAAGCAGGAAATTTTCCAGGGATTTCTCGGGCGGAAAAGATCCGGGCCTTTGGGAAGATATGGAATTCAATCAGAAATGCAGGGATGCATTTACTTAATAAATTCCTGCCTACCAGCAGTATACAATTCTCAGAAGTTTACCGACTTCCGGACGGCATTATGGAAGTAGCAAATTCGAAGGAATCTTTCCTTCGCTCTGCCGCACGGGGTGGTGCGCGAATGGCACTTGGCCTCATGCGCTTACACTACCCTGATGCAAAATCCTGGCGAGTAGCATCCGGTATTCCTCAAGAATGTTCAGAAGCACAAATGGATGCAATCTTTAAAGAAGTTGAAGGCCATGCCACACAGATTGCTTCCATGGTAAATATCTCCATTACTTATCCGGAAGAAGAGGTGCCCGCAGCCCCCGAGAATGATGGCAGCGATGAAGACTCAGAAATTTAAAAGGGGGCGCACTTTACCCTGGACGATGGATGCGCATAGTAGCTTTTTTACAATGTAACTCATATTGTAATACTTCTATGTCTTTTGTCGAAACAAGAAACTCCGCCTTTTGCGATTTCAAACTTCTTGCAAAGTTTTTCCGGGTTTGGCTGCTCCTTTATCTTCTAAGTAATCTGGTATACATGCTTTAACTGTTCTTAGTGTTTGAAATGACTCAAATAGCATTATGAATCGTTATGCCGAGTAACTGGGGACGAACCAAGCAGTTTTAAAACTCGAAAACATGAATCATGCTAAAGGCATTTTTACTAACTAGTTCCAGTAACCCAGCATACGCACGATCAGATAAGACATAGAGAAAATAAGGAACTGTTCTGAAACTTGGGCACGCAGGCACAATCCGAGTTTCCTTTAACCTTTAACAGGTCGAATCATTCAGCTTTTTAACACCGAGCACGCAGGCACAATTCGGGTCAACATTGAGTATTTGTAAGATCATTGGGAAATAGAAAAAGCGGAAATATTTTGTACTTATAATGAATATGAATTCCGATAACTTTATTTCATGATCTCAAAGATGTTTACATAGAAATTGAACTAAGTGTAGAAGGGACGTAATTGCTGGATACTCCAAGGCCTATTTGTCTCTCCTAGTTCAGCATCTATTTTTCTCTTTCTTTTGCGATTCGGCTTTTTGGGATCATCCTCCGTATCTCGAATGTCGACAAGATAATATGATCCATTCTTCATGGCTTTACTGATGACAAATGGTCCTTCCCATACTGGGGCCAATTTGTGCTTTCTTTGCTGCACCAATCTCAGCACCAAGTCGCCTTCTTTAAAAGAGCGATGCCTGATTTTCCGACTATGATAACGTCGTAAACCTTGCTGGTAGATGGCGGATCTTTGAAGCACAAGTTCTCTTTCCTCTTCTAGGAGATCGACAGCATCCTGTTGTGCTTCTTCGGCATCTGAGTCATCAAAATTTTGCACTCTTGGACTATCATGGATCATGTCCGTTGGGAGCATGGCTTCCGCACCATAAACTAGGAAAAACGGGGTTTGCTCGGTTGACCTGTTTGGCGTTGTTCGAATACTCCATAACACGGAAGGTAGTTCTTCTACCCATGCTCCGGCTGCTCTATGAAGAGGAGTTTCGAGTCTTGGGCGTATTCCTTGCAGGATTGAGCTATTCATTCTTTCAGCCTGTCCATTAGATTGCGGGTGCGCCACAGATGCAAGATCCAAGCGAATTCCCGTTTGTTGGCAGTATTTTGCCAACTCCCCAATGGAGAAATTTGTCCCGTTATCAGTTATTATGCTGTGTGGGACGCCATACCTCATTACTAAATCAATAATGAAATTTCTGGCAGTTACGCCATCCAGCTTTTTGATGGGTTTAGCCTCCACCCATTTTGTGTACTTATCTACTGCTACAAGTAGATGTGTAAGTCCACCTCTTGCAGTTTTGAACGGTCCCATCATGTCTAGCCCCCAGACCGCAAACGGCCAAGTGATAGGGATAGTTTTTAATGCTTGGGCCGGCAAATTGGTCTGTTTAGCATAATATTGACATCCTTCGCATGTATTTACTATGCGTTCGGCGTCTGTCTTGGCTGTTAGCCAGAAAAACCCTGCGCGGAATGCTTTTTTGACTATGCTTTTTGATTGAGCATGATGTCCGCAATCGCCGGCATGGATTTCTTGCAGTATTTCTCTTCCTTCCTCTGGTGAAATACACCGCAGAAAAACTCCAGAAGCACTGCGTTTGTATAAGTGGTCGTTGATTACTACATATCCTTTGCATCGACGTTGTATTTGCCTTTGCAGGACTTCATCTGCTCCTTCCGGGTACTTCTGATTGACTAAGAAGTTTAGGTACGGGATTGTCCAATCCGGTTTAACGAACATGACTTCAATTGTTTCAGATGCTAAAGGGTAATCGACGTCTCCACCTTTGATGGATGGTTCATGCAAATGCTGGACGAATACCCCTGGTGGTAAAGTTGTTACTCTCTCTGATCCCATGCGGGCTAACGCATCCGCGTTCCAGTTTTCCTCCCTTTTTATGTGAAGGACTTCGAACCCGAAGAAACAGATGGCAAACTCATCCACCGTTCTCCGATATTCGGCCATTATGGGGCTTTTCGCGTCCCAGGTCTGGTTGAGCTGATGCTGTACCAAATCCGAGTCTCCGTAACACAAGATGCGCTTTACCCCTATTTCTTTTGCAATATGCAAGCCATGAAGCAAAGCTTCGTATTCTGCCACATTGTTACTGGCGTTGAAGTGTATTTGCAATACGTACTCCATTGTGTCTCCCTTGGGAGATTTTAGGACTACGCCGGCTCCAGCTCCTTCTTTCATCTTAGATCCGTCAAAGTGCATGATCCAGTACTCGGATTCTGGCATCGGTGTATTTTCCATTGCTTCTGTCCAGTCGGCGACGAAATCTGCCAAAACCTGGGATTTTATTGCCGTTCTTGGCTGATACTTAATGTCGAAGGCTGCCAGCTCGATGCCCCATTTAGCTACTCGGCCGGTTGCCTCCGCATTGTTTATAATATCTCCTAGTGGTGCTTTACATACCACTGTTATGGAATGTCCTTGGAAGTAATGGCGCAGCTTTCTGGATGCGAAAAATACGCCATATGCCAGTTTCTGATAGTGCGGGTATCTTTGTTTGGATTCGGAAAAAACTTCGCTTATGTAGTATACCGGATGTTGATCTGGTATGCTTTGCTCTTCTTTTGCCCGTTCCACAACGATTACCGCACTGATAACCCGACTAGTAGCCGTGAGGTATAACAACATGGGTTCTTCATCTTTGGGAGATGCCAAGATGGGGGCGTTCATCAAGGTTTCTTTTAACTGGGTTAACGCTGCGTCGGCCTCTTCTGTCCACTCAAACTTGTCGGATTTCTTTAACAGTTTGTATAGTGGCAAGGCTTTATCCCCCAGCCGACTAATGAATCTGCTGACGGCTGCAGCGGAACCCGTCAATCTTTGGACATCTTTTACACATGTAGGCTTTGAGATATTCAAGATTGCCTTGATCTTTTCCGGGTTTACTTCTATTCCTCTGTGAGAAACGATGAAACCTAGAAGTTTTCCTGAGGGAACCCCGAATACGCACTTAGATGGATTCAACTTCATCTTGTAAGTGCGCAAGTTTTCGAAAGTTTCTCGCAAATCCTCAAGGAGTGAATCTTTTTCCTTGGTTACGACAGCAATATCGTCCACGTAAACATGGACGTTTTTTCCAATCTGACTATGCAAACAACGTTGCATGCAACGCTGGTAGGTTGCACCTGCGTTCTTCAGGCCAAAAGGCATGGTTACGTAGTAATACGTCCCGTACGGGGTTATAAAAGAAGTCTTGATTTGATCTTCCTTTTTCATGCGTATTTGGTGGTACCCGGAGTATGCATCCAAAAAGCATAAAAGCTCAGAGCCTGCAGTGGCATCTATTATTTGATCGATTCGCGGCAGCGCAAACCTATCTTTCGGACATAACTTGTTCAATCCTGTGTAATCTATACACATTCTGAGTGCAGTTGTGTCTTTCTTCGGTACTAATACCGGATTTGCGGACCAGTCAGTATGGATTACCTCCTTGATGAAATCCGCTGCTAAAAGCCGGATAATTTCCTTGCCAATAGCCTTCCGTCTTCTTCCGTCAAATCGACGGAGACCTTGTTTGACGGGTTTTGATCCGGGAATAACCTTGAGTTGGTGCTCAGCAAGTTCCCTGGGTACGCCTGGCATGTCAGCTGGACACCAGGCAAAAATATCCCAGTTCTCACGGAGGAACTTGATGAGCTCGCCTTCCTATTTGTCGGTCATCCCAGTCCCTACAACGACGAATTTTGTCGGATCTTTGGGATCTAGGATTACCTGTCTTGTATTCTCGGATGCCTTGAAGCTATCTGTTGGCTTCCGAGTTTCTTTCCCTGCCGGCATTTCTTTCGGCGATACCTCCTTGGCTAACTCCTTTAGTTCTTCCTGAGCTATAACTCTTTGAGCGCAAAGGGCGTTTTGCTTCTCCAACTCGTTTGCCAGCTTGAAATCACCGGCAATGGTGATTACTCCTCCTTTGGGTCCTGGCATCTTCAGCTTGTTGTAGATGTAGCAAGATCTTGCCATAAACTTGGCGAAAGCCGGACGTCCGAGTATTGCGTGATACACGCTCTCGAACGGCACAACTTCGAAGGATACTTTTTCCTGTCGGAAGTGATCTTTATCTCCGAAGGTGACATCTAGGGAAATTTCTCCTAGGGAGCGTGCTTGCCTGCCAGGAACAATACCATGGAAGCGTATATTGCTGTAATTGAGCTGGGACTCGGATATCTTCAAGTGTTTCAATGTATCCAGGTACATTATGTTGATGCTGGATCCTCCGTCCATCAGCACTCTTCTTAGCCTAGTGTTCTGAACAATAGGGCTTACAACAAGAGCTTGTGTGCCAGGTTCAGGGATATTTCCGGGATGATCAGACTGATCCCAGATTATTGGTGTGTTGGAATACTTCAAGAATTTCGGGGTTGCAGGAATGACTGCGTTTATCTCCCGGAGTGTTCTTTTGGCCACCTTTGCTGATGGAGTTGCTAGGAAAGTTAACATTGCTTCTCCATCAACTCTCGGAAATTTGGGTTCGCCTTGCCGCTGTTGTTCCTGGATTTTGTTATCAGTGTCCGATTCACTGTCTTCTTTGTCAGCTTCTGGCTTTTGTCTGGCGGGCTTCCTCTTGGAGCCCTTCCCCTTATTCCCGGATCCTGCATTGCCTTTCATATGCTTATTTAGCCGGCATTGCGCGTTTGTATGGGTAGGTTTGCCAAATTGGGAGTGGTGGACGCAGGGTTCCGACTTAATTCTCTCCCATTCTTCAGGAGTGTAATTGATGGGATCCGGACTGCGGCCTTTCCACTTGTTCCCTTTTTCTCCTCCAAAGGCTAAGTTAACCTCCTTGGGCTTTGTTGTTGACTCCGGGGTTGCTTTTTTATCAGAACGAGGTGTTTTCTTGGCCAGTATTAGTGACTCAATATTGCCTCCTCTTGCTCTGATGTCGTCTTCGGCTGCAGCATGCTCATTAGCGGTTGTAAGCATAGACCCGAGATCTTTGTGCTTTTTAGAGCCAACCATGAACGGTACGAGTCCGGGTTTTAGGCCATTGACGAAAGCATGCATTGCTTGTACGTCAGTTACCCCAGAGCAACTATTCTTCATTGCAGTCCATCTGGAGATGAAATCCACGTATGGTTCGTCTTCAAATTGGGTGCAACGGTTCAGCTGGTTGATGCTATTTGGGCGTTTGTATGTTCCTCGAAAATGCTGAGTGAATACTCTCGCCATATCATCCCAACTGTCGACAGTTCTTGATGGTAAACCATTAATCCAATCTCTGGCTCCGTCTAGCAACATTAGGGGAAGAAACTTGACAGCTTCCAGGTCTGTCCCGTTGTTGATCTGGACGGCTGTGTAATAATCTGAAAGCCAGGTATCCGGGTTTGTACTGCCGGTATATTTTTGGTAGGTTGGACCAACTTTGGCAAAGCCAGAATGCAGGGTTATCCTTCGGATCCTGTCAGTGAAACACTTAGGACCAAAGTATAGATCATCCTTTTCTGCTCTGTCAATATGCGCAGAATATCTCCCGGCTGAATGGACATAAGGGGATCTACTCCTTTCTTTTCCATTGTTACGCGGACGCGTTTTTCCGAGGTTATCTCTGTCACGCCCTCTGGGATTAGGTGGAGTCCTGCTCCTGTACCTTTCCTTATCTTTGGGCGGTGTCCGAGATCTTTCACGCCTGTGAGGTGTATCGTATCTTCCAGCTTTTTCGGCTGGGTTTCTCGGAGGTGGCATTATTTTGCCGTCATTCCGGTGTTTGTCTTCCCGATCGTGTGGTTTATATCCATCTTTCGGGAGATGAGGTCCGGTTCTAGACGCTGCGTCCCGGTTGTCGGGGTTTTTCTTGTTTTTTCTCGGATCCTCTTTTTTGTCCGAATCTCCTGGTTCTTCCGGTCCAGGTGCTCCAGCAGCGCAAGTAACAGTTTTGCAGAGGGCGGAATTATCATGCAGCCTCCCTGATCGCTCTTGTCCTCGCTGTTGCTGCTGTAATGCTTTTCCTAGGAAAGCATACACCCCTTGGAGTTTTTCCCCGTTAGAATACAGATCATTGTTCAGGATGGCGAACGCTGCTTCCGCGTTTTCAGCTGCGGTTTTGTATATTGGTTCACCCTTGGCATCTTTGCCGTTTAGCTGCTTTTGCCAAGATGGGTTATAGAACCTTTCTTTCGGCGGCAGCTCTTCCGGTTTTGTAATTTCGGGTAACCTTGTAGGTTTTAAGACAGATCTGTGCTTTCTCTCGTACTCCTCAATTTCTTGCTTCATAATTTTGATGTCATTATGGGTTTGTTGGAGGTGTTGCCGAGATCTAAGCAGTTGTTGCTGTTGCCGTTGGAAAGCTTGTCTCCTGGCTTCCAGCATCTCAGGGGGTTCATTGGGTCCCACTGGAGTTTGTAATAGTTCTTGCTCTTCCAGTTCTGTCATTGGCGGAGCAGTGATTTCCTTAGATTTCTTTTCCGCAGGTTTTGTGCCACTAACATCTCCAACTTCCAGGTTTTCGTCAGCGAGATCAGCTAACTGTTTCTTCCGGAGTTTGTACTGGAGTTTTTTGGAAGCACGGTGCTTTTTCTTGGAAGATGGAGGTTTTTTGACAGGTTCATCCTCTGTCATCTCCTTAACATTAGGAAATATCGGAGAAGTTTCTCCGTCTTCCCTCTCTTCCTCTGGCGGAGGGGTTTTAGGGCTTTCCTGGCTATCGGCACCCTTTGTATCGGCTGGTTTTGCCATTAGCACTTCATGGAATCCCTCTTGAAAGGATTTAACTTTTCGTACGAAGGCATCGTCATCTTCGTCTTCGGAGAAATTATCCGATCCGGTTTCCGACTCCAATCTCGCCTCAATGGCGGCGAGCACGGATTCTGTTTCCGAGTTCATCGTCTGGTTGACAGATGTCGGATCTTCCGTCTCTGTGACGGGTATTGGTTCTTCCGTCTCTGGGACGGGTGTATTGTTGTCTGCCTCTTGCACGGGATTTCCGTCATCCGTGTTTTCGGCGATCTCGGATTGCACCATGCCGATAAAGTGGGTATCACTGTTTTGTCGGCGATCTGAGCAAAATCCGGCATCATAGTCGTCTTCGACTGGGTATAGGGCGGGTGGGAGATAATTGCTTTCACCGCAAAACCCCATTGCTTCCGCGGTTAATCCGATAAAGATATTTGCAGATCCAATCGGTAAAACGCAGGCACTTACCAGATGGTTTTGCGCCGGGATGTAGGATCCGTTGTCGAGGAAGCGCCCGACGTCGTTGTCGAATTCCAAGCTTCCGACAGTGATCGATCTTCCGATTCCGCCTAATATCCCAGATCGGAACTTCACGCCTGACGTCGTCTGCCCCACGGTGGGCGCCAACTGTCGAGACATCGTAGTAGTTTTCATAGACTGGGGTGCCATGAGACTACGGTAGAGACGTGGGGTAACGGAATGGCGTAGTAACACAGAACACGGGATTTTACCCAGGTTCGGTACGTCGCGACAGTACGGCGTACCTACTCCTGCCTTTCTCACTATAAGGGACTAAAGCCCGTAATTCTGGGTTACAGTGTGAGGGAATAGATCTAGCTTTGCTCGGCGAGGATCAGCTTCTCGGCGAGATAACCTAGAACTTAGAGCTTATTCAACTTAGCACTTATGAAATCTATCCTCTGTCCGGCTTTATATAATAGCCGGACTAGGTCTTACAGATTAGGAAACCTAGAAGGCTACGTTTAACTTGTAACTTGGACGGTAAGAAACCCGTCTTCTCCTCCAAGCCAGATCACGCGGGCCGTGATCCGGGTTCTTCTAGAATCCGGCTTCTGCGCGTCGGCCTACTGGGCCGCCCAATGGACCTAAGCCCATTACCACTTGGGCCACCCTGGTAGTCCGGCACTTTATCTACCATCTTCTATACCCCTATTCGGTATATATCCGACAGAATCGGTGTTTCCGGATACGTATTTCCGATTACGTGTTTCTGATTCCGTGTTCGTAAAAAACGAAACACGGACACACGGAATCGGAAAGACGTAAACGGAAACCCTGAAAATACGGAACACGCCCTAAACCCTAAACCCTAAACCCTAAATACGGAATCGGAAACCCTGATGTACCGGTTGATGTTACCAACCGGTTCTAAAGGTCCTCCGCCTGCGCGCACTCCTCGGCGCCCACGTGGAGGCCTTTAGAACCGGTTTGTGACAGACCGGTTCTAAACAGGGGGGGGGGGGGGGGGCTTTAGTCCCGGATACGTAGCACCGGATTTGTATCCGGGTCCAAAGGCCTTTACAAACCGGTACGAATACCCCTGTTTCCACCAGTGTAGATACATCTATATTTTGACAAAACTATGACGAGTAATTTGGGACGGGACTACGGGAGGGAGTAGATTGTTCAAATTATGTTTAATTGTTGAAATGATGTAGGAATTTGTGATAAATTTTGTCAAAATTACGGTTGAATTGCCCAACAATTTTCTTTGGGCTGCGACTGAACTTACCGAAAAATCAGAGCGGTAAAAACAGAAGCGCTCCACTTTACAAACCGACTGTCAAACTATGTTTCCCGCACCTTTTACCATAGGATTAAAGCCCCGCACGATAAGAGCGCTACTTGAGATGCTCTCACATGCATCATCAGACTGAACTCTCACGCATGCATGAGATGAGAAGACGATCGAGGACTAAACAAGTCAAGCTAGCTCCAGGATGGATCACTGTGTTGAGCTCACCATCCGTCGCGTGCACTGAAGCAATCATCGACGACACAACACAAACAACACGCACCGTCCGGGAAATACGCCGCGCCCATCCCCATCCATCGGCCCTGTCGCTCTGTCCACTGTTTACCGTACGAGACCGGCCGGAACACGTGGCTTGCCGAAAAAGGCAAAATACAACATAAGCGGCCGGAAAATATTTGCGGAGAGAGACGATGATGACGATATTCGTGCCTCTTTTTTTTTTCCTTTTTTTTCTTTTGAGCGAAATAATGTTTTCCTACCACATCCGAGTAAAGCCCATGCATGCACTTTATAATCCTAGAAAAAAAACTACAAGGAACCGCGAAAGGCCGACACCCATCATCAGGCCATGTCCATGGGCTATACTCCCTTCGATCCTAAGAAAAGTGTCGTCATCAATGAATTAATCACATACAATTTATACGCAAAGCTGTCGACACTTTTTTAGCATCAGAGGGAGTACAATAGATGTATCTAGACATAATTTAGTGTTAGATACATGCAGTTTTGTTAAACTTCATGACACTTAGTTTGAGACGGAGGAAGTACTTGGAAAATAAAACGGCTGAGAACTTTCTTACCAAAAAGAAAACATGCGACATCATTTGGACAAAGCGTGGGTCCAAAGAGATGGTTAATACTCGGCGTATTGTCGTTTTCTCGAAACATGGTTTCGCCAAGTTTTATAAATGAATCCAAACGGCTGAACCGATAGAAAATGAGAAAATGATGAGAAGAACCCCTTACACAACAGATAAAAAATAGAAAAATAAAACAAGGAACACCACACTTGCCATCGAGGACAAGTGGAACAAGCCCGAGAGATACTGAAGCTCCATGACGACGCACCAAAGAAGGAAACAACGTAACGCTTCGCCGCCGTCGAGACCGAGATGGTCAAGGGTTTTCACCCGAAGCCCTAACACGTCAAAGGTACCCACAACACCCCCAATAGGGTAACGATATCAAAGGCACCACCGTCATTGGCATTGGAGCGCATAGTTTTTGCTAAAAAAAACTTAGACCCCGTCCGGAATGTCAGACCATCCAGTAGCCTCGAGTCTGGTGTCCTAAAACGACTTGGGAGAAGACTGAGCTGAACCGCCGCCAACGCCAGGAACCTCCGCCACCTGCTCCTCGCCATCCACAAGACCGAGGAACGTCAACACAACCGCCGTGTCGCTCACTGTAGAGACGCACGTGCAGTCCACCTTCGAGGGTTATTGCCCTATGATGACCCACAAGTGTAGGGTGTAGTGTTCCTACATTTAAATAATGCAAGAACTCTGTGTTATTGTGCTAGTCCCTAGATCAATTGCTAGCACCACAGTTCAACATGAAATGTCATGTAAATGCGTCAAAATTCTATTACATCGCATGATCCGGTCTTTGCAAAATATGAATACAACTTGCATAGTCTCGGAAGACTAGCAGGAAACAGAATTACAGCGGAAAACATAGTACACAATGAGTCTCTTCTTCTTCATGTGCCATAGCCAAAACATGTTGGTTGTAGACTCGAGATCCTGAACGAAACCTCACTCGTCTTCAGATTCATCTGCAGGATGGAATATGCAGGCACAAGGGGGGCAATACAATTTAATATATTGGCAAGTAACATTCTGGTGGATATAAATGGGAGCACTAATACTACATGCATATTTGGCTGAGTGGAGTTTTGGTTGAGTTTGCATAAAGCCAATTTTTCTCCTATCTTTTACTATAAAACATTTTCATCTATAAAAGATATCACTGATAGAAACCAGTGAACCAGAACTAAATTTAAGGAGTACCACTGATGGAAATCAGGGAAAACTCCTACCCATGTTCACCCATCAAAATTTTATTATGAAGTTGGCATGATGAGATTCTTCCGTACTTTCTTGTCCAGCTACTCAAATTGTCCATGACCGAGGACACGGCTAAGATCTTAGTTTGTTGACTCTGCAGAGTTTGTGCATTTTCACCTTCAGACTCAAATCAACCCAAACATCCTATACACCCTGAGTGCATAGAGGAAGGAGAAGATTGAGACGAGATCTTTCAGAAGAAATTCCACCACCGTCCGGCTTGACCTGTTCCAACCTACACCCCCTAAATCTGCTTGTCAAGCACCGGTGAGTTCATTCAACTTAGTTGATCAAGACAAAGCTCATATGACTAAAGCCTGCACGGGGAGCTACTAAACTTAGAAGGACATAGTAATCTCTTTGTTCCGGGTGGTCATCCGCAAGTGACAACCTCAAGTGGAATAACCCATGGACAAGGCCCTAAGGCAACACTCAACATAAACCAGTCTTTCCACTTCCACCTGGGTGGTTCATTTATTAGTTATACTTAGAATTTTTCCGCGACATCTAGCAAAACATTTTGTAACATTGCATAGCAATTCTACTAAGTTCAATGTCTTCTATACTGGCAGGATAAGAAATGATGGCTACACACTACTTGGGAATAGCATAGCATAATTCTTAGATAAATTACCTACCATGCATATTACTCAAAAATCAACTAATGCATATAGAAAATAATGGGTAGTTGATGGTTAAACTCTCTCTTCACAAATTGGAATGTTTCTCTCCTGTACAATCTATACATTGAAAACACAATCAGAAGTAAACAAGCATGCTAACAATCAAACAAGAAGAAAACATACAAAACGACAATCACAAACAAAAGGGTTTTAAATAAGTTAGTCACAAGGATTCAATTTGTGAAAAGACTTAGTGAAAAAGGGCATAGGGTTAGCTACTAGGGCATGGGTTGGTTAAAGTTTAAGTCTGAAGGAAAACAACCTCTGATGGATTCCATACTTGTTAAGAATTTCCAAGAGTTCACTGGGGGTGATTACATCACTTATTAAACCAAGGAAACATGACAATGTTTTTAACACTTAGTTATTTCACCAAAAGAAAACAAGTGATTGGACTAGGTTCTCCTATCTTGTTAAGATTTGTCTCATATATCTTTTTCTTGTTTTCTTCAAGTCCTTATTCCATCTTTTGATGTCTAAGTCTTTTGCATGTTTATTTAATGGCCTTGCTTGTAGTACTCCTCATTGAGTTGGAAGAAAAGCATGTGAAGTATCTATGCAGGATCTAGGGACTTAGTCATATAGAATAAGAGAGAAAGTAGAGATTGTAGTAGAGATTGTTAGAGTTCCTTAATAAAGGACTTGTAAAATCTTCTCTTCTTCTTCTTCATCTTCTGGGAGAGTAGGCTTCTTGTTGAACTTGTTCTTCTTGATGAAAAACTCCTTGTTGCAGTCTTGGTCAAAACTCTTGTGTCACTTGGAAAACAAATTCTAAGTATTGGAAACCAAATCCTAATTCTTCACATTGGTTGGTATCATATCTAGGCTCCTTAGCTTCCTCCTTGGTGGTGACTTCATTGAAACTTCCAACACTTATGTTTTTTTTGGTTCAAGCTAGGTATTGGTCTAATTCTGACGTTGCTCATGTAGCAGATCCTTCATTTTGTCGGAGTCCCTTCAATATGATACTTTAACCTGTCCCAACGTCGCTTATGCCGTCCAACAGGCTTGTCTCCATATGCATGATCCTCGAGAGCCTCTCTCCCTCGAGTAATCTTGTGAGATGAAGTTGTTTAGGGTTCTAGAGATCTCCTAGTCTAGAAGTAGTTTGATGTGTTTCCTAGTCGAGTAGATTTTCTAAGATCTATTGGTGCAATTTGTCTCGGTTGGAATCGGTTGTCCCATTGGGTGCCATGGCAGATCCGTCAGCAGCGGTACTACCGCTGGCAACAGCGGTATTATCGCTATCGGTGGGACTGCTAGAGACAGCGATACTACCGTGGCCCCCAGTGGTACTACCGCTTCCTGGAATTTTTTGCACTTCTAATTCTTCTGTGAATCTTCTCGTAGATCATTTTGATTGAAGTTACCTTACCGCATTTCTATCCCCCTATGATATCTTAGTTGCAGGTGCTAGTGGTTCTAAGGGTGGAGGTCGCAACCGTGCGGCCTAAGAGGACTCGGAAGAATCCCGAGGAAGATGAGACTCCAGAGGTGATTCCAGAGGGAAATTTGACTAGGAGGCATAGGTTTGTAATGATGAAGTCTCAAGCAACAAGGGACAAATCTGTTGTGAATAGGCCTGATGATCAGTTTCGTAGAGAGAGGAGAACCAACCCGTACTCCAAGCCAAGGGATCCAAGGGCTAATGCGTGCTTCTAGACTCTCTTCTAGGAGCGTATTTTATATGAGGAGTACCCGAAGAACAAGAACAAAGTGGTAACCCAATACTCCATCAATGTGCCTTTCATGAGATTCAAGATGGCTTACTTTGGTGAAGCTCTAGAGATCTGTGAGGAGTTTGCTCTTCTGGATTTCATTGAGATCAATGAAGACTATGATGATCATATAGTGGGACAATTCTATGACACGCTCTACTTCCATACTGATGAGAGGAGGATCACCTGGATGACCAAGGACCAGAAGTTTTCTGCTTCTTGGGTTGATTTTGCTACTTTGTTGGGTCTGCAGGACTTTGGTGAGGTACCTGATGTTGCTTTCTCCTCTACCTTGTTCTGGTTTCCCTACCCGAAGAGGAATATGGCTCCTACGAAGATGTTTGATCTATATATCCCGGGCCATGCTATGGCTGGTTGATACGTCATAAATGTATCGCTAATTTCTGATGCTCCATGATCATATTATGCCAATTGCTACATGTTTTCTCCCTTATTTATAGCATTTTCATACGTTTTCCGGGACTAACCTATTAACAAGATGCCTAGAGCCAGTTCCCTGTTTTCTGATGTTTTTAGTTTCATAAAAGTTGTTCTGGAAATATTCTCGGAATTGGAAAGTTCGAAGCCCGGAAGTCCTATTTTCCCCGGAAGCATCCAGATGACCGAAGAGGAGTCAAAGAGGGGCAACATGGGGGCCACACCATAGGCTGACGCGGGTCCCCCCCCGGCCACGCCAGCTATGGGTGTGGGGCACCTGGAGCTCCAACGCCTTTGCCCTTTCGCCTATTTAAGCCCCCCGGATGGAAAACCCTAAGTACCTGGTCAAAATACCCGAAAAAGTTCCGCAGCCGCCCTCACCGTCAACCCTAGATCAGGAGGGTTCTGGAGCTGTTTTCCGGCACCCTGCCAGAGAGGAAATCATCACCGGAGGCTTCTACATCACCATGCCTGCCTCCGGAGTGATGCGTGAGTAGTTCATCCCTGGACTACGGGTCCATAGCAGTAGTTAGATGGTTGTATCCTCCTCATATGCCTCCATGTTTAGATCTCGTGAGCTGCCTATCATGATCGAGATTGATCTTATGTAATTCTATATGCTGTGTTTGCTGGGATCCGATGAATATTGACCTTATGCCAAGTTGATTATAGTCTTTATTGCATATGTTATTTGTGATCTTGCATGCTTTCTATTGCTAGTGGTTGCTCTGGCCAAGTAGTTGCTAGTGACTCCAAGAGGGAGTATTTATGCTTGATAGTGGGTTCATGCCTCCTTGTTGCCTTGCTCGAGTGACAGAAACGTGAAGGGGGAGGATGTGCTCTTGACATTAGGGAGAAACCGGCGGTGAGAGTACCCGCGTGTATAATAATTGCTTACATTACACACTTTGTTTAATGCAATTATCTGTTGCTTGCAACTTAATACCTAAGGGGGTTCGGATGATAACCTGAGGGTGGATTATTAGTCATAGATGCAGATGGATGTCGGTCTATGTATTAATCATCATGTTATAATGTGCACTACGGTGCAACCTTTATTTGTCAATTGCCCAGCTGTAATTTGTTCACCCAGCATGCTATCTTTTATGGAGAGACACCACTAGTGAACTTATGAACCCTGATCCATTTTCCACACTGTTAAACAAACCACAACAATTTTCTGCTCTCTCTACTTTCCGCAAGCATACAACTGTTTTCCACACTATACGTCTAATCTTTGTTTTCAGCAAGACCGGTGAGATTGACAACCTCACTGTACCGTTGGGGCAAAGTATTTTGGTTGTGTTGTGTGCAGGTTGCACGTTGTTGCTGACACCGGTGAAGCGTCAGCACCACTGTCAGTGGCATCAACCTTCCGAAGGTCCTCTTTCTCCTACTGGATTGATAATCCTGGTTCTTAACTAAGGGGAAAATTCCTACTACTGTTCTCTTCACACCCTCCTCTTGGAGTATCCCAACGCAAGCATCAAGGACATTTTCTGGCGCCGTTGCCGGGGACTCTCAAAGTCATCAAGAAGCAACCACTCCCTCGTCAACTCTAGCACCAGGACATTTTCTGGCGCCGTTGCCGGGGAGAAGGAAGTCTTCTGGCAAGGGGAGTCTCTCACTCTCAACCTCTTTATTTTGTTTATTGTTTTGTATTTATTTTTGTCTTGTTTTTATACTCTATATTGAAAACACAAAAAAATTAGTTTAATTTATAACTGTTATTTATTTGCTTGCTTTTGTTTCACTAGAATGAGTATCCCTGAGTTTGAGGTTCGTTCTTTTAAGCAACAGAGGGGAGAGAGTTTAAAAGATGCTTGGTATAGAATAAATGATACTCGTATTAAATGTACAAAAAATATTCTACCCTGATACTCCTGAGGAATTTTGATGTTGGTATTTCTGGTTGGTATAGGTATGTGTTAGATACTCTTACAGGTGGTAATTTTCTAGGAACTCCTGCTGTAGAAGCCTGCAATTTGATTGAAAGTTTAGTAGGATCACCCCCCATTACAACTGTTAAAACTGAGATTACTTTGAAGGATGTTATTAATAAACTAAACTCTTTGGAAATGAACTTATCAATTTTCCTGGACAATGCTAGCAAAATTAGTGAATCAGTAATTACTATTGATAAAAGAATCACTGCTTTAGAGGCTAGCAACACTCATGAAAATCAAAATCTTAGGATTGGTAAATTATAAGATGCTATGGGAACCTTAAGATCAACTTTTTCATCCCTTAATTTCAAGAAGGAGAAAGCCTTTGTGGGAAAGGAGCAAATATTCATGTATGTTCCCAAGACAACTAAACCCAAATCTCAATTTGTGCTGAAAATTGCTAAAACAATTAATGAAACTAAGAGTGACCTCCATGTTGAATCTTCAGAAACATCTGGAGTACCTATTGCTGCAAATAATGGTTTAGAGGAAGTTACTGTTGATGCTTCTTCACTTAAAAATACTTGAGTTGATCTTTTATGCCTAGCTGAAAGGCGTTAAAGAAAAGCGCTACCGGGAGACAACCCGTTTTATTTCTCTATTTTCATTCTGTTTTTCTTTGTTTTATTTGGTGTGCTTTGCACCTGGGTGTTGTCTATTTCCTTAGCCACCCCGCTGTATCTTTTCTTTTGTGTTTTTGTTGAGCCAAGTAAAGCCTCCAGTGGAAAGTTGACACTATATTTCGGATTTCTGCGCAAAAAACAAATTTCTGCTGTGCTTAATCCTGAGTTATATACGCAACTTTTCTTAGTTTACCAATTTTTGATTTGAGAAACAGAAAATTTTCGAAAAAAATCGATCTCTGCCTGCTGTTCTGTTTTGACAGATTTCTGCCCTTTATCGCATTTGCATCTTAATATCTTTCTTTTGGTGTTCTTTTGAGAAAAAGAGTTTTAAAAGAAGTTGTGATAGTAGACAACGTGTTTTTTATTGCTAGTCTTGTGTTGAAACTGAACCATGTGAGTTTATTATTTCGATTGCACTAACGTTGCTAATGAAGATTGTGAGAATTTTGATGTGAAGGAAGTTTTCAAGGGTCAAGAGAAGAGCATGATATGATGTGATCAAGAGGAGTGAAAAGCCTAAGCTTGGGGATGCCCCGGTGGTACATCCCAGCAAATTCCAAGAAGACTCAAGAGTCTAAGCTTGGGGATGCCCAAGGCATCCCCTTCTTCATCAACAAATTATCAGGTCACTTCTAGTGAAACTATATTTTTATTCGGTCGCATCTTATGTGCTTTACTTGGAGCGTCTTTTATTTTTGTTTTCAGTTTGCTTTTGCTTTTACTTTAATTTTTTTTTTCATAATAAGCTTGGTTGGACCCCAGCATTCTTTTATTGGAGATTGACACACTCCTCTTTTTCATGAGAATACGTTGTATTCTTAGTCTCTGTCTAGCTGCTGCATTTATTTAGCTCCTGTTTTGCATGCATCTCTTATCAGAGTTGTTAGTTTTAGTAGTGTTATTTGATTACTCTCATGTTTTCTTACTGTATCATAAAGAGTATTTTTGTTAAAGCATGTTTTGTATGGTGCTTGTTGGGAGAAAGAAAACTGCTGCTTGAAGTAGAATTTATAACAGTACTAGTAGAAGCTTGTATAGACTGTGGCTAGAACTTTTTCATGCCATGCTAAATGTTATTTTAGTTTTAAAGACTTGTGGTTATTGAGTAGGATTAGCCTCAAATAGCTGAGAGTGTTTAATATGTATTGAAAGATTCATGAGTTGTTCGTGTCATAGTAAAGCATCAATATATGGTATTCTCTTTCGAATGATTTATTTGGTTGACTTGGCGCATGCTCACACTATGTTTATGACTACAAACCAGTCACGAATAGCCTCTATGACCACTTAGTTTTTGAAATTGTGATGTTGCTTATGTTTGAATTAATGATGCTTATGTCGCTATGCATGATTATGACTCTTATGCTCTCTTGATTTGTCGCTCCCAATCTTTTGCTAGCCTCCACCTGTACTGAGTGTGATCTCTACTCGTGCATCCAAACTCTCTTAAACCAAAGTTTTTCCCATTGTGTACACCATACTACCTACATGTGGTATTTAACTGCCATTCCAAGTAAATTGCTCACGTGTTACCTTTAAAAACTTCAAAATTATTCCTGCTTTGTATTCATGTTTTTGCTCATGAGGAAGTCAATAGAGAATATTTATCTCACTTGTTGATTGGATTTCACACCTGGACTAGTGGCTTCATCCGCTTATCCAAATGATAGAAGAGCTGGCAGCGGGGTGCCCAGCCCCAAATTAATATAAACAAATTCTCTTCACTATTTTTGCCCCTGATCATATTAGCCGAAGCATAATTGTGTAAACAAAAGAGAAAGAGGGATGGCCTTTACACCAGTTGCGACCTTCACCATGGGATCCGCTCTTGTGAATCCTGTTGGCTTGTGACATACTTTATTCTCTGTTTACCATTCGTTGACACTAGCATACACCCCTCCTAAAATATAGACATTCCTCCACAAATGTCAAACTTTTAATACCTCTGCTTAATAAAATAAAAAGCTCTAGCACATGAGTGATCCCTGCTTCCCTCTGCGAAGGGCCTTTCTTTTACTTTTATGTTGAGTCTCCATCCTCTAACTTTATGCACAGTTGAGAGAGCATTTTTGCCATTCTGAGTTTTATGTGCATTTGTCCCATAAACATCAATAATTACTTCATGATATGATATTATTTGTTCTTAAATTATTTGTTCTAGTCTTCCTCTTGAACTTTGAAAGTGTCCTGGCATTTATGTTTTGTCCACTCTTAAGGACTAGCGAAATACCACTTTGCCATGCTTTCTCTATACCTGAGACAAACGTTTACCTTTCTTTGCATTATTATTCATGATCCTTTATTTGAGTTACTCTTCGTGATGCAAAGTAATTGCTATGCTTTATTATTAAAGTTTTATTCATCATGCATGTGTTCAAAGTTTTATGATCTCAGCGTGCATATGCTTTTACATTAGATTGACCAAGTTTATGTTAGTAGCATGACACCTCAGAAATTATTGTTTTATCGTTTACCTACTCGTGGACGAGTAGGAACTAAGATTGGGGATGCTTGATACTTCATAAACGTATCCCTAATTTCTTATGCTTCATGATCATATTATGCCAATTGCTACATGTTTTCTCCCGTATTTATAGCATTTTCATACGTTTTCCGGGACTAACCTATTAACAAGATGCCCAGAGCCAGTTCCCTATTTTCTGCTCTTTTTAGTTTCAGAAAAGTTGTTCTGGAAATATTCTCGGAATTGGGAAGTTTGAATCCCGAAAGTCCTATTTTCCCCGGAAGCATCCAGAAGACCGAAGAGGAGTCGAAGAGGGGCAACAGGGGGGGGCCACACCATAGGCTGGCGCGGGTCCCCCGGCCACGCCAACTATGGTTGTGGGGCCCCTGGAGCTCCCCGGCCTTTGCACTTTCGCCTATTTAAGACCCCCGGATGGAAACCTTAAGTACCTGATCAAAATCCCCGAAAAAGTTCCGCAGCCGCCGTCATCGTCAACCCTAGATCAGGAGGGTTCTGGAGCTGTTTTCCGGCACCCTGCCGGAGAGGAAATCATCACCGGAGATTTCTACATCACCATGCCTACCTCCAGAGTGATGCGTGAGTAGTTCATCCCTGGACTACGGGTCCATAGCAGTAGCTAGATGGTTGTCTCCTCCTCATATGCCTCCATGTTTAGATCTCGTGAGCTGCCTATCATGATCGAGATCGATCTTATGTAATTCTATATGCTGTGTTTGCTGGGATCCGATGAATATTGACCTTATGCCAAGTTGATTATAGTCTTTATTGCATATGTCATTTGTGATCTTGCATGCTTTCCGTTGCTAGTGGTTGCTCTGACCAAGTAGTTGCTAGTGACTCCAAGAGGGAGTATTTATGCTTGATAGTGGGTTCATGCCTCCTTGTTGCCTTGCTCGAGTGACAGAAACGTGAAGGGGGAGGATGTGATGTTGCCATTAGGGAGAAAACAACGGTGAGAGTACCCGCGTGTATAATCATTGCTTACATTACACATTTTGTTTAATGCAATTATCTGTTGCTTGCAACTTAATACCTAAGGGGGTTCAGATGATAACCTGAGGGTGGATTATTAGTCATAGATGCAGATGTATGTCGGTGTATGTATCTTGTTGTAATGCCCGCACTAAATATCACAGTAATCATCATGTTATAATGTGCACTACGGTGCAACCTTTATTTGTCAATTGCCCAACTTTAATTTGTTCACCCATCATGCTATCTTTTATGGAGAGACACCACTAGTGAACCTATGAACCCCGGTCAATTTTCCACACTGTTAAACAAACCACAACAATTTCCTGCTCTCTCTACTTTCTGCAAGAATACAACTGTTTTCCACACTATACGTCTAATCTTTGTTTTCAGCAAGATCGGTGAGATTGACAACCTCACTGTACCGTTGGGGCAAGGTATTTTGGTTGTGTTGTGTGCAGGTTCCACGTTGTTTCTGACACCGGTGAAGCTCCAGCACCACCGTCAGTGGCATCAACCTTCTGAAGGTCCTCTTTCTCCTACTGGATTGATAACCCTGGTTCTTAACTAAGGGGAAAATTCCTACCGCTGTGCTCATCACACACTCCTCTTGGGGTATCCCAACACAAGCATCACTGGTCTTTCCAAGAATCTGCTGCCAGTTTATGATATCATCCACAGGATCCTGAGGAACACTCTTACCCCTCGTGTTGGGAACTTTGATCAGATCCATGGCTCACTCATTGACTTGATGGTCCATACTCATCGGCGTCGTGGTGATGGTCTCAGGCTCGACATCATGGATATCATATGGAATGAGATGTACAACTACGTGATGAGGAGGAGGGTTCTCGTCTTTGCTGCTCTAGTGTTCAAGCTCATTGCTGCTACTTGGCGTGGTGCTCGGCTCCCTAATTCTCTCTTGGACATTGACCAAGAGCTCATTACTCAACGTGTCAAGGAGCTTCAGGGTCAAGAAGCATGCCTCTCCCCTGCTTGGTCCATATGATCTTGGTCCTGATGGCTCTAGTGATTCTGATTTTGAGATGGAGGGTAGAGCTCAGAGGACTGGGTTTCTCAAGTGGATGTCCGGGGATCTAAAGAAGAGGTTTTGTCGCTAGGTTCACATGGAGAACAAAGCATATCTGGCCCATGTTCATAGCAAGAAGGAACGACAACTGACTCGTGACAGATTTGCCCATCTTGGGGTGCTCGTTCGTCCTGGCTCAGAGGATAGGATCACTAGCTCTAAGGAGTGGAAGTCCAAGCATGGTGGCTCTTGGGTTGATCCTGACCTTATTGATCATGCTTCCACTCCTCATGAGCCTTGGACTCGTGGTGATACTGAAGATGAAGTAGAAGATGTCAACTCTGAGGATGAGCGCGGTCTTGGAAGCCCAGCAAACGCCTCTAGCCCCAACGAGTGACCTCCAGGGACGTTAGCATCGCCACTTCCCTTTTTGGTGTCTTGATGCCAAAGGGGGAGAGAGTTATATTTAGGGTCATCTTTTCGTTTCCTTGGGTGGTTGTTGTCTGTCAAACTTTGTTGTTGATGTTTTGTGGTGTGTCCTGTACTTGTGCTATTTGTGTTGAACAATTTATCTTACTGGTTTGGATTTTATTGTGTTATCTATTTTGGCAAGTATTCCTATTGTTATATCTTTTATCCTTGCTAGGTCTCTAAAAGATAGGGGGCATACATCTAAAGAGAACAAAAGTTTGACTCAACAGCAAACATTATTGGCGCATCACTTGCCTCTCTCAAGAAGTGCTCCAGCTAAATCTTTAGAGCTCTCTTAGTGGTGTTGTCATCAATCTCCAAAAAAGGGGAGATTGAAAGTGCATTTGCAGTTTTGATCTCTCTTATGTTTTGGAGTTGATACAACACTATTAAGTATCTAACAGTGCGCCTAAGTTATTTCAGGAAATATCATTTGGACGCAAAAAGGGAAGAGTGTTGAACGACTTTGCCACCAAAGTTGACTCCGTCCAGCGGTAGTACCGGTAACTCTTGCGGTAGTACCGCTCCGCCCAGCGAGCGGTAGTACAACGCCAAGTACCCCCAACAAGATTTTGGCTACTGCATCCAGCGGTACTTCAGTGGTACTGGTTTAGTAGTACCGGCATGACTTAGTCAATGAGGAGAAACACCTCTCGCGGCGGTAGTACCGCTCCCGCCAACGGTAGTACCGCTCCCTCCAGGACGCGGTAGTACCGCTGGCAGTACCGGTCAAAGTAGTGCCAGATGGATTTTGCTCACGGTAACCATCACGATACTAGAGCGGTAGTGCCCTAGTACTACCGCCAGCCACTTAGATTTATTGTGAATAGGTGGCCAGCGTAGTACCGGTGGGCACCAGCGGTAGTATTGCTGCTGGAGGTAGTGCGGTACTTCAGCGGTAGTACTACCCGCGCCTGTGTATGAGACACCGCTTGTACCTCGCTGGTTGCCAGGGGCCGGTAGTGAAAGTTCAATATGGTCAACTAGAGGGGGGGGGGTGAATAGGTGACCTACAAATTTTAATTCTTTTTCACTTTTAATGGGGCTTTTAAGAAAGTAAATGCTTGATTACCTAAATGTGCAACTAAGTGAGTACCCTAGGTGATACAAAGCAAGTAGCAGCGGAAATAAGGAACGGTACAAGATGACAACAAGTGAAAGCACGGAGACAAGGATATGTTTCCCGTAGTTCCTTCTTAAAAGAAGTACGTCTACGTTGGAGAGGTGGGGAGCCACCTAGGCGCTCCTCAATAGCACGGATGTGCACACCTTGTTCTCCTTGAGCTTCTCCGGTGAGGGAGATTCTCGTTTCCACTATGAGGTCGACTTGAAGGCGTTGACCAAACCTTTACAAGGGGTTGAGGCTACTCCACAAGTGAGATGGAGGCTCTCAACAATTGAAGCTTCTTGCTACAAGGTGGAAGCTACAAGCACTAGGGTTTCCCTTGGATGACAAAGCAACCAAGAGATTACAAGATCCCAAGAGTTGTGGTGTGGGTACACACGTTTTGGCTTGGTGGAAAGGTAGATCTAGTCCTCCTCCATGAGATCCTTGCAGGGCATCGAGTTTGGTTGGAGGAGGAGGGAGATCGGGGCGATTTGAGCTCTACAACAATGGAGGAGAGAGAGGAATGGACGAGCTACCTATCTAGAGGAAGAAGACAGCTATTTATAGGATCCTCCAAATTCTGACCGTTGCAGTCCTGCGGGACCGGAAATTTCCGGGGTAAAGGCCGGAATATTCCGGTCTGAGTTGGCCAGATATTTGAAAACTCCGGGGGGCGGATAATTGAAATATCCGGGGGCGGAATTTTCCGCCCCAATACTCCGCCCCCATTTCTGTGCGCAGGCACCAACATGTTGAAGAAAACTGCTAAGGACCAAGGGCCGGAGATTTGCTCCGGAAATTTCCGGGGCAAATTTCCGCCCCACCTTCTGTGCGCGGGCAATGTGAAGTAGACCAATTTCTGCTAAGTCCTTGAAGGCCGGATATTTGGCCCGGAAATTTCCGGGGCAAATTTCCGTACTGGCTTCTGTGCGCGGGCAGACAAACACTTAGTCGTTTTCGTGGAAGCCAGAAAGGAGGCCGGAAATTTCCGGTTGGATGGCCGGATAATCCGCCACATAAGTCCCGGAATTTCCGCCCTATATACTGAAAAATCCGGTGGCTGAATTTCCACAATAGAGAGCTTCTCTTTGATCTTTTGACAAGGATATACTGATGATCATCTAGGACAATAGCTACACAGACTGAACCACATTGTTAGATAGGAGATATCCGTGTTAGCATCATCACCAAAATCATTAGAGGGATCATGAGCTTTCAATCTCCCCCTTTTTGGTGAATGATGACAACACGGGTATTTGCAGGGAATAAAGCTAACAATGCAGGATATGAAAAACATCACAGATAGCATATATAGGAGACATGCCTCCCAATAATAATAGTTCAACATAAATGACGAGTACGGTAGAACGAAGTTCGAAAAAGACGCACGAAAAACGGAAATGGCAACGAAGAACAAACGAAACCCTCCCAAGCAAATCCCCACGATCATCTAATTCTTCTCCCCCTTTGGCATCAAGACACCAAAAAGAGAAAAGAGATAGCTACGTCCCATGGAGCACACTCTAGGCCTGGGTGTCCTCATCGTCCTCTTCAGCTTCACTGTCGGTGGCAGTCTCCATGTCCTCATCTTCATCAACACCGATATCCCAGTCAACGTCACGGTTGTTCCAGTTCTTGTAAGCAACCCGAGGGGGAGGAAGAGGTGGCACAGTGGGAGTCTTGAGGGCAGTCATGATGTGGTGCTGGTTCTCTAAAATAGTGCGGCGCTCCACATAGGCAGCGTAGTTCTCCTTGTGGACGCAAACCATCAAGCTCAGCACCTTCTCAACGGCACGAGCAAGCCACGATCGCTTCTTCTTCCCAGGAGGAGGAGGACGCATGCGAGCATCCCTGTGTCCCTGTCCAGATGCACCAACATTATGAGCGGCCTGCTGAGTGTGGGCAGACTTCTTATAGAGATTAACGTCCTTGTGATCTTCACAGTCCAGCTCCAAGTCTTCTCGAAGTGCTTCAGGATAGCGTGCCTTGATGAGCTTCATGATGTAAGGGGCATATGGAGGCACCTTACGATGGAAGAGAGCATAGTGGATCTCATTGAAAATGAAATCCATCACATCAATCCGGTGAGCCTCCATATCAGTCATATCAGTCTCAGAGAAGGTCAAGAAGGCATGGTGCATAAGGTTGACCAAGCCACCACGAATAGCATCATTATTCCCCGCGCTTGGAGCAATGGACTCCCTGAGCATGCGCAGGAGGATATCATAGACTGGAAAGAGGCCTTTAGCCGATCCAATTGTGCCTTGAGAACCATAGAGCTCAGCAAGCCTGTTCTTCTCATACTCTTCCCCATGGATATGCATACGGTGGCCCTGAGGAGTGTTGAGGCCAGCAAACGGATAGTCAAGCACAGTGGCAAAGTCATGAAAGTTTGCAGTGAGCAGGTGAGGGCCGGACATCCAAGTCATCCCAATTTCTTCAGAATCATCAATGACAAGAGTAGCAAAGAACTGCTGGATGTAGGTGGTGTTGTAAGAGCAACGAGTCTCCATAAGTGGACGCAAACCAAGAACCTCAGCAAGCTGAACAGAGGGGTTGAAGTAATCTGGGTTGGCAGCTAGATGAGCAAAATTGATCACTTTCATGGGGCACACTTGTTTGCTCATTACGGTGTACACTTGCTTGAAGAGGGTCTCCTGCTCGACGTGCCAAAAGCACGAGTCAATAGTGGGGTCCTGAGGACTCTCCGTGTACCAAGCCTTGTTACGCCATGCCTTAAACTCAACAATGGGCATGGTGCCCACGTTGAGAGTTGCCTTGCCTTGCTGCCTACCATCTCTGCGAGCAGCCCGATCAGCCTCACGTTGTTGCTCATAGGCGCGCTGAGTATCTCTTTCACGCCGGCGAGTCTCATTGTCTTCTACAAAGGTCCCCTCCTCATTTTCTGTCAGATGACGGAGGCGTTTGCGGGAACTGAGCAGCTTGCCAGACCTAGAGGTGGAACCATCTGCGAGGAAAGCAAATAGAAAACCAAGGAAAAGCAAACAAACATCAAACACGGGGGCTCACAAAATGAGGAATGGAATATCGTGGAGTGATGGTGAAGATTCAGTATAGGCCGGAAATTCCGGTCATGAACACGGAAATTCCGGCCTCAGGGCAAATTTCCGGGGAGCGGAAATTCCGGCCCTGGGCGGAAATTTCCGGCCTGCGGGATTTTCGAATCCAGATCTGAATCTGGGCCTATAACGAATCTGGAACAGGGGATCTAGTACGAGGATGAATAGATGATACTTTGTGTGAGCAAAGAGCCATGCTAGAACATGAAAAACCCTAGATATAGTGAGAATGCATCTACTCAACCCAAAATTTGCGGAGAAAACGAACACGTACCAGGATCCATGAATCAGGAAAGGACGTGCGGTCTCTTGATCCGCAAGGGAAGAGGAGAGGATGAGTAGGGGAGGCAAAGAGGCCTCCCGGAAGTCTTGGAGGCGGCGGCGGCTGGCTGGGGGCGAGTGGAGAGACGAGGGGAGGGAAGCAACGCGGACTGCTCCCTCCCGTCGTCCTTATATAGTCCCAGACCAAGAGCACCGGAAATTTCCGGCATTAATACCGGATATTCCGGGCCCCGGAGATTTGGGCCGGAATATTCCGCCCAAATATCCGGTGTGCCTTCTGCGAGCGGGCACGCTGGATAGTTGGGGGATTATTCGAGTCCAAATCTTCCTCCGGAAATTTCCGTGGCTTAAGACACGGAATATTCCGGACCCCGGAAGTTTGGACCGGAAATTTCCGCTGAAATTTCCGGTGTGCCTTCTGCGAGCGGGCACAGCGAAAGTTAGCGAAATTTCTGAGTCAAACGTCGGAGGGCCGGAATATTCCGGTCCTGAGCCGGAATTTCCGGAGTGCCAATGCCATCCAAGATTTGTGGAAGATGGATCAAATCGTGAGCCTCCAAAAATGCAAAAAGACACAAACAATCGAACAAATACGAGGAAAACATCAAACAAAACACATTCAAAAGGAAAAAGTTGGTGGCCGGAGCCACCGTGTTTGAGTGACACCAAGGAGCCGCGAAGATGTATCTTGGACTCAAGAGTATCACTCACGTTTTAAGCACAATAAGTCACGAACTGACTAGATATGCATTACGTTGATTGTTTTACGCATGATAGGTGGAGTGTTTGTTCATGAGTTGAACTACGCTCCCCCTATGTCCATGCCTACATCTAGACTAGATAGCACATATAGTGAAGGTACACATGCAAGGGTTCAAGAGAAGTTAGACGCATCGATCACATTTAGTTCATTCCTCAAACCCCGAAATCTTGGTTCATCAAGGGCCTTCGTGAAGATATCCGCGAGTTGATCCTTGGTCGCAACATAGGAGAGGTCAATATCACCCTTCTCAACATGATCCCGAATGAAGTGATGCCGTATCTCAATGTTCTTCGTCTTGGAGTGAAGAACGGGATTGTAGGCGATCTTGATGGCACTCTCATTGTCGCACAAGAGAGGAACGTTGTCGAAGATGATGCCATAATCTCTCAATGTTTGCCTCATCCAAAGTAATTGAGCACAACAACTAGCCGCGGAGATGTATTCGGCCTCAGTGGTGGAGAGAGCAATGCAGTTTTGTTTCTTGGACGACCAACATACCAATGAGCGGCCAAGAAATTGACAACTTCCGGATGTAGATTTCCTATCCGTCTTCTCTCCCGCATAGTCCGCATCCGAATACCCAATGAGCTGAAAGCTTGAACCCTTGGGATACCAAAGACCAAAGTTTGGGGTATGAACTAAATATCGAAAGATACGCTTAACCGCTTCAAGATGACTTTGTCTTGGGGAGGCTTGAAACCTTGCACATTTACCAACGCTATACATAATATCGGGTCTAGATGCACAAAGGTAGAGCAAAGAGCCAATCATGGAGCGGTATACCTTTTGATCTACCTCTTTACCATTCGGATCAGGTTTCAAATCAACCGTCGTGGACATGGGAGTCTTCATAGGTTTAGCATCATGCATATTGAATCGCTTGAGCATATCTTGAGTATACTTGGCTTGCTTGATGAATGTGCCTTCGGGATGTTGCTTGATCTCAAAGCCAAGAAAATACTCCAATTCTCCCATCATAGACATCTCGAACTTGTCCGTCATAAGCTTGCAAAACTCATCATTGAAAGCAACGTTAGTGGAACCAAAGATGATATCATCCACATAGAGTTGGCATATGAACAAGTCACCTCCGACCTTTTTGGTGAAAAGGGTGGGATCGATTAAACCAACATTGAACCCTCGATCTACCAAAAACTCTTTAAGGTGTTCGTACCACGCACGTGGAGCTTGTTTAAGCCCATATAGCGCCTTATCGAGTTTGTAGACATGATCGGGGTGGTTGGGATCTTCGAAACCCGGAGGTTGCTTGACATAAACCAACTCATGGATGGGACCATTCAAAAAAGCACTTTTAACATCCATTTGTTGCAATTTGAAGTTATGATGAGAGGCATATGCAAGTAAGATACGAATAGATTCAAGACGAGCAACGGGAGCGAATGTTTCACCGAAATCGACACCTTCGACTTGAGAGAAGCCTTGAGCCACCAATCTAGCCTTGTTGCGGATGACTATGCCGTCCTTGTCTTGTTTGTTCTTGAAGATCCACTTAGTGCCGATGACGTTCTTGCAATCCTTGGGCCTTGGAACCAATTTCCACACTTTGTTGCGCTCGAAATTGTTGAGTTCATCGTGCATAGCTTCAAGCCAATCTTGATCTTCAAGAGCTTCATAGACCTTCTTTGGCTCAATGTGCGAGACAAATGCATGAGCTTTGCTAAAGTCCGCTAGTTGCCTCCTTGTGACGACCCTTCCACGAACTTGTCCAAGAATCATATCCTCCGTGTGACCGGCACGAGCAAGATTATCTAGCCTTCTCTTTGCTCTACGAGCTAGCATCTCCTCCAAAGTTTCCTTGGATAGGACTTGATCATCACCTTCATCATCGGAGACATGTCCACCTTGGTCTTGATCATTGATGGGAGGTGTATCCCTTATGTGATGAATTGTATCACCACCATGTGTATCTTGTTCTCCATTATGAGCTTGGCCTTCATCATGAGCTTGGCCTTGAGTGTTTGCTTGGCCTTGAGGTGAGGCATGAGGGCTTGGTGCATCTTGTTGGGTAGCATGGTTATCAATGGATGTAGTCAATGGCTCCACTTGAGTAGAGCATAGTCCTTCTCCCTCCGTCATCCGGTTTTCCTCAATGGGGATTATTTCACCAACCCCCATTCTTCTTATGACGATGGGAGGAATTGCATCTCCTACAAAACCATGATCTATACGGCCCCCTTGGGACCCATTATCCTCATCGAACACCACGTCTATAGCTTCTTCAACTTGTCCGGTGGATTTGTTGTAGACTATATAGGCGTGAGAGTTTGTGGCATAACCAACAAAGATACCCTCATAGGACTTAGTCTCGAACTTTGACAAGCGTTTCCCTCTTTTGCGAATGAAGCATTTGCATCCAAAGACCTTGAAGTATGAAACGTCCGGCTTCTTGCCCGTGAGAATCTCATAGGGGGTCTTGTTCAAAATCTTGCGGAGATATAATCGGTTGCTAGCATGACAAGCGGTGGAGACGGCCTCGGCCCAAAAGTTGTAAGGAGAAGAGAACTCCGCAATCATGGTACGAGCCGCATCCATAAGAGTCCGATTCTTTCTCTCCGCCACACCATTTTGTTGAGGAGTGTAGGGAGTGGAATATTGATGAGCAATGCCTTCCTCACTAAGAAATCCCTCAACGGTGTAGTTCTTGAACTCGGATCCATTATCACTCGGATAGCCATGATGCTTGTATTATGTTGTCTTTCCACCAAAGTGATGAATTCGTTGACCCACTTTTGAGTCTCACTCTTTCTCTCTGAAGAAGCTACACCCAACAATATCGTGAGTAATCATCCACAATCACCAAGCAATACTTCTTGCCCTCCAAGACTATCATAAGAATAGAGGACCAAAGAGGGTCCAAGTGAATGAGCTCGAGGATTCTTGATGTAGTGATGTTCGTCTTGGTGGGATGTGCTTCTCCATGTTGCTTTCCTAGAACGCAAGAGCTACACACACGATCTTTGGCAAACTTAGCATTTTGTTAGTCCTAGAACGTGATGCCACTTTGAAGGTCATGCACGTCCTCATATTGGTGTGGGCCTAACCGGCGATGCCATAGCCAACCCACATCAACTTTAGCCATTAGGCATGTCGCGGCACACGTGTCTCCTTTGGAGAAGTCCACTACATACATGCCGTTCTCGACATGCCCAACAAAGGCTACTTTAAGAGTCCGTTTCCCAAGTGACAATCACATTCTCTTTATTAAAGAAAGAGAAAAACCCACTTTTAGCAAGTTGAAGAACCGAGATGAGATTGTAGCCAAGGGACTCAACAAGAAGAACATTCTCAATTGACAAGTCATTTGAGATTGCTACCTTGGCCTCGTCCCAATACCTTTAGTTCGGAGTTGTCACCAATAGTGACGCAATTGAGATGAGGTAATGGAGGATGAATATCACTCATTGCGTCATTGCTTCCGGTCATATGTTGGGATGCACCACTATCCACCGTCCATTTGCTCGAACCGGAAGCACTTCCCTACAATAGATTAGTTGCTTGATTTAGGGACCCATCTTTGAATGGGTCCTCTCATGTTAGCGACAAGGGTCTTAGGAACCCAAATACTCCAATGATAATCGTCACCATAAGAAGTACCAACATATTTAGCATATACATGACCATCTCTAGATTTCATAAGAACATAAGATGGATTATATTTCCCGGCAAAGTTATTGTGAGTGGTGCTCCCCCTAGAGGTCTCACCACCCACCATGGTGTTGGTCTCCTTCCCTTTGGTCACCTCTCCCTCTTTCACAAATCTTACTTCTTGTGAGGAGGAGGTGACTCTCTTCTTGTTCTTCTTCTTGTACTTCTTCTTTGACTTGGCTATATAGCCAAGTCCCTCCTTTCCATTGTTGGCACGTTGAGAAGCCATCTCATGGGAACTCTTCTCATTTCCTACAAGATTAGTTGTACTCCAAGCATTGCTAGTGAAAGTTCAATATGGTCAACTAGAGGGGGGGGGGGGGGGAATAGGTGACCTACAAATTTTAATTCTTTTTCACTTTTAATGGGGCTTTTAAGAAAGTAAATGCTTGATTACCTAAATGTGCAACTAAGTGAGTACCCTAGGTGATACAAAGCAAGTAGCAGCGGAAATAAGGAACGGTACAAGATGACAACAAGTGAAAGCACGGAGACAAGGATATGTTTCCCGTAGTTCCTTCTTAAAAGAAGTACGTCTACGTTGGAGAGGTGGGGAGCCACCTAGGCGCTCCTCAATAGCACGGATGTGCACACCTTGTTCTCCTTGAGCTTCTCCGGTGAGGGAGATTCTCGTTTCCACTATGAGGTCGACTTGAAGGCGTTGACCAAACCTTTACAAGGGGTTGAGGCTACTCCACAAGTGAGATGGAGGCTCTCAACAATTGAAGCTTCTTGCTACAAGGTGGAAGCTACAAGCACTAGGGTTTCCCTTGGATGACAAAGCAACCAAGAGATTACAAGATCCCAAGAGTTGTGGTGTGGGTACACACGTTTTGGCTTGGTGGAAAGGTAGATCTAGTCCTCCTCCATGAGATCCTTGAAGGGCATCGAGTTTGGTTGGAGGAGGAGGGAGATCGGGGCGATTTGAGCTCTACAACAATGGAGGAGAGAGAGGAATGGACGAGCTACCTATCTATAGGAAGAAGACAGCTATTTATAGGCTCCTCCAAATTCTGACCGTTGCAGTCCTGCGGGACCGGAAATTTCCGGGGTAAAGGCCGGAATATTCCGGTCTGAGTTGGCCGGATATTTGAAAACTCCGGGGGGCGGATAATTGAAATATCCGGGGGCGGAATTTTCCGCCCCAATACTCCGCCCCCATTTCTGTGCGCAGGCACCAACATGTTGAAGAAAACTGCTAAGGACCAAGGGCCGGAGATTTGCTCCGGAAATTTCCGGGGCAAATTTCCGCCCCACCTTCTGTGCGCGGGCAATGTGAAGTAGACCAATTTCTGCTAAGTCCTTGAAGGCCGGATATTTGGCCCGGAAATTTCCGGGGCAAATTTCCGTACTGGCTTCTGTGCGCGGGCAGACAAACACTTAGTCGTTTTCGTGGAAGCCAGAAAGGAGGCCGGAAATTTCCGGTTGGATGGCCGGATAATCCGCCACATAAGTCCCGGAATTTCCGCCCTATATACTGAAAAATCCGGTGGCTGAATTTCCACAATAGAGAGCTTCTCTTTGATCTTTTGACAAGGATATACTGATGATCATCTAGGACAATAGCTGCACAGACTGAACCACATTGTTAGATAGGAGATATCCGTGTTAGCATCATCACCAAAATCATTAGAGGGATCATGAGCTTTCAATCTCCCCCTTTTTGGTGAATGATGACAACACGGGTATTTGCAGGGAATAAAGCTAACAATATAGGATATGAAAAACATCAGAGATAGCATATATAGGAGACATGCCTCCCAATAATAATAGTTCAACATAAATGACGAGTACGGTAGAACGAAGTTCGAAAAAGACGCACGAAAAACGGAAATGGCAACAAAGAACAAACAAAACCCTCCCAAGCAAATCCCCACGATCATCTAATTCTTCTCCCCCTTTGGCATCAAGACACCAAAAAGAGAAAAGAGATAGCTACGTCCCATGGAGCACACTCTAGGCCTGGGTGTCCTCATCGTCCTCTTCAGCTTCACTGTCGGTGGCAGTCTCCATGTCCTCATCTTCATCAACACCGATATCCCAGTCAACGTCACGGTTGTTCCAGTTCTTGTAAGCAACCCGAGGGGGAGGAAGAGGTGGCACAGTGGGAGTCTTGAGGGCAGTCATGATGTGGTGCTAGTTCTCTAAAATAGTGCGGCGCTCCACATAGGCAGCGTAGTTCTCCTTGTGGACGCAAACCATCAAGCTCAGCACCTTCTCAACGGCACGAGCAAGCCACGAGCGCTTCTTCTTCCCAGGAGGAGGAGGACGCATGCGAGCATCCCTGTGTCCCTGTCCAGATGCACCAACATTATGAGCGGCCTGCTGAGTGTGGGCAGACTTCTTATAGAGATTAACGTCCTTGTGATCTTCACAGTCCAGCTCCAAGTCTTCTCGGAGTGCTTCAGGATAGCGTGCCTTGATGAGCTTCATGATGTAAGGGGCATATGGAGGCACCTTACGATGGAAGAGAGCATAGTGGATCTCATTGAAAATGAAATCCATCACATCAATCCGGTGAGCCTCCATATCAGTCATATCAGTCTCAGAGAAGGTCAAGAAGGCATGGTGCATAAGGTTGACCAAGCCACCACGAATAGCATCATTATTCCCCGCGCTTGGAGCAATGGACTCCCTGAGCATGCGCAGGAGGATATCATAGACTGGAAAGAGGCCTTTAGCCGATCCAATTGTGCCTTGAGAACCATAGAGCTCAGCAAGCCTGTTCTTCTCATACTCTTCCCCATGGATATGCATACGGTGGCCCTGAGGAGTGTTGAGGCCAGCAAACGGATAGTCAAGCACAGTGGCAAAGTCATGAAAGTTTGCAGTGAGCAGGTGAGGGCCGGACATCCAAGTCATCCCAATTTCTTCAGAATCATCAATGACAAGAGTAGCAAAGAACTGCTGGATGTAGGTGGTGTTGTAAGAGCAACGAGTCTCCATAAGTGGATGCAAACCAAGAACCTCAGCAAGCTGAACAGAGGGGTTGAAGTAATCTGGGTTGGCAGCTAGATGAGCAAAATTGATCACTTTCATGGGGCACACTTGTTTGCTCATTACGGTGTACACTTGCTTGAAGAGGGTCTCCTGCTCGACGTGCCAAAAGCACGAGTCAATAGTGGGGTCCTGAGGACACTCCGTGTACCAAGCCTTGTTACGCCATGCCTTAAACTCAACAATGGGCATGGTGCCCACGTTGAGAGTTGCCTTGCCTTGCTGCCTACCAGCTCTGCGAGCAGCCCGATCAGCCTCACGTTGTTGCTCATAGGCGCGCTGAGTATCTCTTTCACGCCGGCGAGTCTCATTGTCTTCTACAAAGGTCCCCTCCTCATTTTCTGTCAGATGACGGAGGCGTTTGCGGGAACTGAGCAGCTTGCCAGACCTAGAGGTGGAACCATCTGCGAGGAAAGCAAATAGAAAACCAAGGAAAAGCAAACAAACATCAAACACGGGGGCTCACGAAATGAGGAATGGAATATCGTGGAGTGATGGTGAAGATTCAGTATAGGCCGGAAATTCCGGTCATGAACACGGAAATTCCGGCCTCAGGGCAAATTTCCGGGGAGCGGAAATTCCGGCCCTGGGCGGAAATTTCCGGCCTGCGGGATTTTCGAATCCAGATCTGAATCTGGGCCTATAACGAATCTGGAACAGGGGATCTAGTACGAGGATGAATAGATGATACTTTGTGTGAGCAAAGAACCAATGTAGAACATGAAAAACCCTAGATATAGTGAGAATGCATCTACTCAACCCAAAATTTGCGGAGAAAACGAACACGTACCAGGATCCATGAATCAGGAAAGGACGTGCGGTCTCTTGATCCGCAAGGGAAGAGGAGAGGATGAGTAGGGGAGGCAAAGAGGCCTCCCGGAAGTCTTGGAGGCGGCGGCGGCTGGCTGGGGGCGAGTGGAGAGACGAGGGGAGGGAAGCAACGCGGACTGCTCCCTCCCGTCGTCCTTATATAGTCCCAGACCAAGAGCACCGGAAATTTCCGGCATTAATACCGGATATTCCGGGCCCCGGAGATTTGGGCCGGAATATTCCGCCCAAATATCCGGTGTGCCTTCTGCGAGCGGGCACGCTGGATAGTTGGGGGATTATTCGAGTCCAAATCTTCCTCCGGAAATTTCCGTGGCTTAAGACACGGAATATTCCGGACCCCGGAAGTTTGGACCGGAAATTTCCGCTGAAATTTCCGGTGTGCCTTCTGCGAGCGGGCACAGCGAAAGTTAGCGAAATTTCTGAGTCAAACGTCGGAGGGCCGGAATATTCCGGTCCTGAGCCGGAATTTCCGGAGTGCCAATGCCATCCAAGATTTGTGGAAGATGGATCAAATCGTGAGCCTCCAAAAATGCAAAAAGACACAAACAATCGAACAAATACGAGGAAAACATCAAACAAAACACATTCAAAAGGAAAAAGTTGGTGGCCGGAGCCACCGTGTTTGAGTGACACCAAGGAGCCGCGAAGATGTATCTTGGACTCAAGAGTATCACTCACGTTTTAAGCACAATAAGTCACGAACTGACTAGATATGCATTACGTTGATTGTTTTACGCATGATAGGTGGAGTGTTTGTTCATGAGTTGAACTACGCTCCCCCTATGTCCATGCCTACATCTAGACTAGATAGCACATATAGTGAAGGTACACATGCAAGGGTTCAAGAGAAGTTAGACGCATCGATCACATTTAGTTCATTCCTCAAACCCCGAAATCTTGGTTCATCAAGGGCCTTCGCGAAGATATCCGCGAGTTGATCCTTGGTCGCAACATAGGAGAGGTCAATATCACCCTTCTCAACATGATCCCGAATGAAGTGATGCCGTATCTCAATGTGCTTCGTCTTGGAGTGAAGAACGGGATTGTAGGCGATCTTGATGGCACTCTCATTGTCGCACAAGAGAGGAACGTTGTCGAAGATGATGCCATAATCTCTCAATGTTTGCCTCATCCAAAGTAATTGAGCACAACAACTAGCCGCGGAGATGTATTCGGCCTCAGTGGTGGAGAGAGCAATGCAGTTTTGTTTCTTGGACGACCAACATACCAATGAGCGGCCAAGAAATTGACAACTTCCGGATGTAGATTTCCTATCCGTCTTCTCTCCCGCATAGTCCGCATCCGAATACCCAATGAGCTGAAAGCTTGAACCCTTGGGATACCAAAGACCAAAGTTTGGGGTATGAACTAAATATCGAAAGATACGCTTAACCGCTTCAAGATGACTTTGTCTTGGGGAGGCTTGAAACCTTGCACATTTACCAACGCTATACATAATATCGGGTCTAGATGCACAAAGGTAGAGCAAAGAGCCAATCATGGAGCGGTATACCTTTTGATCTACCTCTTTACCATTCGGATCGGGTTTCAAATCAACCGTCGTGGACATGGGAGTCTTCATAGGTTTAGCATCATGCATATTGAATCGCTTGAGCATATCTTGAGTATACTTGGCTTGCTTGATGAATGTGCCTTCGGGATGTTGCTTGATCTCAAAGCCAAGAAAATACTCCAATTCTCCCATCATAGACATCTCGAACTTGTCCGTCATAAGCTTGCAAAACTCATCATTGAAAGCAACGTTAGTGGAACCAAAGATGATATCATCCACATAGAGTTGGCATATGAACAAGTCACCTCCGACCTTTTTGGTGAAAAGGGTGGGATCGATTAAACCAACATTGAACCCTCGATCTACCAAAAACTCTTTAAGGTGTTCGTACCACGCACGTGGAGCTTGTTTAAGCCCATATAGCGCCTTATCGAGTTTGTAGACATGATCGGGGTGGTTGGGATCTTCGAAACCCGGAGGTTGCTTGACATAAACCAACTCATGGATGGGACCATTCAAAAAAGCACTTTTAACATCCATTTGTTGCAATTTGAAGTTATGATGAGAGGCATATGCAAGTAAGATACGAATAGATTCAAGACGAGCAACGGGAGCGAATGTTTCACCGAAATCGACACCTTCGACTTGAGAGAAGCCTTGAGCCACCAATCTAGCCTTGTTGCGGATGACTATGCCGTCCTTGTCTTGTTTGTTCTTGAAGATCCACTTAGTGCCGATGACGTTCTTGCAATCCTTGGGCCTTGGAACCAATTTCCACACTTTGTTGCGCTCGAAATTGTTGAGTTCATCGTGCATAGCTTCAAGCCAATCTTGATCTTCAAGAGCTTCATAGACCTTCTTTGGCTCAATGTGCGAGACAAATGCATGAGCTTTGCTAAAGTCCGCTAGTTGCCTCCTTGTGACGACCCTTCCACGAACTTGTCCAAGAATCATATCCTCCGTGTGACCGGCACGAGCAAGATTATCTAGCCTTCTCTTTGCTCTACGAGCTAGCATCTCCTCCAAAGTTTCCTTGGATAGGACTTGATCATCACCTTCATCATCGGATACATGTCCACCTTGGTCTTGATCATTGATGGGAGGTGGATCCCTTATGTGATGAATTGTATCACCACCATGTGTATCTTGTTCTCCATTATGAGCTTGGCCTTCATCATGAGCTTGGCCTTGAGTGTTTTCTTGGCCTTGAGGTGAGGCATGAGGGCTTGGTGCATCTTGTTGGGTAGCATGGTTATCAATGGATGTAGTCAATGGCTCCACTTGAGTAGAGCATAGTCCTTCTCCCTCCGTCATCCGGTTTTCCTCAATGGGGATTATTTCACCAACCCCCATTCTTCTTATGACGATGGGAGGAATTGCATCTCCTACAAAACCATGATCTATACGGCCCCCTTGGGACCCATTATCCTCATCGAACACCACGTCTATAGCTTCTTCAACTTGTCCGGTGGATTTGTTGTAGACTCTATAGGCGTGAGAGTTTGTGGCATAACCAACAAAGATACCCTCATAGGACTTAGTCTCGAACTTTGACAAGCGTTTCCCTCTTTTGCGAATGAAGCATTTGCATCCAAAGACCTTGAAGTATGAAACGTCCGGCTTCTTGCCCGTGAGAATCTCATAGGGGGTCTTGTTCAAAATCTTGCGGAGATATAATCGGTTGCTAGCATGACAAGCGGTGGAGACGGCCTCGGCCCAAAAGTTGTAAGGAGAAGAGAACTCCGCAATCATGGTACGAGCCGCATCCATAAGAGTCCGATTCTTTCTCTCCGCCACACCATTTTGTTGAGGAGTGTAGGGAGTGGAATATTGATGAGCAATGCCTTCCTCACTAAGAAATCCCTCAACGGTGTAGTTCTTGAACTCGGATCCATTATCACTCCGGATAGCCATGATGCTTGTATTATGTTGTCTTTCCACCAAAGTGATGAATTCGATGACCCGCTTTTGAGTCTCACTCTTTCTCTTGAAGAAGTACACCCAACAATATCGTGAGTAATCATCCACAATCACCAAGCAATACTTCTTGCCTCCAAGACTATCATATGATAGAGGACCAAAGAGGTCCAAGTGAATGAGCTCGAGGATTCTTGATGTAGTGATGTTCGTCTTGGTGGGATGTGCTTCTCCATGTTGCTTTCCTAGAACGCAAGAGCTACACACACAATCTTTGGCAAACTTAGCATTTGTTTGTCCTAGAACGTGATTGCCACTTTGAAGGTCATGCAACGTCCTCATATTGGTGTGGGCTAACCGGCGATGCCATAGCCAACCCACATCAACTTTAGCCATTAGGCATGTCGCGGCACACGTGTCTCCTTTGGAGAAGTCCACTACATACATGCCGTTCTCGACATGCCGAACAAAGGCTACTTTAAGAGTCGTTTCCCAAGTGACAATCACATTCTCTTTATTAAAGAAAGAGGTAAACCCACTTTTAGCAAGTTGAAGAACCGAGATGAGATTGTAGCCAAGGGACTCAACAAGAAGAACATTCTCAATTGACAAGTCATTTGAGATTGCTACCTTGCCTCGTCCCAATACCTTTAGTTCGGAGTTGTCACCAATAGTGACGCAATTGAGATGAGGTAATGGAGGATGAATATCACTCATTGCGTCATTGCTTCCGGTCATATGTTGGGATGCACCACTATCCACCGTCCATTTGCTCGAACCGGAAGCACTTCCCTACAATAGATTAGTTGCTTGATTTAGGGACCCATCTTTGAATGGGTCCTCTCATGTTAGCGACAAGGGTCTTAGGAACCCAAATACTCCAATGATAATCGTCACCATAAGAAGTACCAACATATTTAGCATATACATGACCATCTCTAGATTTCATAAGAACATAAGATGGATTATATTTCCCGGCAAAGTTATTGTGAGTGGTGCTCCCCCTAGAGGTCTCACCACCCACCATGGTGTTGGTCTCCTTCCCTTTGGTCACCTCTCCCTCTTTCACAAATCTTACTTCTTGTGAGGAGGAGGTGACTCTCTTCTTGTTCTTCTTCTTGTACTTCTTCTTTGACTTGGCTATATAGCCAAGTCCCTCCTTTCCATTGTTGGCACGTTGAGAAGCCATCTCATGGGAACTCTTCTCATTTCCTACAAGATTAGTTGTACTCCAAGCATTGCTAGACAAGACATTCAAGCTAGAAAGTGAAGTGGATACAACTTGCTTGTTTGATTGTTGAGCTAGAAGATTGTCACGAGATTTGGTTAACTTGTCATGAATTTCCTTAAGAGACATGAACTCTTTTTCAAGTTTTTCATAACGAGTACCAAGTTCCTCGTGAGCAATTCCTAGCTTCAATTCTTCATGCTCAAGAGTTTTAATTAAGGCAAGAGATTGAGCATTTTCCTTCCTAAGCTTAGAGACACTTATGGCAAAGTTTTCTTCAAGACAAGACAATTTCTCCTCAAGTGAGGCACGAATGGAACGCTCATTATCAAGAGCTTTTTCAAGCTCTTGCTCATTGCAAGTGTGACCTCCATGGATTTCTAAGGTCATGATGATCTCCTCCTTTTCATCAACAAGAGAGTTAGCCTCATCAAGTTGCCTCAAAAGGGAGTTCACCTTTTCCTTAGTCTCACCCTTAAGGCTAGATAGCCATATGCTTAACTCATTAGACTCACTATCCTCCTCACAAGCATTTTCAACACAATCCAATAACGAAGGAGGGTTAGTGACAATGGTCTTAGAGTTGGGAGAGCATACCGAAGTGGCTTTTGCCATAAGACATGTAGGTCGGGTAGCCACATTCTCATTGGGGGATTCGAATAGAGAGATCGCAGGTGATGATGCGGTGGCCTTGGCGATGTGAGCAACTCCAACTATCTCATCTTCTCCTTCATCTCCGGAGATGTAAGTCTCAAGAACCGCCCCTTCTTGTACGTAGAGAGCTCTTGGCACCTTCCTTGCAAAGTTCTTGTTTTGAGGAGGCTTGGTCTTGTTCTTGCGAATGAGCTTGCCTTCGTTTTCTTCTCTTGGCTCAAAGGGGCACTCCTTCACGAAGTGGTTAGCGCTACCACAATTATAGCATGTCCTTGGTCGCTCCCCCTTCTTCTTGTAGTTCTTGTTTCGTGGAGGCCTTGGAGATCCGGTCTTGTGAGCTTCCCATCTCTTCCAATATCCATGCATAGCAAGGGCAATGCACTTGTGAGCTCCTGTGTAAGTATCTTCATAGTCTTCCTCATCATCATCATCTTCTTCACTTTCATCAACTCGAGCCATTGCCTTTGACTTTAATGCAAGGTTGGGAGACTTTCCTATCCCTCTAGAGCGAGCTAGAGCATCATCCGCACTCTTGTGAGAGAGAGAGATTGCGATGAACTCACTAAGAACACCTATGGAGTTGAGAGTATTGTAGTCCGCTCTTGTCCGGATGCTAGTGGCGAGATTCTTCTCGAAGGGTGTGATAGCCTTGACAAACTTCCTCTTTATCCATTCATCCGTGATCTCTTCCTTGCCAAAGTCTCTCAGTTGATTGGCGAGAGTGACAACTCGTCTATAGAGCTCTTCAGGAGTCTCATCCTCTTGCATAACGAAGTTCTCGGAGTTGTCAATGGCCACATCATACTTGGAGGACTGAATACTAGCATTTCCTTGAAACAAGGTATCAATTTTGTCCCAAGCTTCCTTGGCGGTCTTGCAACCGCGAATGTGAGTGAGATGCTCCCTTGGGAGAGCCTTCTGGATAATAACAAGAGCAGTTTTGTTGAGTTGAGATTCAACATCCTCCCTTGGAGTCAAGTTGCTTGGATCATGAGGATGAAACCCATGGATCACGCTTCTCCACAATGCCGTACACGATCCTGAAATGTGAGATTCCATTTCAAACTTCCAAGAGGAAAATTCGTTAGTGTTAAGGATGGGTGGAACTCCAACATTAAGGATGTGTGGCATGGAAACGATTGGGTGGATAGAATCATAGTTTTGCGGTGGTGGAACTTTTGAATTGGACCCCGAACCATTAGCCGTTTGAGATTTGGAGCCACCGTCACTCTCCTTAGCTTTGGCTTTAGCCTTTTGTGCGGCTTTAGCCTTAGCTTTGGCAATGTTTTCTTCGATTTCGGAAATGTCCGGATTTGTTTCCTCATCCGAACTATCCTCGTCGGTGACATGGGGAGAGTGAGACGGCTCCTTGGTTCTACCCATCATGTTCTCCAACATCTTCTTGATGGAGGAGACCTCCGAGCCCACACTAGAGCTAACCTTGGACAATTGGGTTTGTATGGTACAAACCGTTGTCTCAAGGTTGGCTATAGTGTCGGCCATTTTGGAGAGCTCCTCCTTAAAAGTTTCGGGAACATCCCCGTTGACCATGATTACTCTTAGGCGGTTAAGCCCGATAAAAGAGCCGAGGCTCTGATACCAATTGAAAGTTCAATATGGTCAACTAGAGGGGGGGGGGGGGGAATAGGTGACCTACAAATTTTAATTCTTTTTCACTTTTAATGGGGCTTTTAAGAAAGTAAATGCTTGATTACCTAAATGTGCAACTAAGTGAGTACCCTAGGTGATACAAAGCAAGTAGCAGCGGAAATAAGGAACGGTACAAGATGACAACAAGTGAAAGCACGGAGACAAGGATATGTTTCCCGTAGTTCCTTCTTAAAAGAAGTACGTCTACGTTGGAGAGGTGGGGAGCCACCTAGGCGCTCCTCAATAGCACGGATGTGCACACCTTGTTCTCCTTGAGCTTCTCCGGTGAGGGAGATTCTCGTTTCCACTATGAGGTCGACTTGAAGGCGTTGACCAAACCTTTACAAGGGGTTGAGGCTACTCCACAAGTGAGATGGAGGCTCTCAACAATTGAAGCTTCTTGCTACAAGGTGGAAGCTACAAGCACTAGGGTTTCCCTTGGATGACAAAGCAACCAAGAGATTACAAGATCCCAAGAGTTGTGGTGTGGGTACACACGTTTTGGCTTGGTGGAAAGGTAGATCTAGTCCTCCTCCATGAGATCCTTGAAGGGCATCGAGTTTGGTTGGAGGAGGAGGGAGATCGGGGCGATTTGAGCTCTACAACAATGGAGGAGAGAGAGGAATGGACGAGCTACCTATCTAGAGGAAGAAGACAGCTATTTATAGGCTCCTCCAAATTCTGACCGTTGCAGTCCTGCGGGACCGGAAATTTCCGGGGTAAAGGCCGGAATATTCCGGTCTGAGTTGGCCGGATATTTGAAAACTCCGGGGGGCGGATAATTGAAATATCCGGGGGCGGAATTTTCCGCCCCAATACTCCGCCCCCATTTCTGTGCGCAGGCACCAACATGTTGAAGAAAACTGCTAAGGACCAAGGGCCGGAGATTTGCTCCGGAAATTTCCGGGGCAAATTTCCGCCCCACCTTCTGTGCGCGGGCAATGTGAAGTAGACCAATTTCTGCTAAGTCCTTGAAGGCCGGATATTTGGCCCGGAAATTTCCGGGGCAAATTTCCGTACTGGCTTCTGTGCGCGGGCAGACAAACACTTAGTCGTTTTCGTGGAAGCCAGAAAGGAGGCCGAAAATTTCCGGTTGGATGGCCGGATAATCCGCCACATAAGTCCCGGAATTTCCGCCCTATATACTGAAAAATCCGGTGGCTGAATTTCCACAATAGAGAGCTTCTCTTTGATCTTTTGACAAGGATATACTGATGATCATCTAGGACAATAGCTGCACAGACTGAACCACATTGTTAGATAGGAGATATCCGTGTTAGCATCATCACCAAAATCATTAGAGGGATCATGAGCTTTCAGCTAGACAAGACATTCAAGCTAGAAAGTGAAGTGGATACAACTTGCTTGTTTGATTGTTGAGCTAGAAGATTGTCACGAGATTTGGTTAACTTGTCATGAATTTCCTTAAGAGACATGAACTCTTTTTCAAGTTTTTCATAACGAGTACCAAGTTCCTCGTGAGCAATTCCTAGCTTCAATTCTTCATGCTCAAGAGTTTTAATTAAGGCAAGAGATTGAGCATTTTCCTTCCTAAGCTTAGAGACACTTATGGCAAAGTTTTCTTCAAGACAAGACAATTTCTCCTCAAGTGAGGCACGAATGGAACGCTCATTATCAAGAGCTTTTTCAAGCTCTTGCTCATTGCAAGTGTGACCTCCATGGCTTTCTAAGGTCATGATGATCTCCTCCTTTTCATCAACAAGAGAGTTAGCCTCATCAAGTTGCCTCAAAAGGGAGTTCACCTTTTCCTTAGTCTCACCCTTAAGGCTAGATAGCCATATGCTTAACTCATTAGACTCACTATCCTCCTCACAAGCATTTTCAACACAATCCAATAACGAAGGAGGGTTAGTGACAATGGTCTTAGAGTTGGGAGAGCATACCGAAGTGGCTTTTGCCATAAGACATGTAGGTCGGGTAGCCACATTCCCATTGGGGGATTCGAATAGAGAGATCGCAGGTGATGATGCGGTGGCCTTGGCGATGTGAGCAACTCCAACTATCTCATCTTCTCCTTCATCTCCGGAGATGTAAGTCTCAAGAACCGCCCCTTCTTGTACGTAGAGAGCTCTTGGCACCTTCCTTGCAAAGTTCTTGTTTTGAGGAGGCTTGGTCTTGTTCTTGCGAATGAGCTTGCCTTCATTTTCTTCTCTTGGCTCAAAGGGGCACTCCTTCACGAAGTGGTTAGCGCTACCACAATTATAGCATGTCCTTGGTCGCTCCCCCTTCTTCTTGTAGTTCTTGTTTCGTGGAGGCCTTGGAGATCTGGTCTTGTGAGCTTCCCATCTCTTCCAATATCCATGCATAGCAAGGGCAATGCACTTGTGAGCTCCTGTGTAAGTATCTTCATAGTCTTCCTCATCATCATCATCTTCTTCACTTTCATCAACTCGAGCCATTGCCTTTGACTTTAATGCAAGGTTGGGAGACTTTCCTATCCCTCTAGAGCGAGCTAGAGCATCATCCGCACTCTTGTGAGAGAGAGAGATTGCGATGAACTCACTAAGAACACCTATGGAGTTGAGAGTATTGTAGTCCGCTCTTGTCCGGATGCTAGTGGCGAGATTCTTCTCGAAGGGTGTGATAGCCTTGACAAACTTCCTCTTTATCCATTCATCCGTGATCTCTTCCTTGCCAAAGTCTCTCAGTTGATTGGCGAGAGTGACAACTCGTCTATAGAGCTCTTCAGGAGTCTCATCCTCTTGCATAATGAAGTTCTCGGAGTTGTCAATGGCCACATCATACTTGGAGGACTGAATACTAGCATTTCCTTGAAACAAGGTATCAAGTTTGTCCCAAGCTTCCTTGGCGGTCTTGCAACCGCGAACGTGAGTGAGATGCTCCCTTGGGAGAGCCTTCTGGATAATAACAAGAGCAGTTTTGTTGAGTTGAGATTCAACATCCTCCCTTGGAGTCAAGTTGCTTGGATCATGGGGATGAAACCCATGGATCACGCTTCTCCACAATGCCGTACACGATCCTGAAATGTGAGATTCCATTTCAAACTTCCAAGAGGAAAATTCGTTAGTGTTAAGGATGGGTGGAACTCCAACATTAAGGATGTGTGGCATGGAAACGATTGGGTGGATAGAATCATAGTTTTGCGGTGGTGGAACTTTTGAATTGGACCCCGAACCATTAGCCGTTTGAGACTTGGAGCCACCGTCACTCTCCTTAGCTTTGGCTTTAGCCTTTTGTGCGGCTTTAGCCTTAGCTTTGGCAATGTTTTCTTCGATTTCGGAAATGTCCGGATTTGTTTCCTCATCCGAACTATCCTCTTCGGTGACATGGGGAGAGTGAGACGGCTCCTTGGTTCTACCCATCATGTTCTCCAACATCTTCTTGATGGAGGAGACCTCCGAGCCCACACTAGAGCTAACCTTGGACAATTGGGTTTGTATGGTACAAACCGTTGTCTCAAGGTTGGCTATAGTGTCGGCCATTTGGGAGAGCTCCTCCTTAGAAGTTTCGGGAACATCCCCGTTGACCATGATTACTCTTAGGCGGTTAAGCCCGATAAAAGAGCCGAGGCTCTGATACCAATTGAAAGTTCAATATGGTCAACTAGAGGGGGGGGGGTGAATAGGTGACCTACAAATTTTAATTCTTTTTCACTTTTAATGGGGCTTTTAAGAAAGTAAATGCTTGATTACCTAAATGTGCAACTAAGTGAGTACCCTAGGTGATACAAAGAAAGTAGCAGCGGAAATAAGGAACGGTACAAGATGACAACAAGTGAAAGCACGGAGACAAGGATATGTTTCCCGTAGTTCCTTCTTAAAAGAAGTACGTCTACGTTGGAGAGGTGGGGAGCCACCTAGGCGCTCCTCAATAGCACGGATGTGCACACCTTGTTCTCCTTGAGCTTCTCCGGTGAGGGAGATTCTCGTTTCCACTATGAGGTCGACTTGAAGGCGTTGACCAAACCTTTACAAGGGGTTGAGGCTACTCCACAAGTGAGATGGAGGCTCTCAACAATTGAAGCTTCTTGCTACAAGGTGGAAGCTACAAGCACTAGGGTTTCCCTTGGATGACAAAGCAACCAAGAGATTACAAGATCCCAAGAGTTGTGGTGTGGGTACACACGTTTTGGCTTGGTGGAAAGGTAGATCTAGTCCTCCTCCATGAGATCCTTGAAGGGCATCGAGTTTGGTTGGAGGAGGAGGGAGATCGGGGCGATTTGAGCTCTACAACAATGGAGGAGAGAGAGGAATGGACGAGCTACCTATCTAGAGGAAGAAGACATCTATTTATAGGCTCCTCCAAATTCTGACCGTTGCAGTCCTGCGGGACCGGAAATTTCCGGGGTAAAGGCCGGAATATTCCGGTCTGAGTTGGCCGGATATTTGAAAACTCCGGGGGGCGGATAATTGAAATATCCGGGGGCGGAATTTTCCGCCCCAATACTCCGCCCCCATTTCTGTGCGCAGGCACCAACATGTTGAAGAAAACTGCTAAGGACCAAGGGCCGGAGATTTGCTCCTGAAATTTCCGGGGCAAATTTCAGCCCCACCTTCTGTGCGCGGGCAATGTGAAGTAGACCAATTTCTGCTAAGTCCTTGAAGGCCGGATATTTGGCCCGGAAATTTCCGGGGAAAATTTCCGTACTGGCTTCTGTGTGCGGCCAGACAAACACTTAGTCATTTTCGTGGAAGCCAGAAAGGAGGCCGGAAATTTCCGGTTGGATGGCCGGATAATCCGCCACATAAGTCCCGGAATTTCCGCCCTATATACTGAAAAATCCGGTGGCTGAATTTCCACAATAGAGAGCTTCTCTTTGATCTTTTGACAAGGATATACTGATGATCATCTAGGACAATAGCTGCACAGACTGAACCACATTGTTAGATAGGAGATATCCGTGTTAGCATCATCACCAAAATCATTAGAGGGATCATGAGCTTTCAGGTAGTACAGCTGGCTCCAGTGGTAGTACCGCTAGGCACGAAAAGGGTCAAACGACTAGATTTGGGGATGGGGCCTATAAATACCCCATCCACTTCTTTTCCAAAGGGTTGCTCGAACCAGCATTAAAGTCAAGCATTTTGTCGAGACATCGTGGTAGATTTCATAGACGGGGGTGCCATGAGACTACCGATAGAGACGTGGGGGACGTGATTGTACGATGATCAAGGACACATGGTTTTACCCAGGTTCGGTACGACGCAGTAATGCGGCGTTCCTACTCCTGCAATCTCACTATTCAGGACTAAAGCCTGGGAATACAGAGTACAATGTGAGGTTCTATTAGCTGCTCGTCAAGGATCAACCTCTCGGCGAGATAGCCTTTAGCTTCTTGTCTATCTATCTTATCTCCCGTCCGGCTTTATATAATAGTCGGGTTAGGGCATACAGAGAAGGAAACCTAGAAGACTACGGTATGTGTTAACTTGGAAAGTAAGGAATCCGCCTTCTGCTCCAAGCCGTATCACGCGGGCCGCGATCCGGGTTCTTCTAGAATCCGGCTTCCGTGCATCAGCTTACTGGGCCGCCCAATGGACCATAGCCCACTACCATTTAGGCCACCCTGGTAATCCGGCACTTTAGACTACCATCTGATATACCCCTAGTTGGTATATATCCGACAGTAGCCCCCAAGAAGGATTAAGACTCCGATTTACCGTCTTTCGTTAAGAATGCATTCTTTCCGAGAAATATAGGCTCTCTGTCTTGATTCTTCTTTTTATCAGAATAATGTCATAACGCAAAACTCAGATTTCGGAGAAATCCGGCTTTTCTTCCACGAATCTTCGCGGAGAAGGAACTTCCTACGTCAGCGCTTTAATCTTGCTGACGTCAGGGACGTTTGGGTGTCGAGCAGGAAACCCTGAAACGTATCTCTGACAGATTCTCACGGGAAACGAGGAGATAGCAATAATCACCCGTCGTTTCATTTCCCGGAATTTCCAGCGAGTGACACGCGTTGATCATCCAACGGTCAAAAGAGCCGTTAGCACGTATCGCGACGAGTTTCCGGCTATAAATAGCCGTCATCATCCTCTCCGGCAAACCTTCTGCTCCCAGTTCTCTTCTCGCCTCCACAGCGCCCAAGCACACTGAGAGCAGAGCGAACTTCCAGCGAACGTACGAACGCACGCCGTCGGGACCTCACCGGAGCTCACGATCTTCACCGCGCCGCCAAAAGATGGCATCACCGAACTCTTCTCCGACACGCTCCGTCGCGGCGGAAATCGACGAGATCATCAACACCTTGGATCCCATGGTGGATTCCCCACTGCGTTCAACCGGCGACGAGCCGGAGAAAGCTGCCAGCGGCGCAGCGGGTGAGGAAATTCCTCTCGCCGCCACCAACCTCGCCGGGACCTCCTCCGCGCCATCTCCACCACTCGCGCTCGAGACGGCGGAGGAAAAAATCATCCTCGTCGGAGAGGAGCTTGCGGCAGCATCCGCCGCGGCGTCCGCCACCACCGGGGCGGAAGAAGAATGGGAAACCTCCGGCAATTGGATCCAGAGCAGTATTCCGCCTTCCCTCCTTCCGACAATGGAGAAGTAGGGGCTGCTGCTGAAGGGCAAATGGCGGAGCCCGGAGGACGAGTCCGAGCCAGCGCCAAAGGACGGGGAGCGCGTTCTCCTTACCTCCCACATTGCGAGAGGTATGGGATTACCGCCATCGGCCTTTTTCCTCCAAGTCTTGAATCACTACAACATTCAACCCCACAATCTGCCTCCCAACTCCATCCTCTACTTAGCCGGATTTCAAGCTCTTTTCGAAGGGTATCTAGGTTTAGCTCCTAGGTTAGATTTCTGGCAGTATTGTTTTGGGGTTAAGCGGAACCCTTCCGAGGGTGCGCTTCCGACTTGCGGGACCATATCCTTTACCCTGCGCAGATTCAGGGAGGATTGGTTCCCCAAGATCAAAACCTCGGAATCCGTCAAATTCTGGACGGGTTCCTTCTTCTACCATCTAGACGTTCCTTTTCCCGGAAAAACCACCGGGGTTCCACCTTTCACCAATACCGCTGCCACTCCCTAAGAAAACTGGGGAACAGAAGCAGTGCAAACTCTGCCACCAGACCTTCTCAAGATCAAACGGCGCATCGCGAAACTCGTCGCCGCCGATCCACCTCTAACCGGAATGGACACAGTCCTATGCTGGCTAAATAGGCGGATTCAGCCTTTGGCTGATCACGGCCCCCGCCTTATGTGTAATTACACGGGGGACGCGGATGCTATGAGGACGACGAGCAAATCTTTCTCGGCAAAAGATTTGCGGAAACGCGTAAACCAATTGGTTGCCTCGCGCGATCAATATGAAGAAAGCCGGCCAATGTATACATCGTCTAACCCGGCTCCCAAGGTACACCTTTTACCCCTTGAGTTTGTATTCCTTCTGTTTATCTCGGATTTTGTTTTAACCCGACTTTTGCCTCTTTGACAGATCTTTGAACTTCCCGAGTCAGATCTTGCTTCAGACTGCTGATCTGGATACGTTGCGTGCCAACTTTGCTGGCGGGCGCAAGCGCAAGAATATTTCCTCTTCGCAGGAAATTATTGATCTTGACGGTATTCCCGTCGCCACTTCCAGGTTTGTTCGTCTCGGTTTTTTCAATTTGTCGGAGCATTTTTCTATATTCTCAGAATTTTAACTTTCTGGCATTCTTCTTTTTTAGCTTGGCTCCCACAACTCTGAAGCCCAAGAAACTAAAAAGGGTTAAATCTGTGGCTAGCAGAGGCCCACACCCTTCTCCTGCTACTGCTCCAGATACCCCAGTAGCAGTTACAGAAGAGCACGCTGCTGCCCCCAACGACGAAACCTTGCAGGCCAGCCAACCTATTGTGCCGGAAACGGACACGAAGGAAAGGGCGGACCTGGAGGTGGGAGGTTCTTCTCGGGCAACTGAGGAGGAACCTATTGCCACCTTCGATAAAGATTTCAAAAATATCAATGAGGGTCTTAGTGCTACCGGGACTTTATTTGCAGAATTTGCAAAAGAGTTCACGAAAACTTTGTCGGGTTTGTAGCGGATGAGCCAGATAATATCTCTAGCCCCCAAGCAATAAGTCAAATGCATGCTTTTAACTTAATGCTTTCAACTTCACCATGCTTGTTTCTAACTTAAGCGTTCTGGTTCATTTCCGTTTTTCAGCAAACCGCTGAAAGCATCAACATGGAAGTTTTCAGCAAACTAACTGTCAAGAATAAGGAGGTTAGAAGCCTTCTCTCTATTCTTCAAGTTAAGGAAGCGGAGCTGGTATCATCTCAGCATCAGCTGAAGGAAACAACAGGTATTTTATTCCCCGTGATTTCACTTATATTCTTTTTCCCTAAGTATTTTTCCGAGTTTTCTAACTCGGTATTTTTTTCTCGCTTTTCAGCTGCTTTGGCGAAAGCCAAACAAATTGCTGAAGATGCCGGCAATGCCGAGAACCTCCGCCGGGAGAACCTGGACCTTCATAAGAATCTTATGAAGGTTCAGAAAGAACTGGAGGCCAGCCAACTGGCTGTAGGCATTGCGCAATCCAATGCCTCCAACCAAGCTGAGAAGGACAAAGCAACTATCCGCGATCTGGAGAATGCTTTGACCCTTCGTCTGGAAGAAGGCTCCGAGATGGATAAGTTTCTCGGTAAGTTTTTTGACTTTTACCGGATTTTTGACCTTTTACAATCTTTCCCTGCTTTCTTTATAGCTCTTTAGTTATTTGTCTGAAAACAGGAGATGACCCTGCTCTTACTCGGATTGAAAAAATCCGAGCTTTCGGGAAGGTCTTCACCGCGCTCAGGGCTGCGGGCATGCAACTGATCAACAAGTACCTTCCCGCAAGGACTGGGGAATTCTCAGAAGTTGAGAAACTTCCAGAGGCTATCTTGGAGGTGGCGGAGTCCAAGGAGTCTACCTTGCGCTCCGCAGCACGGGGTGGTGCACGCATGGCTTTAGGCCTTATGCGTATGCATTACCCCACTGCCAAATCTTGGCGTGTGGCGTCCGGCATCCCACAAGGATATACGGACACCCAGTGGACCAACATCTTCGACGAGATCAAGGGTCACGCAACCAAGATTGCTTCCATGGTCAACCTCTCCATCTTCTACCCGGAGGAGGCAATCCCGGAAACTCCAGAAGAATCCTCCAGCGAAGATGACTCAGATGCTTGAAGGAGAAATCCGGGTCCTGGGGCAATAGAAAATAGGAGCATTACCGAACTTTATGTTGTAAACATTATTGTAATGCTTCTATCCTTTTGAATGAACAAGTACTCCGCCTTTTGCAGTTTAATATTATATAACTACTTTGCAAGTTTTTTCGGGTTATCATTCCTTTATCTTCTAAATTCTCTGGTTTTGTATGCTTTAACTGTCCTTAGTGCTTGAAATGGCTCGGTAGCATTTTAGTCTTCACGCCGAGTGACTGGGTATTACCGATCAGTCGAAAACTCGGAAACATGGATCATGCTAAAGGCATTTTTTGCTTACTAGCTTCAGTGACCCAACACAAAAACAATCAGATAATATTTAGAGAATAACCAAGGAATTTTTTACATGAAACTCAGGCACGCAGGCACAATCTGGGTTTCCTTAAACCTTTTTTAGGCTGAAAAGCGTTCAGTTTTTTAACTCCGAGCACGCAGGCACAATGCGGGTTAACATTGAGTATTTTGAAAGATCATTGGGAAATAGAAAAGGCGGAATATGTAAAACATAGAAGTATAATTCCGACAACTTTATTTCACGATCTCAAAGATGTTTACATAGAAATTGAACTTAAGTATAGAAGGGACGTAACTGCTGGATACTCCAGGGCCTCTTTGTCTCTCCTAGTTCATCATCTATCTTTCTCTTTCTTTTGCGATTCGTCTTCTCGGGACCATCTTCCGTATCTCGAATGTCTACAAGATAGTATGATCCATTTTTCATGGCTTTACTGATGACGAATGGTCCTTCCCATACTGGGGCCAGTTTATGCTTTCTTTGCTGCACCAATCTTAGGACTAGGTCACCTTCTTTGAAAGAACGATGCCTGATTTTCCGACTATGATAACGTCGTAAACCTTGCTGATATATGGCGGATCTTTGAAGCACAAGTTCTCGTTCCTCTTCTAAGAGATCGACGGCATCATGCCGTGCGCTTTCGACATCTGATTCATCGAAATCCTGCACTCTCGAGCTGTCATGGATCATGGCCGTTGGGAGAATTGCTTCCGCACCGTATACTAGGAAAAACGGGGTTTGCCCTGTTGACCTATTTGGCATCGTTCGAATGCTCCAAAGAACAGAGGGTAACTCTTCCACCCATGCTCCAGCTGCTCTATGAAGAGGGAATTTGAGTCTTGGGCGTATTCCTTGCAGGATTGAACTATTCATTCGTTCAACCTGTCCATTGGATTGCGGGTGTGCCACAGATGCAAGATCTAGGCGAATTCTCGTTCGTCGGCAATATTTTGCCAACTCTCCAATAGAGAAATTTATCTCGTTGTTAGTTATTATGCTATGTGGAACGTCATATCTCATGACTATGTCAATAATGAAATTTCTTGGAGTTACACCGTCAAGTTTTTTGATGGGTTTGGCCTCCACCCACTTGGTATATTTATCCACTGCAACGAGTAGATGTGTAAGTCCGCCTCTTGCAGTTTTGAATGGTCCCATCATATCTAGCCCCCAGACCACGAACGGCCATGTAATAGGGATTGTTTTGAGTGCTTGGGCTGGCATATTTGTCTGCTTGGCGTAATACTGACATCCGGCACATGTGTTTACTATGTGCTCGGCGTCTGTCTTAGCTGTTAGCCAGAAAAACCCTGCGCGGAATGCTTTTTTCACTATGCTTTTTGATTGAGCATGATGTCCGCAATCTCCTGCATGGATTTCTTGCAGGATTTCTTGTCCTTTTTCTGGTGAAATACACCGCAGAAAAATTTCGATAGTACTGCGTTTATACAGGCAACCATTGATTACTGTGTATCCTTTGCATCGATGCTGTATCTGTCTCTGCAAGACTTCGTCTGCTCCCTCCGGGTACTTCTGATCAACTAAGAAGTTTAAATATGGAATTGTCCATTGTGGGTTAACGAGCATGACTTCAATTGACTCGGAAACCATAGGATAGTCGACATCTCCACCTTTTATCGATGGTTCGTACAAATGTTGGACAAACACACCTGGTGGTAGAATTTTCACCCTTTCTGATCCCATGCGGGCTAATGCGTCCGCGTTCCAGTTTTCATCCCTTTTGACGTGGAGTACTTAAAATCCCAAGAAGCAGATTGCAAACTCGTCCACCGTTCTCCGATATTCGGCCATGATGGGACTTTTTGCGTCCCACGTTTGGTTGAGCTGGTGCTGTACCAAATCTGAGTCGCCATAGCATAAGATGCGCTTAACACCTATTTCCTTTGCAATATGCAAGCCATGAAGCAGAGCCTCGTATTCTGCCACGTTATTACTGGCATTGAAGTGTATTTGTAATACATACCCCATTGTGTCTCTTTTAGGGGATTTTAGGACTACACCAGCTCCAGCGCCCTCCTTCATCTTGGATCCGTGAAAGTGCATGATCCAGTACTCGGACTCTGGCATTGGTGTTTCTTCCATTTCTTCTGTCCAGTTCGCGACAAAATCTGCCAGAACCTGGGATTTTATTGCCGTCCTGGGTTGGTACTTAATGTCGAATGCTGCTAGCTCGATGCCCCATTTGGCTACTCGGCCACTTGCCTCCGCATTGTTTATTATATCCCCTAGCGGTGCTTTACATACCACTGTTATGGAATGTCCTTGGAAGTAATGACGAAGTTTCCGAGATGCGAAAAATACGCCATATGCCAGTTTTTGATAGTGTGTGTACCTTTGTTTGGACTCGGAGAAAACTTCGCTTACATAGTATACTGGATGCTGATCTGGTATGCTTTGTTCGTCTTTCTTCCTTTCCACAACTATCACCGCACTAATAACCCGGTTTGTAGCAGTAAGGTACAGTAACATAGGTTCTTTATCTTTTGGGGATGCCAAAATCGGAGCTTTCATCAAAGTTTCTTTCAACTGGGTTAATGCTGCATCTGCTTCTTCTGTCCACTCGAATTTGTCGGATTTCTTCAACAACTTGTATAGTGGCAGAGCTTTGTCCCCTAGCCGGCTAATAAACCTGCTAACGGCTGCTGCAGAACCCGTCAATCTTTGTACATCTTTTACGCACGTAGGCTTGGAGATGTTTAAGATTGCTTTGATCTTTTCTGGGTTTACTTCTTTTCCTCTATGAGAAACGATGAAACCCAGAAGTTTTCCTGAGGGGACCCAGAATGCAGAGTTATTCTTCGGATCCTGTCAGTGAAACACTTGGGTCCAAAGTATAAATCGTCTCTTTCCGCTCTATCTATGTGTGCGGAGTATCTACCGGCTGAATGGACAGAAGGGGATCTACTCCTTTCTTTTCCATTGTGGCGCGGACGCGCTTTTCCAGGATTATCTCTATTTACTCCGTGACCTTGCCCTTTGGAATAAGGTGGACTTCTACTCCTGTATCTTTCCTTATTCCTGGGGGGCGTCCGGGATCTCTCACGTCTGTGAGGTATATCCTGTCTTCCCGCATTTTCTGCAGGGCGTCTCGGAGTCGGCATTAATTTTCCGTCCTTCCGTTTTTTCTCTTCCCGAGCGCGCAAATTAATTCCATCTTTCGGGAGATGGGATCCGGTTTTGGACGCTTCATCCCTATTGTCGGGTTTTTTCTTGTCCTTTCTCGGATCTGATTTCTTCTCTTTCGAATTGTTCGAGTCCCCAGGTTCTTCAGGTCCAGGTGCTCCAGCGGCGCATGTAGCTGTCTTGCATAGGGCGGAGTCGTCATGCAACTTCCCTGATCGCTCTTGCCCCCGCTGTTGCTGTTGCAATGCTTTTTCTAAGAAAGCATACACCCCTTGAAGTTTTTCACCGTTGGAGTACATATCGTTGTTGAGAATGGCGAATGCCGCTTCCGCGTTTTCTGCCGCGGTTTTGTATATTGGCTCGCCTCTAGCATCTTTGCCGTTTACCTGCTTTTGCCAAGATGGGTTGTGGAACCTTTCTTTTGGCGGCAGTACTTTCGGTTTTGCGATTTCGGGTAACCGCGTAGGTTTAATGCCAGATCTATTCTTTCTCTCGTATTCCTTGATTTCTTCCCGCATGAGCTTGATGTCATCCTGGGTTTTTTGGAGGTGTTCTCGAGTTCGAAATAGATGTTTCTGTTGCCTTTGGAGAGCTTGTCTCCGGGCTTCCAGCACTTCAGGGGGCTCATGTGGTCCCACTTGTGTTTGGAGTAATTCCTGCTTGTCCTGTTCTGTCATTGGCGGAACAAGGATTTCCTTTGTTTTCTTCTCCGTAGGTTTTACTCCGTTTGCGTCTCCTACTTCCGGGCTTTCATTGGCTGGATCGGCCAACTTCTTTTTCCGGAGCTTATACTGGAGCTTTTTAGCAGCTTTGTGTTTCTTCTTGGAAGAGGGAGGTTTCCTGCAGGGTTCTTCTTCTGTCAATTCTTTGACGTCGGGGAATTTTGGAGAAGTTTCTCCTTCTTCTCTCTCTTCCTCTGGCGGAGGCGTTCTAGGGCTTTCCTGACTATTGGCATCCGTGTTTTCAACCGGCTTTTCCATCAGCACTTCGTGGAATCTCTCTTGGAAAGATTTGACCATTCTTTCGAAAGCGTCTTCGTCTTCATCTTCGGTATCAAAGTGATCCGATCCGGGTTCCGACTCTAATCTCGCCTCGATGGCGGCTAATACAGAGTCAGCTTCTGAGTGCGCCGTGATGGTGGCGAATGTCGGATCTTCCACCTCTTTTGTGGGAGTGTTGTTTTTTGCCTCTTGCACGGGATTGCTTTCATCCGTGTTTTCGGCGATCTCGGACTGCACCATGCCGATAAAGTGCGATTTAGCAGTATATCGACGATCTGAGCAAAATCCGGCATCATAGTCGTCTTCGACTGGGTATAGGGCGGGTGGGATAAATTTGCTCCCACCACAGAATCCCATTGCTTCTGTAGTTAATCCGATAAAGATGTTTGCAGATCCAATCGGTAAAACGCAGGCACTTACCAGGTGATTCCGCGCCGGCATGTATGATCCATTGTCGAGGAAACGCCCGACGTCGTCGTCGAATTCCAGGCTTCCGACAGTTATTGTACTGCTGATTCCGCCGAGTATCCCCGATCGAAACATAACGCCTGCCGTCGCTGGCCCCACGGTGGGCGCCAACTGTCGAGACATCGTGGTAGATTTCATAGACGGGGGTGCCATGAGACTACCGATAGAGACGTGGGGGGACGTGATTGTACGATGATCAAGCACACAGGGTTTTACCCAGGTTCAGTACGACACAGTAATGCGGCGTTCCTACTCCTGTAATCTCACTATTCAGGACTAAAGCCTGGGAATACAGAGTACAATGTGAGGTTCTATTAGCTGCTCGTCAAGGATCAACCTCTCGGCGAGTTAGCCTTTAGCTTCTTGTCTATCTATCTTATCTCCCGTCCAGCTTTATATAATAGCTGGGTTAGGGCATACAGAGAAGCAAACCTAGAAGACTATGGTATGTGTTAACTTGGAAAGTAAGGAATCCGCCTTCTGCTCCAAGCCGTATCACGCGGGCCGCGATCCGGGTTCTTCTAGAATCCGACTTCCGTGCGTCAGCTTACTGGGCCGCCCTGGTAATCCGGCACTTTAGACTACCATCTGATATACCCCTAGTTGGTATATATCCGACACATTTATTGAGCCTCCAAAAGCTATATCTCTCTCAATCCCTCCACCCAAACTCGTTGATACTTGGAGGATTGAAGGAGAAGACCCCGATCTACATTTTCACGGAGCCGTTCTTCATTTCCCTCTCTTTCTCTAGAGGGATTTGAGTCTAGGGTTTCTTGTGGAAAACCTAGACTCCATTGCTAAACTTGTTGGTGATTGTTGGGAGCCCCCAATTCGGTTGTGGGTGTGTGCCCCAAGCTTGTTTGTAAAGGATTCGATTCCCGCCTCAAAGGGGATCAATAGTGGAAGGTGGACTAGGCCTTTATGGCGGGGTTCATCAGAGAACAGGGTGAGGTCTTTGGGGCGTTCAGTAAGCCTTCGTGGCGAGTTCACACCCCGCAAACGAGACGTACTCCCTTAACAAGGCGGAACTCAGGAATACATCGTGTCTCCGTGTGCTTCATATCGGTTACCTCGTTCCCTTCCTCCTTTACTTGTGCTTGTATTGTGCTTGTGTTTGTTCTTGTACAATAGGTAAATTCACCATAGTTGCATTATCTAGAGAATTTACCTTTGTGTGTCAAGCCTAATTGTGAAGAAAAATTAAAATTGGTCGTAGCACCTATTCACCCCTCCTCGCGGTGCACATACAATACTTTCAGTGACCTAACCGCTGCCGCCTCTAGAGGTCGTCCTCCCTCACCTGCTTTGTCGTTGCTGGAGCCCGGAGGGGAAGGCCGGAAGAAGCCGTGAACGCCCCGAGGCGGGGCATTTTTTCTGTCTCTTTTGGCTCTCCCGCGCGGAAGCTATGTTGGAGGGGCTTGTGGAGGTGCGTCCGGGTGTGGTTGGTTGCTGGTCTATGCGCGATGGGGAGGTTCTCGGCGAGGGGAGGAGGATGCAGGAGGCGGCGGGTCCGTGGCTGGAGGCGCGCGAACGAGCGGACGGGTCAGGCTCGATCTGGGTTCTGCTGGCCGTCCTTGGGCGTCGTTGATATGGACGCGGGCATTTTGGAGCCGAAGGACTAGTGGTCCCCTCCTCTCTCGTGACCTGGTCGCTCTTCGCGCATGCGACGGGGCCACTCCACCGGCGCTCGTCCACATGTCCGCCGCTCCTCTCCTTCCTCCCGACGTCACCGATGTTTGTGGAGGGCTTGTCCTGGGCGGTGCTGGTAGCGGCGGCCTTCTGCTTCTCCCCCTGGTGGCGTCTCTGCGCGGGATGGGGCGGCCCCGGGTGGTGCAACCAGGCTGCGGAGGTCCGTCTCTGCGCCGGCGACGACCGGTTGCCAAGCAGATGGTGGGCGACGCGGTGACGCCACTGTTTGTGGCGAGGGTAGCTGGCTGCCGCTTGGTTGAAGGCCTACATACCCAGATTTGAGCCCTTTAGGCCCCATCTAGGTCAGGGGCGTGCCGGGTGTCGTGGGATAATCACGGCAGACGTTACCGGGGGTAACTTATCTTGGGGCAAGACGACACAGATGTTTGGGAGAGGGTTTAGCTCAGAAGAAAACATGATGATGGGCGATCTGGAAGCCGGCGGAATAAGTCGCCGGGTCTCCGATCTCGATATATTAATCTCAACTCTCGTATTACACTGGATACTCGATACCTAGCGATATTGTTCTAATTCTCTCTTGGTTCCTAAACCTAACCTAAGGGCCGGCTTATAAAGCATCCGGATCCCTGGCCTGTTCTCCAAGGCATACTCTGAGTCCTACCCGGACACTGCTCACAAAACCCTAAACTTCCTTACCGGAACCCACAATCCGGGTTACCAGGCCTACAATCTTGGGCCTTCTAGAAGCTCCTTTATCCTAGCTGGGTCTTCGCGCAGCGTCCTTTGGGCCGAGTTACCCCTTGGAGTTGGGCTACCGGGTTATCATCCCTCCATCAGTAGTCCCCAGAATAGCATGGGCTTCACGGGATCCTCCTTGAAGCGCTTGCTATTCCCTGTAAAAATATCAAACGTACAAGTCCACAGAGGCCGGGTTAAGGTGCTTTGATAAATAGCTAGGCCTAACTCCAAGGTGGCCATGCAGCAACCCGGCTTTCTCTAGGTCCTTCTGTTACTTTTTCCGGATCAATAGTCCTGACAGAAATGTCAAAGACCTGGCTCACTTTACTCGATAATTGACCCCGATGTTGCGAATAAGATCTACTTCTTATCTTTCTCCAGATATCTCGTCCAGCACTTAAAGCGTATCTCGCCAAATCCGGATAAATAGCCGTTATCCCGAAATTTCCGGCTCCCTCCCGTTGGACTAGATCTTATCCGCCCGCACCCTATAAATAGGTGCCCGGGAGATAACCTAACCCTCCAACGATCCATTCCAGCTCTTTCCCTTTCCTCATCTCTCGTGATTGCGCAACACCACCGCGAAAAACCTCACGCCTCTTGCCGGAGCAAAACCGCCACCGGCCACATTCATCTTCGAGCCGCTCTGCGCCGCCGCCGAGCTCCGTCGCCACACCCTCATCTGGCCCGCTGGGAGTTGTGAAGGATCATTTAGACCGCGCTATTCACCGCCATCGCGTGCTACTCCAATCCCCTTTAGTAAGTTTCTTGTACCCATCAATTCAACCTCACAATTTCTTGATTTACTCTAGATTGGATCTAGGTCAACCCGCGGGCAATTCTTCCTGTCGCGCCCGGTCGGGTCGCTTAGATGCTCGATAACTCCTCCAATAGCTTGATTGACGGCCACACATCACTCTCCTATCATCATTAACCATTAATTTCTTCGTAGAATCGCCCGCAAGTTTTCCAATCTAGATCCATTTCGTCCCAATTTTCCGCACATGTCATTGACACCCGGAAAATCCTCTTCCTCCGGTTCTTTTGCTTGCAGTAGATACATGGGCAATCATCCGTCTTCCTCAAATACCTTTGAATACGTAAGTACCCCATAGTTTGTATAATGATGCTTGATACCCGGATAACTTGTAACCTTGCCTTCTAGAATGACACCCGGATAATGCTTAACTTCCATACTTTCTTGATACCACTCACAGATACTCGGATAGCCCATGGTTTCCGAGTCTTACTTCTTGCACCTTTTTTCCTTGTGTTTTTCAGGTTGATCCCATGGCTCCCAAAAGGCAAGGGAAGCAGCCCGCCAAGGCCAAGACCTCCAACTCCATATCCGCCAACTGGGCGCGATCCACAGTCACGAAGGCTAAGTTAGAAGAGCTGGCCGAGCTAGGGATTCTCCCTTCTCAAAGAGATATCCATTGGAGGGTGCCGGGTGACGAGACCCGGCCCACACCTGCCAATGACGAGGTAATCTGTTTTGTCGAACACGTGACCCGGGGGTTCCGTCCTCCGGGTCATCCCTTCTTTCGAGATGTCCTGAGCCACTATGGCCTTCGGGTATTTGACATAGGGCCTAACTCTATGTTGAATATTTCCCATGTCATCGTTTTATCCGATTCATACTTGTGCACTCCGCCAAGTTTGACTCTCTTTATCGAACTCTTCCAATGCAAGCCGTGCCGCGAAAGCGGTGACGGAGCACTTCTCACTTGCGGCGGGGTATCCATCCAACGCCGTAAGAACTCACCGATGCCAACCCTTAATCTGAACTCCCACGTTAAGCACTGGCAATTATCCTTCTTTTACTGCCACGACACCTCCCCACCCGGCGAGAAGAAACTGCCGGGTTACTCGGAGGGCCTCCTCGACATTTCCGAGAAATTCAACGCTTTCGCCCCTAACTCGGACAGGGAGGCAATCCAGCCCCTTCTCTCAAAAATATCCGTCTTATCCGCCCAAGGCCTCCTTGGGCTCAACCTGGTCAAGACATGGGTAGACTTCCAGATCCAACCCAACTCTATCCGCACTAAGCTGATGTGCGATTACTCGGGGCATACCACGGACGCGCTCCGGTATTCCTCCAAGAACTATCCAGCCGGCGACACCAACAAAACCATCAAGGGCTTCTTGACGGAAAAGCTGGAAGTGATCAATAACATTACCGGGTTGCCGCCATTTACCCGGGAAAACCCGGCCCCAGCGGTAAGACTCGACACATGTAACCTTATTCACACGTCTTTGACTTGACGCAATTACTGATTCCCACCTTCCTGTTTTTATCTCAGGCTGATGACGCTTTCTGGAATGTTGAAACCTCTCCTACTACCGGAGACCCGGAGGAGGAAGACGAGCCGGCTGACAATGATGAGGGTATTTATCCGAATCTTGTGTCATCTTCACTTGCATAAATTTCCTTATTTTAACTTTTTCCATCGATACATACTCGGCTTGCAGGGCCGGAGGACGAGGATGAGAAGGATGAGGAAGACCCGGAGGCCACCGAGTCCGATCCAGAAATAACGGTCGGGGCCAAGAGGAAAGCCAGAGGAGTGGTGTGCAAGGTTCCCTATTCCACCATGTCTTCCGAACCCTACTCTTTTGATAACATGCACAGACTTAACCAACGACTATCCAACTCATCGCACTTGAAGGACTCTCTCCCGACCAAGCGCAGAGTGACCCGGAGTTCACCGGGGGACGATCCCCTTAACCCGGGTATCTCCTCCTCGCCAAACCGCCGGGCCGATACTCCTCCTCCTCGCCCCTCCAAATCTCCTCGGCGTCACCCCTCCCGCAACCATCCTTTGGCCGGGCAGCTCCGGGTTCCGCTATCAACTACTATGACAAACTCATCGGCTTCCAGCAGTGAACTCCCGCCGGATTACACTGTAAACACCGGGTAAGTCTTCCGCTGTACGATATCTTTGCGCACTTGATTATTTCCATCCGCTGCTGTTGACCATTCCTCTCTTTTCCTTAGCGCCCAAGTCACGACTAGTGACCCGGAGAATGTGGAGACGGATAACCGGGAGGCGGATAACCGGGAGACGGAGGGGCCGACTGAAAACGTAGACGCCGCGACTGGCGGTGATACTGAGAACAACCAGGAACAAGGCCCCTTGGGCGATCCAGTTCACCAAGCCGCCGGGTCTCCAGAGTCATCCGAAGCAGTGGACGAGGAGATCGAGGTCCCAGATACGAGGATGGGTTCTCCCAACCCGGATACCCAGACTGTCCGGGTCTCGACCCCAAAGGCGGGGAAAGCTCCCCAACCAAACGACCAGGCTGCCGGCTCTTCTGGTGTCCGACCCGAAGACATGACGTTTGCCCAGATGCTCGAAGCCCTGCACACCTTGAGGGCTGATGAAGAAAATATCTTGGAGGCTTTAATAGCCAAACACGAGGTAAACCCGGATAATATTGCTTCTGTCCCTATCTAGTCCCCAAGTTCCGAGTGAATTGATTGACAATTTGCTTGGAACTTTACGGTATAACCAACTGATAGCTTGCCCTTTACCCGGCTAACCCTTCCTTGCATCCATGCAGTCCTTCGTGACTCAATCTGAGAAGAAACTGGCAAAGGCCACCAAGCTCATTGAAAAGGAGGTGGCTCTGCGTGAGGCGGCCGAAGCTGAGGCCAGGAGGAGTGGGAAGATAATGAAGAAGTATAGGAGGAGGGCTCACACAGCAGAAGATAATCTAACGAGCCTTTCTGTTCAAATTGCTGATACGTATCGTGCTTTGCTCGGTACGATTCTTAATCCGGGTTATCCTTCTGATAAATAGCCGGAGTTTCCTTACTCGTGTTTCCATTTCTTTCTGCAGGTCCGGATGAAGTGATGCCGGACGAAGATGATATTGCCAGGCTGAAAACTATCAAGAGCGTTATCCGGAAGCTATGCGCCGGAACCAAATGGATCCTTCAAGAAATACGGTGGCCGGGTGTTGGGCATGTCGACCTGAAGAGAATGCTGGACGCCTGCTCCACTATCCCCGAGTGGATTTGGCATTGGAAGCGCTCGTCCTGCCGGGTTGGAGTAACCCGGGGGCTTGCGCTTGCTAAAGCTTACTTCCCTAAGCTCGAGCCAGCCAAGCTTATGGGAGGGTTTCCGGAATTCAACTGTGATGGGTCTAAGTTTTCCGCGAAGGATTTCAAGGCCATCCAGAAGGAGGTCCGTTACCCGGCCAGCGTGATTGCGGACGGCTTGGATGTCAATTCCATCGTCCCTGCATATGATGCTGATGGTGAAGCGGTTAAGTCGGATCTTCCCAAGCCGTATGACATGCTGGCCCGATGGAAGGAGGAAGCTGCCAAGTTGAGGGAGGAAACCGCAAAGAAGAAGGCTGAAGCCGATTCTGCGCCTGCTACTTCTACACCCGTCGTCCCTCCTCCTGCGCGAGCCGGCACCGCTGCTGATCCGGGTGTTGCTGCTACCAAGGGAAATAGCAAGGGCAAGGAGAAGATGGATGCCGCAGCCCAGAATACCGAGTGATACCTGCTACCTGATGCTGTTTCGTATGCGTCAGCCGGCCAATGGGCCGTTTGAACAATCATTTTTTGATGCTGCGCCTGTGCACCTTTGATACTAGTACCTAAATTTGTAATGTACTTTAAGTTCTTGATACACTTTGTGCTTCTTCTGATCGTTTAAATTTATCCACTTTTGAGTCCACTTGTTCTTGATATCCGACTTTCTTTATGATTCCTTTTGTGAGACTCGGTTTCCGAGTTTCATGGGTTTTGACAAACGGACTTTTCTCAAAGTCCCCAAGTCCCCCAGACTCGGATGTTTGGGTTTTTGTGAGTTTTAGCAACTAAGCAACTTTTTCTTTTTCAAAATCCTCCGTCCCCAAGGCCCGAAATTCCGAGTCTGGGATGTGTGGTCTTTCCAAGAGAACAAGTTGTTTGCTGCTAAGCCCCAACCCAGAGCCATTTCACATAGGTATTGAAGTTATGCTTGATAAACGTTGAGTTTCTGGCTGTTAGTCCTGTACTCTGCATAACTTGTGGTTTGGATGACCCTTTTGACTATCTTGTACTATAAACCGGCTTTCGCGTGGATATCATGTTGTTACGTCTATACGAAAACAGGGTCAGGCAAGTCCCATCGGGCTTCATGGCTGATTGTAATCGTAAGCGAGCAAATCATGCCACTTTAGTGCGAGTCACATCGAGCTTAAGTAAGAAAAGTCAAGAAAATTTGGCTCCTTCGTCCGGTTATAAGATTGCAGCCGTACTCGTTTGCGAGTAATCGGCCCTTATAACTCATAGGCATCAAGGCCGGGTCATTGAGTTTGTAACTGTGCTATTCGAGCAATCAGCCCCCAAGACCTAAATATATGCGACATACCAAGAGTAAAGAACATACGAACAATCACTTCTTTATTTGATATGAGAAAGCTAGGTCAGCAAGCCGCCTCATTAAAAACCCATCCGGTCCCCAAGGGTACCCTAGATAGGAAAAGAGTGCGTCTGAAACCTGCCGCCTGTTACATCGTGTAATTCCACTTGCCAATATAATCTATACTAAGTATAGTAGGGACGTAGCTGGGCCACGTTCCATGGTCTATCTCTTTCTTGCATAGATGAAGTAGTATGGGCGGTGTCGTTAACTGTAGCCGACTCTTCCCTTGCGTCTATCAAGTAATATGATCCGTTGTGCAGATTCCGACTTATGATAAATGGTCCTTCCCACGGAGGTGATAACTTGTGTTTTCCTTCGTTTGACTGTACCAGGCGTAGAACCAGGTCTCCTTCCTGAAAGACCCGGGTTTTCACGCGCCGGCTATGATACCTCCGTAAATCTTGCTGATATATGGCTGATCTTTCCAGTGCTTGTTCCCTTTGCTCTTCTAACATATCTACGGCGTCCTGCCGGGTTTTCTCGTTCTCTACCTCGACGTAGGCCGAGACTCTCGGCGAGTCATGGATGATGTCACTCGGAAACACCGCCTCTGCACCGTAAACCATGAAAAACGGTGTCATCTGGGTGGATCTGTTAGGTGTTGTGTTGATACCCCAAACCACTGCAGGTAATTCTTCAACCCATGCACCAGCAGCTCTGATACACGGAACTCGCAATCGTGGCTTTAATCCGCGAAGCAATTCTTGATTTGCCCTCTCCACCTGTCCATTAGCCTGTGGATGGGACACTGAAGCTACGTCAAGCCGGATTCCATTGTTACCACAAAATTTCTCCATCTCTCCAAGGGACATATTGGTTCCATTGTCGGTAATTATGCTGTGGGGATACCCAAACCGATAGATAATCTTTTTCAGGAACTTGACTGCTGTAATTGCTTCACAGTTGGTGACTGGCATAACCTCGACCCACTTGGTAAACTTGTCAATGGCCACCAAGAGGTACGTCTTTTTGCAAGGTGACATGTGAAAGGGGCCAACCATGTCCATCCCCCAAACAGCAAACGGCCAAGTTAACGGGATAGTCCGTAGTTCCATAGCCGGCACATGGGTTTGGCGAGCGTACCTTTGACATCTGTCACACCTTGCTACCAAGCGCTCCGCGTCTGCTAGGGCCGTGAGCCAGAAAAACCATGTCGATAAGCTTTGGCCACAAGGGATCTTGTGGATGCATGATGCCCACAATCGCCTTCATGAATTTCCTTGAGGATTTGTCGGCCTTCTTCTGGTGCTACACAGCGCAAAAAGACTCCTGCTGCGCTTCTCTTGTATAACTCTCCATTGATGATAGAATATCCTTTTGCTCGCCTCAGAATTTGTCTTGCTAATACCTCCCGCTGTGGTAACTCGCCCCGTAATAGGTAAGCCAAGAACGGCTCTGTCCACTCGGGAACAGCACGTACTGTGGCCACGAGCTCCAAATCCGGGTCTTGATTTGCCAGTTCTTCCTCAGACTCGGTTTTAACTAATGGTCGCCATAGTTGGTCCAGGAAAACATTAGGTGGAACCGGCTCTCTGCGCGAGCCGAGTCTGGCGAGTGCATCTGGTGCCTCATTTTTTCTTCTGTCTATATGCTCCACCTCGTACCCGGAGAAACACCCGGCAACTCTATCAACCTCTCTGCGGTATGCTGCCATAGTTGCATCTTTTCTATCCCAAGTTCCTGAGACCTGCTGTACCACAAGGTCCGAATCTCCAAAGCATCGTATCCTCTTAATGTTCATTTCCTTGGCTACCTTTAAGCCGTGCAATAGGGCCTCATACTCGGCCACGTTGTTGGAACAATCAAAGTGAATCTGTAGCACGTAACTCAATTTGTCTCCTTTGGGTGATGTTAGCACTACTCCAGCTCCTGATCCCTCGTATTGCTTGGATCCATCAAAGTGCATGATCCAAGACTCGGAGTTTGGAACCATGGCGGGCATGCCTGTGTGCGTCCAATCGTTAACGAAATCGACCAGAGCCTGAGATTTGATTGCTGACCTGGGCTCGTAGTTGATGTGATAATCCCCCATCTCTATCGCCCATTTGGCTATTCTTCCTGTTGCATCCGAGTTTCTGATGATATCCGACATTGGTATCGAACTAACCACTGTTATGGGGTGTTCCTGGAAATACGGCTTGAGTTTCCGGCTAGCCATAAAGACCCCGAAAACCAGCTTTTGCCAATGCGGATAGCGCTGCTTTGCCTCTGATAATACCTCGCTGACGTAATAAACCGGTCTCTGAAACGGGTAACCTTTCCCATCCTCTTTACGTTCCACAACGACTACCGCGCTAACGGCTCGTGGGCCAGCTGCTACATATAACAACATGGGCTCTTTAGGACCCGGGGCCGCTAGGACTGTTGCTTCAGATAACTGCTTCTTTAGTGCTTCGAACGCTTCATCCGCCTCCTGATCCCATACGAATTTATCAGATTTCTTCAAGAGCCGGTACAAGGGTATTTCTTTTTCCCCGAGTCTGGATATAAATCGGCTCAAGGCTGCTACACAGCCCGTGAGCTTTTGGACATGCTTCAAATTTTTCGGCTTTTTCAGATTTTGGATAGCTTTAATTTTATCCGGGTTTGCCTCAATTCCTCTCTCGGAAACGATAAAGCCGAGTAATTTCCCAGCTGGTACTCCGAACACGCACTTTGTCGGATTAAGCTTCATCTGATACCTCCTCAAGTTCTTGAATGTTTCCGTTAGATCATCGATAAATGTCTCCGCCTTCCTGGTCTTGATAACCACATCATCCACATAAGCATGGACGTTGCGTCCGATTTGATCCTCGAAGCACTTCTGGATACACCGTTGATAGGTTGCGCCAGCGTTCTTCAACCCAAATGTCATGGTTTTGTAACAGAAGGCCCCAAAAGGGGTTATAAATGATGTTTTCTCCCAATCTTCCCTCTTGAGTTTGATCTGAGGATACCCGGAATATGCATCTAGAAAGCATAATAGGTCACTTCCAGCCACTGCGTCTATGATCTGATCTATCCTCGGTAGCGCGAACGGATCCTTTGGGCAATGTTTGTTAAGACTCGTGTAATCAATGCACATCCTCCACTCATTGGTCTTTTTCATTACGAGAACCGGATTCGCTAACCAGTCCGGGTGAAATACTTCCATGATGAAGCCGGCTGTTAGCAAGCGAGCGATTTCTTCTCCTATTGCTTTCCTTCTTTCCTCGTTCATCTTCCTCAAGCCCTGCTTCACAGGCCTGGACTTGGGATCTACGTGCAAACTGTGCTCTGCCAACTCGGTGGGGATACCCGGCATGTCGCTAGGCGTCCAGGCGAACACATCCGCATTTGAACGGATAAACTCCACAAGTGCCTTCTCCTGCTTGCTGTCCAGGTTAGACCCTATAGCAAACTGCTTAGAGGGATCGCCTTCAACAAAAGCTATCATCTTGGTATCCTGTGCTGCTTTGAATTTTGCTCTCTCATCTTCGGTATTCGGCCTTTTCAATGCTGTTCTGTCATCCGGGTCTACTTGAGACCGGTAATACTTGAGTTCCTCTTTTTTGCAAGCCTGCTCAGCCATTACTGAATCTCCTTCATCGCACTCAGCCGCTATATCCTGGCTTCCATGTATGGTGATGGTCCGCTTAGGACCCGGGATTTTCAGCTGTAGGTACACATAACACGGCCTAGCCATGAATTTAGCATAAGCCGGTCTTCCGAACAGCGCGTGATAAGGGATGCGCAACTTGACCACCTCGAAAGTGAGCCACTCAACTCGATAATTGTCCTTTGATTCTCCGAAAGCTACCTCCAATGCGATTTTTCCCTCGGGGCACGCTGAGTGACCTGGCACTATCCCATGAAAAATCGTTGAACTTTTCTGTAGCTGAAACTCCTTGAGACCCATGCGTAAAAAGGTTTCCCAATATAGGATATTGATGCTTCTTCCACCGTCCATTAGGACCTTTTTCAGCTCGTACCCATTGACCTGCGGTGCAACTACTAATGCTAAGACTCCCGGGTGTTCTATTCTTTCCGGGTGATCTCTTCTGCTCCATGTTACATCCTGCTCTGACCACCTCAGGTATCTCGGAACAGCCGAGGAAACCGCGTTTACCGCTTGCTTCAGTATCCTTTTGTCCCTGTTAGAAGTTCCCGTAGTATGCACATGATATTGTCCTCTTGAATCGTAAGTACGTACCATACCGACGAAGATGTTGATCCGGCCAATCGTCACGATAGATCCGGATTCGAGGTGATCCGACTCCGGCCCCCAGCCGGAATCGTCCACCATCTTCTCTCCTTCGTGGTCGGTGTAGATTTCGCCGATGACAAGATTCTCCATGTTCTTCCGAGCTTCTCCCGTGATGTAAACACCTTTGGACGCAGGCCCCACGGTGGGCGCCAACTGTCGTGGGATAATCACGGCAGACGTTACCGGGGGTAACTTATCTTGGGGCAAGACGACACAGATGTCTGGGAGAGGGTTTAGCTCAGAAGAAAACATGATGATGGGCGATCTGGAAGCCGGCGGAATAAGTCGCCGGGTCTCCGATCTCGATATATTAATCTCAACTCTCGTATTACACTGGATACTCGATACCTAGCGATATTGTTCTAATTCTCTCTTGGTTCCTAAACCTAACCTAAGGGCCGGCTTATAAAGCATCCGGATCCCTGGCCTGTTCTCCAAGGCATACTCTGAGTCCTACCCGGACACTGCTCACATAACCCTAAACTTCCTTACCGGAACCCACAATCCGGGTTACCAGGCCTACAATCTTGGGCCTTCTAGAAGCTCCTTTATCCTAGCTGGGTCTTCGCGCAGCGTCCTTTGGGCCGAGTTACCCCTTGGAGTTGGGCTACCGGGTTATCATCCCTCCATCACCGGGCGTGGCCTTACTAAGAGCATCACCACTCACACCCCCCAATTGGCGTCCGGATCGGCGCGAGGACGAGCCCTTTGTGGGGCTCCATTGGGGGGCGCCCTTTCCCACTCGGAGTCCCCAAGGAAAATCCCGAATACAAATTTTAAGCCTGAAAGATAGTTACTTTCTAGTTTTTAAATAGTACATATATAGTTCACCAATGGCTAAAAATAGAAATAGAAATATTCATACAATTTAAAAGAAATTGGAATTAAAATATGCCGTCGCCAAGCCTTTGCAAACCCACTAATGCTCCACCAAACCCTACTGGAGTTGATCATGAGTAGCTTCATGTCGAATCTCCATATACCTAGTGATATAATCAGTCCAATCCGCTGGCACATTGTGATCCACATTGGCGAGAGGATCCTGAAACTCATATGAATGATGATCATGCACTGGATTTGCACGCTCATCCTCAATGATCATGTTGTGTAAGATCATACATGAATTCATGACCTCCCCCATCTACTCGAACGGCCAAGTGAAAGCAGGATAGCGGAGAATAGAAAACCTCTGCTGGAGCACTCTGAATGCATGCTCGACATCTTTTCTTGTGTTCTCTTATACCAATGCAAACGAGAATTTTTTTTGCCTAGAGGATTGTAAATTGTCTTCACAAATGTTGACCATCTTGGATAGACACCGTCCACTAGGTTGTATCCCTTGTTGTACTCGTCGCCATTGACAACATAGTTCTCTGGCGGAGCATGGCCGTCAACAAGTTTGGCGAACACAGGGGAACTCTGCAACACATTGATGTCATTGTGGTTTCCTGCCATCCCGAAGAACGCATGCAAAATCCAGGTCTCATGATCAGCCACAGCCTCAAGGACCATGCTGCAAAATCCTTGATGGCCCAATTGTACAATCCTTGCCAACCCAATGGATAGTCTTCAAACTCCAGTACATGCAATCGATACTTCCACGCATATCAGGAAAGCCTCTTGCTTCATTTGTTGCTAGGATCCTAGCGGTTTCTTGCTCGTTTGGTCCTCTCAAGTAGTGTGGGCCAAACATATCCAGTATCGCCTTGTAGAACCTTTACATGGCTTTGATAGCCATGGCCTTAGACATGCGCAAATAGTCGTCCTGACCATCTACAGGGGCTCCATATGCAAGAATTCTCATAGAATCAGTGCACTTCTGAATTGACGAAACAAAAATCATCCCCACATTGTCTTATTTTCTCTTGATCCAGGTTTCATGCTCTCGCACATGCCGCACCAATGTGAGGAAAAATCTTCGGCCCATTGGAAATCTTTGACGAAAGTTCTTCGCATCGAATCTTGGCTCGTCGACAAAACAGTCTTTGAAGAGAAAACAGTGCCTCCATTCTCATCCTCGGCTTGGTCATTCTCCTCCCAAATTTGGAGCCTCCTCGCTTTGGTTCACTATTGGCATCTTCCTCGTCGAGGAGTTTTGCAAGACAAACAAGAACAAGCAAGTTCTCATCTTCCTCATCGTCGATATTGGCCTCTTCATCGAGGAGAAAGTTCATCATCAACTCATCCTCACTGTCCATCTATAAAAACGCAAGTGGCATCCAAAAATGGTCGCCTATGGGCATCAGAAAATGGTCGTCGATATCGGCCCTACCAGGCAAAAAGACGAAGAAATTTGGGGCCTGGTGGACACCCTTGGTGTCAGAGTTGGCGCAACCGAGGCGAGGGGACGGCAACCTGCGCGACGGTGGAAGAACAACAGGACCGGAGGCACGGCATGGAAAGGGCGGACCCAGGAAGGGGGAGGGGAGGGATCGCCGACGGCGGAGAGAGGCGGCGTGGAGGGGCGCAGGCGAGGGTGACAAGTGGACAGGGGGCGTGTCGTGTGCCTCTTTTTGGAGGTGGCTTTTTGTGTCGCTGACAGGGCGGGGCCACGACGTCCAACGAGTCGCCCGGAGCCCCCATGGGAACCCTTGCAGGGCGCGATCGGCCTGGTTTTTCCAGACGGGAACTGGGGCCTATCCGGACGGAAGGCCCATTGGGGGGCACGAGTGCGCGGCTTGCTGGTCAGTCCGGACGGGAAGGAGCCTTGAGGTGGGGGGGGGGGGCTTTGGGGTGCACGAGTGGAGACGCTCTAATGTCACAAAAACCCTGCAGACTTCCATCTTTCAGCCTCCGTCATGATCTCATCGAAGACGTGCTCCACTGCCTTTACGGTATTGTGGAATACCCTCACATTCCTTTTGAGCCGGATGGATCGAAGAACCAAGAGAATCAGAGCATACACTTCTACCACCTTCGTAGCTGAACCAAACTAGAGCGCGTGCAGCCACCAATCATGCAAAGTGATGTCATTGTAGGAGGGCAAGGTCAGGTCACCCCAAGCTCGAGAAAACCACGAACCAAATTATTCGGGCAAAGAAGCAGTCCACCAGAAGTTGATCCACGATTTCAGATTCCTGAACATAGGACTTGTGTCGGAGGTAGCCAAACCACTACGAAGTCTACGATCTCCAGTCCAGCAACGGTTCCACTCCGCCTTCCAGGCACATAATTTGTACTTTAGCGGCAGTTTGCACTTCCATATTGCCTCGTGAAGAGGCCAACAAGTGCGCCCCTCAAAGAACGCCAAGTAAGCAGAGCGAGGAGAGAAGGATTTGTCCGCCATCCAAATCCACTCGAAGCGATCTTGCATCTCGAGGGCGATCCCTATGGCCTGGATGCATTTCCACAACTAGAGAAATCGAGCCATGACGACCACGGAAAGGCCACCCACAATGTCACTAATGCACAAGTTAGAATTGATCCCTCGGGCAACAGAGCGGGAGGATTGAGTCTTCGGGTCCACAAAGCCAAGGAGAGCCGGGACAGTCATAGCGAGATTCTGAATGTTGATCTAACGATCAGACCAAACGAAACATGAGGTGCCATCCGCGAGGAAATTTTTGACAAATGCTGAGAACAAGGTACGACAGTCATTCAAGCACGGAAAAGAGTCGTCCACCCAAGGTTGAGGGGCAACACCGATGATCTCTGCAAGAGAGGCATCCTCATAAACTTGAGAATGGACAAATATGCGTGATCCAGCCCTCCTTGAAAACATGGAGAAAATTGTTTGATAATCTCTACACACCTTAAACAGCAGCCATGAAGCGTGGTAAGTAATTGATACTAGATCTCCAAATCCTAGAACCTTTACTGTTCATAGTTATCGAGTAAGAGCGAGACGTCACCTTTGATCGGCTAATGTTGAATTAAATGATGTGCTGCTGAATGTAGTGGATGGTTTGGTTTCCGTTCACTGTTTTATACTCCCTCCGTTCAACAATAGATGACTTCCACATATCTATATATGGATGTATCTAGACGCATTCTAGAGAGTTAGAGTACGTGATGGGCCTGGGCCCGTTAGTCTTAGGGTTTGCTTAGGGGTCAAGTAAGTCTTGCTTAGGAGTCAAGTAAACCTCTCTATATATGGAGAGGAGATGTATCAATCTAATCAGGCAAGAATTAAGAAGGAAAACCCTTTTCCCTCTTGCCCGGTCGTGGGAAAGGACCCCCACGGCCGGCTCTCTCGCGCCCTCGCAGCTCTCTCTTCCCCGCTCAAACCCTAGCAACCATAACATTTGGTATCAGATTGTACTTGTTCGATCATGTCTTCTTCGCCAGCCACCACCACCATGCCGCCGCCCCAACCAACGGCGCCGCTGGCCTCCACTGCGGCCACCGCCACCATGGCGGCGTCCTTCCCCGCCCCGTCCGCCGTCGTCTACACCCCCGAGCAGATGACCGGGGTCCTCAACGACCTCGTCACCGCGGTCCAAGGGATCTGCCTCTTCCTGTCCGGTCCCTACGGACCGGCCGCCAGGCTGCACCATCTGTCGCCGCCTATGGGCCGGCGGGGCAGCCGTGGCAGCCGCCGCACCAGGCGGACTTCCGCCGCGATCGCCGGGCCGCGGCATCTGACGATGTTGCTGTCGTCGCCGCCACTCGACGCTAGGCTGATGCAGCAGCCGCTGTCCGTCCCCGGGCCGATCTATACGGCGGCCTGGGCGCAGCCGCACATCCAGTCGCCACCGGCGCCACCCCAACAGTACGGCGGGCCCTCCCGCTTCGCCGGTCCTTACGCCGGTCCCGACGGTGCGCCATTCCACGGGGGGTCCTCCATGGTCACAACACCGGCGCCGACCCCCGCACGGCCACCGCCGCCGCCTTCGGCCGCGACCACGGCGCCGGTCATCACGTTCCAGCATGGGATGCCCTACGACGGGACTGCGACGAGCTCGTTCCCAGCAGCGCCACCGCCATCCCAAAACAATCACATCCAACAGATCAAGTTCCAACCGTCGCCGTCACCGCTTCCGGCTTGGATCGCTACCCACCACGTGTTGGCGGCGGTGAGGCTGCAGGCTGCTGCGCGGGGCCTCCCAGCGCGTCGGCAGGTGCGGGAGATGCGTGATTTGCAGCTGCAGCTCCTCCAAGTTGCGCTTCACGGTGCAACGGACCTCGATCTCGTCCGCTACGTGGGGGATCTTGGGCATGCGGTTTCCCCCACGGGCGGCGGGCATGCTGCTTTTCCCACGGGCGGCAACCTCCAAGTCTGTGACATCGACAGTCAGCCGGCGGGGAGAAGACATGGTGTCACCGACAGGAGCGCACCGCGTAGCACCACAGCATTCCGCCGCCGGTCGCGAGGGCTCCCTTGGTCCCGATGGTGTCCTTGGGATTCAGGGGCCTGCAAAAGCACAAGTTCGGCGTGCGGAGGATTCTCGACTTATTGTTCGGAGTAAAAAATAAAGAGTCGGAGTCTCATTCGGGTTACCTCATTTCAGGTCAATACAATAGGCCGAGATGTAAAATGCTTGTTTTTTAGGCGTTAGGTTTGTGTGGGGTCGAATCGTCGTTAGGTTGCAGCTCGAGGACGAGCTGCATGTCCAGGTGGGGTGGAGTGTTAGAGTACGTAATGGGCCTGGGCCCGTTAGTCTTAGGGTTTGCTTAGGGGTCAAGTAAGTCTTGCTTAGCAGTCAAGTAAACCTTTCTATATATGGAGAGGAGATGTATCAATCTAATCAAGCAAGAATTATGAAGGAAAACCCTTCCCCTCTTGCCCGGCCGTGGGAAAGGATCCCCACGGCCGGCTCTCCCGCGCCCTCGCAGTTCTCTCTCCCGCTCAAACCCTAACAACCATAACAGGGAGTACATAACATGATTATTAGTGGATCAGACGACAGCTTGTCAAGTCTGAAACTCTGCTAGCTAGTCTCAACAGCATAGACTCGGTTGTTTGGTAGATATAAAAAAAAAAAACAGAATTCTTGAACTTACTCGTTGGGCTGTAGATAGACAATTGGGGTGGAGTGTCTTCTGCTAACTCTAAGTTTTGGTAGCAAAATAGAAGTGGAATAGGACTATAGAAGACATAAACAAATGCATATGCTAAACGTACAGTACTATAGTTCCTATCGTAGTCCATCCAACCAGGGTCGATTAGATACCAAATTCAGTACTTCAACTTTCTCAAAACAACATGACGAATCCTTTTCCGTGTATATATAGGATGAAAAGAGCAGCCGTTTCCTCCCAGGATGAACTGGTCCTCCAGATCCGTGCCGTCGTCGGAGCAAAATCAAAAACTGGGAATGGAAACGGTGAGGTACGGGTTCGAGATGGACTCTTTTTTTTTTTCTTTATTTGAGATGGACTCGACAACCTAAAACATAACATAGACTGCACATCGCAATTACAAGATTGTAGATAAATCTTTCAAAAAAAAAAAAGATTGTCGATCCACGGAAGGCACAACCAGGTCGTACGTAGCACAAAGGACGGAAAGGAATTGCTAGACGTCGGCCATGGAGGACCCGCTCCCGGACGACGTCCTCCTCGATATCCTCACCCGCCTCAAGGTGGACGTGCCGGCCCTCTTCCGCTGCACCATGGCGTGCAAGAGATGGTTCGGTCTCGTAATCGACCCTTCCTTTCTCCGGCGCTGCTGGCCAGAGGAGTCGCGTCGACCTTCCTTTGTCGGCTTCTTCATCAAGCAACGGCTTCGCAATCAGGGAGCCAGGGGTCTGGTCCCAACCCCAAACTCAGAGTTGGGACCCGGCCGACGTACCCTCGGCTCTTTCGTGCTTGGCAGCGCACACCTACTGTACCGCGCGGTGCCGCTCGTCTCGCGTTGCGGCCTTGTCCTGGTACACCTCATCCCACACAAGGCCCAACCGGAAGGTTTCATCGCCCATCTGGCAGTGTGCAACCTGGTCACTGGCACGTGCAATATCCTCCCTCCCCTAGAGTGCTCCTCGCTCGGCTCCTCTTGCTACGAGATTTGTGCTTGTGCCGTTCTAACCAGTGCGGACTGTCCCTCCAACCAAGACGACGAACCAAGCAACCCGTTGTTGTTCAAAGTGGTTATGATCTCCGCCAGCAACAATGATGGTCTAAAGCTAGATCTCCACACAATATTGTCTAATGGACGGTTTTGGACTACCCGTAAAAATATGTACTTCGACGACGGTCCTGCGGATGCCAGAGGGTACGGGTCTTTCTGTCGAAGTGATGCAGTCGTGTGCGGCGGCACCGCCCATTGGATTTTCCATATGGGGTATTTCTATGTTCTTAGCTTCAAGGTCGATAACAACCACATCTCCTTTACCAGGCTCCCCTTCGTGGACCAGCCAGGCCCATGTCTTAGTTTGACATCAAATGGCACACTCTCCATACTACAAATGCAAAATGAAGTTTCCCAGCTAGAGATATGGAAACAGAAGGACCAACATAGTATGGATGGTGATCCAGAGTGGTTGTGCACGCGAACGATCGAGCTATTGCAACCAAAGAACTTGAATCTAGGAAGCAGGCGATACGTTTTAGGAGAGATGCATGGCACGTTGATTTTCAGCGACGGATATAGCTGCGTGTACACCGTCGACCTTCAGAATGGGATAATAGAGGAGGTGGCGGACTGGCCACGCTCCTTCAGCACACAGGATGTCGTGCCCTTGGAGATGGATTGCCCGGTGTTCTTCATTTCTCGTCTTGCCACTGCTAGGTATATAGCTAGTCTTTCTAATGTACATGTTTCGTTATTTGCTTTGGAGAACCCGTCAATTGTGAAACATCAGATTGATTAAGTTGTGATTTTGTACTCTACAGTGTCACACCAGGGTTGGCTATCAAGCTTGCTCCTGTATTTAATGTTTCACTGTTCATCGTGTTTTTTTTTTTGTTTTCATAGGAATTCCATGCTTCCCATTCCATCTCCACGTGGTCCGGAGGCTCCAAGGAGGAGAAGGAGACGGGCAAGAGACGGTAGACATATGTGGAGGCTGCAGCGAGGAGGCTGATGCGGAAGGCGCAGATGCCACCGTGCGGTTGTGAGGTGTGAACAGCAATTGCAACTGTGGATTTGGCTTTTAATTTACGGAATGACAGGTATTCAGTAGTTTTTCATGTGAAGAGGTGGTACCAAAGAGAAAAATCCGTTACATCTGCTCGAGGAAGCAGGTTGTATTGTCAGAAGGTGCTGAATCCTTCCTGAATATAACAATGCACATCTTACATCGATCCACATTATTAATTATTGATACGTTAATCCTTAGGGGTGAAGGCCAACACGGTCGCCCCAGAAGTAGATGGGTAACACCTATGACTGCAATGCCGGAGTCGCTTTCCACAACGGCCTGCACTTTATATCCATATATAAAATTCACGGTGATCCATGGAAATCAAGACCCCGTAAGAATTTTGACTTAGCTGAGCGCCTGAGCTCAACAGTACCCTCTGCATTGTTGCCCGTACAGAGTGGTACATTGTTACATTGCCGCTCTTGACCGATCGACTATATATGGGAAAATGCATACACTATCCCAGCTAATTTAGTCGTTAATCCTCCGATAGATCGTGTTGGAATATTTGGCCCATTTTTGTGTGCTGAAATTTTGGCCCTATATGTGGGTAACCCAATAGACAAATTCTGAAATCTCAAAATGGCCCATGTGTACAAGTGAGTGGTGGGAGTGGGAAGTTTAGTCCCATATTGGAAGTTTGAGGAGTTGCACACCACCTTATAAGGTGGAGTGTTGTAGGGATTGTATGTGAGTGAGAACAAGAGAGCCTCTCGCGCACTCCTCCCCCCCCACCGCTCGCTCGTCTCGACACGACACGACACTAGTCGTAACGGACGCGTCACAACTAGAGGCGGTTCGGGTCAAAGACGCGCACCGTGGGCGCTGTACACACACCGAACCAATCTAGGTTTTGCCACACCTTGTTCCTTGCGCCGCCAACGTAGTCTACTCCATCCCGAGCGCCGGCGTCTACCGGCGAACGGGAGAGCAGGTCTCCGGAACCAGTCGCCCTTGTGATCCTGTACGGGAGAGGGCGAATTAGGTTTTTGGGAAGCGCTTCGCGCGACTGCTCGCTGCTTCCACGACGGCTCGTCTGCCTAGCAAGTCAGGCGGTGCTGCGTACCGCCGTCTCAAGCGTCGTCTACTCCGACCCGTCATCGCCAACGTTGTCATCAACAACGTTACTACAAACGAACGGTACGGAATCTGCGTCCTGATCTGTCTGTTTAACATGTCTGCTGTTTACATGTTTAGGACATCTCTAGCGGGGCTGCTCATTTGGCCCGGACCGGCCGGATTTGAGCAGCCTGGGCCAAAACAAGGCCCCAGCGGCGCTGCTCATACGGACCGCGGTCCGTTTTTTTGTCCCCGGATGCTCAAATCCTGACCAAATTTGGGTCAGATTTGAGCAGCCCCGCGGACAACAAAGTGTCCCGTGGACACACTCCCTGGCCCGCAAAAAAACGCCCCCTCCTCCCCCCCGCGCCGCCAGCGACCCACCTCGCCGCCGATAGGTCGCCGATTTCGCGACCACCACCACCGTTCGGCCCCTCGCCGGCGACGTCCACCTCCCCCCACCTCCCTCCCACGCCGCCGCGCCAACGCCTGTCCCGCAGGAAGCTCGCCGGCCTTCGTACAGCCCGCTCCACCTCCCCCCACCTCCACGGGCGCACACAAGCTGTTCGTCCGTGTGCCTGCCCCGACCTCGGCCCAAAAAATGGCGGATAGCGGCGACGAGTTCTTCTTCAACAACTTTATCATGTACTCGTCCTCGTCGGATTCCGATTCCGTGGATTTGGCACTCGTTCTTCGGCATGGCAGGTTCACACAATGATATTAACGTGCTCCAGCGCTCTCCGGTGTTTGGCAGACTTGCCGTGGGCAACTCCCCCGAGGTGAGCTATGATATCAACGGCCACCACTACACAAAGAGGTACTACCTGGCAGATGGTATCTATCCCCAGTGGGCTACCTTTGTGAAGACCATCTCTAATCCTCAAGATGAGATGAGGAAGCGGTTTGCCCAAGAGCAGGAGAGTGCCCGAAAGGATGTGGAGCGTGCTTTTGGTGCGCTTCAATCTCGATGGGCTATTGTTCGCCACCCTGCTCGAACATGGAGCCCGGAGATTATGTGGTCGGTGATGACTGCTTGTGTGATCATGCACAACATGATCATAGAGGATGAGCGCGATGACAGCGTCTACGACGAGAACTGGTTGTTTCAGGGTGAGAACGTGGAGCCCCAGCCAGGAGTGGCAACATTTGCGGATTTCATCGACTTCCAGTACGAGTTGCGTGATCAGGACACCCACCTCACACTTCGGGATGATTTGGTGCAACACATCTGGAACTTCGTTGGAAACCAGTAGTTTTTTTTATTTTAACTAAGACTTATTTGTTTTCTTATTAAACGGTCAAATTTGTAATAAATAACTCGTATTTTATTTAGTATTGTGTTTGTTTTAGGCTCAAAGTATGGATGAGAAGAAAAAACTAGAAAAAAATAATGTCCGGCCACTAAATGAGCAGCCCCACTGGGTGCAGGGCCCAAATCCGGCCGGACACGGCCACGGACGGCTGCTCAAACAGACAAAATGCGGACCAAATTGGTCCGCATTTGAGCAGCCCCGCTGGAGATGTCCTTAGAGAGATCGTGTTGCTATTATTCATGTTGTCTGTTGCATCTAGTATGTTCGAGTTTCACATGTTAATAGCTGTTGTCATCATGATTTATATTCTGGAATTAATCGTGGAAATTATGCCTAATTATTCAACAGATCGGGTTGTCAATCTTGTGCCCCTAAGAACAGTAAGTATTTATGTTTCTGTTTATATTTAAAATAGAGTTAGAGAGAAAAAGAAAAAATAGACTCACTTTCGGGCTTAGCCTGCAATGCCGGTCTTTTTATCCAAGGTGTTGAAAATGATGTCAACTAATGCGGCATCATACCACACGGTTTGCATAACTTTTACACATTTAGTCCATTGTCCCTTTGTAAATATCCTCGTATTATGTGCTTTACATGGATAATGAATCCATGGACAGAGGAAGGGGGGGACGAGGGGGGGCTAAGCCACCCCCAACAATTTGATTTCCTTCATAAATTCTCTACTAATCAAGCTTTAGCATTTTAAGCCATTCTGTCCCCCTCTAACCTCATTTCTGCCCCCTCCAATGTTGAGTGCTGGCTCCGTCCCTGAATGAATCAGTTTGAGGTTTGTAATTTAATTTCTTCCATTCACACATGGACAAAATTTGCAATGGATATGCTATCTATGTGGTTTTGAAAGCATGGAGACACAATAAATACTTTCGGTAATAAATTTGTCTATCGGATAACAGAAGTTGACTCAGGTCTGTGTTGCACATGCCCAAGTGGTTTTGCAAGACAACCAACAAAGATGTCTCAGCTACGATTTCATTCTCCTACTCTAACTAAATAAGATTGACATATGCATTGTCAAATGTTTTTCACCCTTTTTATATAATATATATACATCATGAAAATACCCCTTGGGAATAACACACATATCAGTTGAAAAGTTCTAATATGTTTTTAGCAATCTTATCTCTATCTCTTCTCTATCTATCTATCTATCTATCTATCTATCTTCTATCTATCTATATATCTACTATATAATTTCTTTTGAGGTGGTGATTGTTGGTACGTCTCGTGTAAAAAAAGTAAGTCGCGCTTTCTTTTCCGATCTATCATTATGTCTGGCTTCCTATGTTGTGTGCTCCCGTTCGATCTTGACATGCGGTTTCGGCCCAGTCCACACACCCCGTATCCTAATCCAAATCTAAATTACAATGGGCGCGCGGTAAAAAAAACAAATCGGTACAAAAAACCAATCGGAATACATCCGGAGAAAAAACCAGCAATACATTCGCTACACGTGGAGAAAAAAAAACAGCATAACAAATACGCGAATAAATCCGACACGACCAAAAAAAAAACAATGGATTCCTTTCAGTAAGGTTGTTGCTACACGGAAAAAAAACAATGATCCAAACAGCCTACACCTAATCCTTACAAGTCGATCATTCGTGTATGTCCTATAGCTCAGCTTCTACAAAAACGTAAAATCAATGAGCCTATAGCAAACAATAAAGATATGTTTTTATTGTGCTATCTTCTCGTTTTTCCTCTGTGTATATACTAGCACTTATGGCGTAGCAACATAAGGATGACAAAAAAAAAGTTACATAAGTTAATGCTTTTCAGTAAACGATGGAGTAATATCTGATGTGTTCCTAAGCTCAATTGGAACGTTCCCAAAACATAAAATCTGATTATTCAATGTTTTAACTTTTACTGGCAGCACAAAGACAACCGATTGCAAATATTTCCAAATATATAAATCAAGTAAGACATGAAACGTGGTAGAGCTCGAAGAAATAGTTTGACAGGTTGGAAAAATACACGTAAAATAGATAATTAGGGCAAACTTCAAATTTAGAATGTTTGAGTTACTTTAAACTCGTTGCCAACGCGCGTGTAATTTACTAGTCCTATATTTACTAATTGGAGGTACCATAGAAGCCTCAGCATTAATCCTGAAGTTTCTTTTTTTGAACATATAAACACACTTATATTATGTAAGCAAGCAAGCCGTCTCATTAAAAACCTTCCAGTCTCTGTCGGTATCCTGGTAAGGAAAATAGTGTGTAAGAAACTTGATGCCCCAAAATCAGAGTATAGTTACATCCTCCACAACCTGTGGAACTAGAAATAAGGGCGGATAATCTAACCATACATTTTTATCTGGATAATCTCTAGAGTGCGCAACTAAGTGAGCCGCCTTGTTTACTTCTCTTGAGCAGTGGGTAATACGCGTCGAGGAAAATACTGCCAAGATTTGTCTGACACTCATCCAAGAATGCTTATCCCGCTAACCGGTACTGTGTTGGGTCGGTTAATGCCCGTATCGCCTCCAAGCAATCAGATTCAACATAAGTATGACTGCACCCAACACTTTCTGCCAGGCGTAAACCATCCCTAAGAGCCTGCATGGGCTTTCTCTGTTGTCACTTTGATCACACTATCCATCTCAAAACGGCATGCTCCCAAAAACTGACCACCCTCGTTTCGGATAACACTGCATGAAAATGACGTCCTTGTTTCTATGTTGACCGCGACATCAGTATTCAGCTTAACCATCCCTGATCGTGGTCTGACCTACCCATACGTCGGTGTCTTTCTCTTGTTTTTAGCGATCTTAGCTGGTTGGCCACCATGGCTCTAATCGATAATGCCATCCGTGTCGCTGTCGGGGCCGAGCCCCCATATTTCAGTTCTCAACGACGCCACCATATGAACCAGGTGGTCGTCGCAATAATTTCTCTACCTGGTAGATTCCCTAGGCTTGGCCAGTGCGAGTGTTCTTCGGTTAAGAGATGTTCTAGCATCGCATTTCTCGCTCTATCAACCCGCAAAGCCTCCTTAATATGTTTTCTAACACCTAGGGCACCCCAGATCTCCGAAGCTTTATCGCATGTGAACAACATGCGATGGATATCTTCCGCTCCCTCTGCACACACATGAATTGTCCTCTCTTCTCCACATGGCGATTAGCTAGGGTGCACATGCATGGTATAATTCCGTGCAGGGCACGCCACGTGAATATGTTAACTTCTGCTGGGACTGTAATTTTCCATACCTGTTTCCACACCGAATTAACTTGTCAGCTCTCCGTCCCATCACGCCTTCGTGCTCTTCTGCCAAATTGATGTCATTCTTGTGTGGTACGCGGAAAACATACCTCTCTTCGTAAATTGCCATGCTATCTCATCGTTGGACTCCCAAGGTGATAACGGGATATCACATATTCTCTTTGCATCAATTGGAAAGAAGTTTTCCTACAATTGTGTATCCCAAGTTTTCCGTAGCTCCTCCACCTGGTCTAGCAATATAGTACTAGCACGAGGTGTCAACACCTTCCTACTATTACTATTAGGCAGCCACACATCAGTCCAAATGTTTATGTCAGTCGTGTTTCCTACTCTCCAAATATATCCGCGCTTGAAAGTTTCCATTCCCGCCATCAGACTTTGCCAAGTAAATGAAGCCACTTTCTTCTGTTCGTGTGCAAAAGGTCACCCTACGGAAAATACTTGGCCTTAAGAACCTGTGCACATAATGAGTTTGGATCCACAGTGAGCCTCCATATCTGTTCTGCTAGCATGGCTAAATTCAAACAGTATACATCTTTGAAGCCCATACTCCCCTATCTTTTGGGGCACGCAGTTTCCACCACGAGATCCAGTGATGCTTTTCTTTCCATTTTATCACCCCACCGGTATCTAGATATAGCAGCAGCAGTCCCTTTTAAAATTCCTTTTGGCCTCTTGAAAACCAACATGGCATACGTAGGAATTGCTTGGGCTACTTCTTTGAGTAGTATTTATTTTCCTCCACTCAAAATATTCTTCTCATTCCAGCCCCATATGATTTTGCAAACTCGATCTATAAAAAGTTGAAAGCAGTCTGACCGCTCTATTCGAACCTGACTTGCCAGCCCCAGATATCTGCCCCCTAGAACCTCTGAATCGATATTCAACATTGAACAAACCCCCTCCTTCTGAGCAGTTGTCGTATTGGGGCTAAAAAATATGCTAGACTTTGGGTCATTTACCAAATGTCACGATCTAGCACACTACATATCGAGAACCTTCCAAAGAGTTGTCACATTTGCCGTATTAGCCTTCATCAAGATCAGGGAATCATCGGTGAATAAAAGGTGTTACACCCATGGTGCCTCCTGGCACACCCTGACTCCTTATAAGCTACCAACCTCTTCTTCGCGAGCCAATAGACTGGTTAGACCCTCTGCGCGCAACAAAAATAAATAGGACGAGAGGGGGTCTCCTTGCCGATGTCCCCTTGTTGGTGATAATTCCTCAGTTTCATCCAAATTAAACCAGACTCTATAATTAACGGTTATCGCACAACCATAACCAGATTTATCTACCGTTGATCAAAGCCAAATGTTTTCATCATATCTCTAAGAAAACCCCACTCCACGCGATCATAAGACTTATGTATATCAAGTTTCACCGCACAATAGCCATCCTTCACTTGCCTTCGACCTTTTAGTGATTGCATGCATTCATATGCCACGAGCACATTGTTTGTAATATAGCCGACATGGACAAAAGCACTCTGGTTTAGGCTAATTGTCTCTAGTAATATAGTCTTGAGCGTGCTTGCAACTATCTTCGAGACGATTGATACGTCCAAAACGTATCTACTTTCCCGAACACGTTTGATGTTGTTTTTTCTCTAAACTTGTGAGCTTTGAATACAACTAACACGGACTGGCGCTGTTTTCAGCAAACTTGCTCTAATGTCTTATTTTTATGCAGAAATTCAACTTCCACGAAAATACCCGGAAAATAACACAAAGCCCCTATTTTACCCGAAGACTCAAGGAGATAGAAGACGAGACGGAGAGGGACCATGCGGGGCCCACACCATGTGGAGCCCCCTATGCCGCGCCATGGCATGATGTGGCCGCCTCAACCACCCCCTCGTGCTCCCCTATCGACTACTTAAGTCCCTTAACCTAAAAACGTGAGGGGGTTCCAGAGAAAAACATCTGAGCACCATCGTCTCCTCGAAAATCAATTCGGGGATCAGAAGTTCATGTTCTAGCACCCTACCGGGACGGGGATCCGGAAGAGATCATCGCCACCACCTCTCCATCAACCATCCATGATTCCCCCATCCATGTGTGAGTAATCCCCTTTGTAGCCTGAGTGGGATGGTAGGGATTGGATGAGATCGTTCACGTATTAATTGCCAAATTGTTAGGGCATGGTGCCTAGTATCCGTTGTTAGTGATATCTATCATTGTTGCAACTTGTTATGCTTAATGCTTGACACTAGGGCCCGAGTGTCATAATTTCATATCTGAACATATTATTGATTCATGAGAATAATTATTGTTTTTTATCTTACATACAAGTTGTATACACATATCGTTGTCCGGAACCCGAGGCCCCAAAGTGACATCAATTGGGATAACCGGAGGGGGTGACTACTATGTGAGGATCACACGTGTTCACAGAGTATTAATGCTTTGCTCCGGTGCTTTCTTAAAAAAAGTATCTTAATTACCAATAGTTTCCCTTGAGGCCCCGCTGCAAACGGGCTGGTAGGACAAAAGATGTTGTACAATTTTCTCATTGCGAGCACGTACGACTAAATACGGAACACACGCCTATGGTTATTCAGGAGTTGGATGATTTATCATTATTTACCTTCAATTGCCCACGTCTTAATTATTATATGAAATATCTTATCCATGCAATGCCCCTTCATCCGTCCCTATGCCTATAGTATTTTAATCCCGCTGTCTACTACAATTACTGTTGGTGTCTTTATTTCATTCCTGCTATTATTTCACTACTGCTACTGCTATAAAACTGTTTCTACTGATAAACTGTTGCGAGCAAGTCTATTTTCAGGTGCAGCTGAACTGATAGTTCATCGGTTAAGGCTTATAAATATTTTTTGTCTCCCCTTGTGTTGAATCAATAAATTTTTGTTTTACTTCCCTCAAAGAGTATTGCAATCCTCCATACTTGTGGGTCATCAACAATCTTGTACAACATGTTACAAAGGCTTATTGTCCAAAATTGCGAGATCAACTCTGGATCGTTTACCTTTGGAATCAGCACTATTTATGTCTCTTCCACCCTGTTGGAAATACACCCGAATTAAGAGCTTCCAAGACTTCTGTAGTTGCCTTCTCTCCAATTAATGGCCAATTTTTCTAAAGAATATGGCATGCATACCATCTGTTCCTCAGGTGCTTTGAAATCCCCTATCGCTTCTGGTGTTTTCTTCACTACCTCTTCCGTAAACGGAGCTAGCAGCCGCTCATTCATATCACTTGTAACTTTTGGATTGACCTTATTGAGTAGCTCCACTTCCGTTTCCTATACCTCAAACGTAAAGAGCCCCGCGAAATACTCTGTGATACTTGGTTTGAGAAAGCTATTGCCCTTTTTCCAGCTCCGGCGCCAGCAGAGGCTAGGTAGACATGGCATATGTAGGTCGGGACAGGAGATGACAGAACTAGCGAGCGAGAAGAGAGACAGACAGGAAAGGCGGCGACGGAAACCTATGGTCCGAGAGGAGTCACGCCTGATACTCCCTTCACGAGAAAACTAACTAACCGACAGGACAATGCGTGGACAAACGGGCTCGCACCACTTTCCAGGTGCCCACGCCAGGTGCATGACGCACCGAGAAAGAAAGAACATGTCCACAATCAGCGTGAGAAAACAGCAAAAGGCCTGCAATCAGCGACACAAATTGATGCAGATGGCCTTAAAACGCTCACAATCAACCAAACGTGCATGTTGTAGTAATTTTTTGGAAGTTTTAAAAGCTCACGAAAATTCACATGTACTTGTTTATATTATTTTTTGTTGCCTCTATGCTATTGAAAAGATGTTCAATGAACACACATTTTGTCTCCTCTTCATTTTTTAGAACCTTTTTTCTGGCGGTATTTCATTTGGTTTCGTACGATGTTAGGAGAGTAATGTTCTCCTACGGGTTGATACATAGGAAAATGAAATCCGTCGAACCTATTCAGACACAATTAGTGTTTCCTAATTAATGGGCCTTCATTCGGGTCAATTTTTTCGACAACAATCTAAATTCAATTTTAAATGTGCCAGCCAGGCTATTTGTGCTGACGAATTCCATAGCGGTCTCCTTCAAAAAAACAAAATTCCGAAGCAGACATAAAGCTAGGCGGTGAACATACAAAAGGCGGTGACACGACAAGAGCTAGAGAAAGAGACACAACACGACCAACAATATAGAGCTCTAGTTGATACGACGGCTGGCGGCGAGCCGACAATAGATGCATCGACCCACTGACATACGACTGACGAGGCCCCACGACCGCCGCATGAAAATACTCCCTCCGGTCATATATATAAGATATTTTAGCCTTTTCTACATTCACATATATATGCATGTATGTATACAGCTTTCGGCATATATTATCACTTATATTAATTCGTATCTAGTAAATACCTATAACATTTTATATTTAGAAACGGAGGGAGTACTTGTGTTTAACTGATGGAAAAGAAGATTACTGTGACCATGGTCACGGTTTTAGCCTCTTGTTTTATATCACTTTTTTATATCTACTTTTATACAATGGTAGCACTAGGTGAAACCTGGTGCCAGCGACGCAAGTACCCAAATAAATTTTTAATTTGTTTGCGCACGAAGAGCCAATTTAATTAACCGTAAGTTGTATCTAATAGTTTGTCCAATATATTTTATTTTACATGTTTATGATGAAAACATGTCTTGTTTTGTGATCGTCTTGTATTGCTTAGTTGGCCTGGAATTGATCGTCTTGTATTGCTCAGGTTAGTAAGGTTCCCCGTTGTTAGCCATAAATTTTATATATTTCTCGGCTAAGTAAAAATGGTAATACATGTTACTATAGACCGGTGCAAAAAGCAACACGTTGTTGATAGGAATGATAGTGCATAATTAACAAAACATTGAATGCACACTATTAACGTGAGCTGTTAATTCAACATATACGATATTTTAATTGAAAGAAGAATGGGGACCAATAATTTGGAAGCTCTAGTAGTCTAAATAAGTCATCATGTTTTCCTGATTTTGAAGATTTCCGTCTAGATTAACGACGTTCCAAATATAGTTTAAGGATCTTTGTTACTAATCTTGTAGTATTCCTTTTAATTAGGAAGGAAACTACTAGGCTTAGGGTTGTTGAATCGAAGTGAAAAGTTATTTATTTCTTATTTTACCGACATGTTACTGTCTACTTCTGCAAAACCATTGTCGTGTTACTGTAATGTTGTCTACAACACATTTTATCATGCGTTACATAATTGTGTTCTTAAACTATGTTTTGTTGTAGTGTGAGGAATAAAACTACTAGGCTTAGGGTTGGTGAATCAAAGTCAAAAGTTATATATTTCTTATTTTACCAACGTAGCCATTTACCATTAATTTGATAATTTAGGAGAAAATTAGAAAGAACCACCAGAAGTCATGCTATTAATATAGCATTGACAGGTTAGTCCGAGAAAACACTATAAAATTATATTAAACCACAATAGAAACATGATATAAAAGTAACATAAAACAATTAGAATTATGGATATGTTTTGGATGTATAAGGTATCGATCACAAGTTTATAGTTCTTCTCAAGGTGGGATAGTTGCCGAATATGCTGGCTTTGGCTATGTACAAAAGACAAGGTGTTTGATAATAAAAAAGTTATTCTTATGCATGTCATGTACTATTGTACATATGTACTTCTTTCATGGTCAGCTCTACAACTTCAGAGTTTCGTGATCTATTTATTGAGGTGTCTACTCGGTTGAAAGATACGGTGAGGGATTTTTTTTATCCGAAATGGCTAGCAGTGTACTCCTAGCATTGTTCCTTCACCCACATATGCGTTCTAGAGGTTGTACGATTGCTTGTTGTACTTTTCCTTGTTTAACAATTTATCGTTTTTCGGCTACGTTGGTTATGTGCATCGTTGCTATCAGTGGCAAGATGCAATACTTTGTACTCTCACGATACTTTGAGTAATAAAATTGCCCTTTACCGATGAAATAGAAGTACTACTTCGCAACCGGGTAGTTAAAAAATATAGTTTTTGAATTCGTTGTGAAACATGATGCGAAGCATTGATTGACCAATGAGTAGATTTCCCCCTCCAACATAAGAGATAATCTTTTTGGACTCTAAAGTGATCATATTAAAAATAACGGCCATATGATACGATTCAAAACATGCTAATTCATTATGTGATATCGGATTGAAAGAAGTGGCCTAGTGCGCAGACTAGGTAGGTACATGTAGCTCACCTATATTTTGTCACTTGTGCTGAAGCCCTCATTGACACACATATGTGATCTTATTATTTTAGAATCTGACATCCATCTCATAAATGCTAACTTGTAGGATGGGTGTGTATTCATCCATGTCATGATCTCATGGATAGAGTTCGATAATTGGTCGAAGTCCCTTGGTTGGTGTAACCTTGTAATCAGAGAATCCGGCTTCAAGGAAAATCTTCCTCCACTCATGATCCTCTCGCTCGATCCCCGTTGACGTTCATCATGAAGATATCGAACAAAACCTCAGTCTCCCTAGGGATAGTTCCCTGTGGTGACCTTGCAGACCCAACCACGGTATCGATGATTATCACCTTCCCTCCCGCGTCCCTTTCTGGGATCGCTTCCTTGCATCGTCGGAGTATCTTCACGCAATCATCATCTTTCCAATCATGCAAAACCCACTGCAACCAACATCACAGAAGTAATCTATACTAGAGGCATAATCGTGGACCGGAAGAAAATGGCTATCCACATGTGAAAGTACTTATGTATACCTAAGGTGTTTACTAGTATGAAACAATTTATTTCAGTTTGCTAGTTTTATAATGGTCTAATTACATCGATTCAAGATACACCCCTGTATCAAGTCCCGTTAATACAAACAATTAATTACACTATTGTTCTAAGCCTCTGTTTATAATGTATATTAATTTTCTCCCGACCAAATCACTGTTAAGTCAGAAAAACCTTGAGCAACTACAATCCCAGTAAGTATATGTCCGTAGTTTTTTTAATAAAGTTTTTTTGAAGGAAGTTTTTTAATAAAGTTGATTAAACCTTACACCATTTTTCTTTGGCCATAATTTATAATCGACCTATGAAAAGGAACAGCAAGTGTAGTGAAAAACACAAATAAATAAGTAGGAATATAATTAATGATATACAAATAGCTCATTGCCGGTCAAAGGATTATCCTAGTTATATGCAACGTATTTGAGGAGTACACGTGCATAACCAAACGTTACCTTGAGTAGAACGACGTCAGCTGGTGGGATGTAGTCAAACATATTGCCGGCAACGAAGGTCACAGTTCCATGGGCTGGAGCAGAAGCCACGACGTGAGGGAGATCCAGCACGGTGCACTTGACGTGTGGGAACGCTCTTGCGACGGCGACCGCCGTGGCGCCATGGCCACCGCCAACGTCCACCAGGGAGCCCCTCACGGCCCCGAACACGCTGTCTCCACACTCCGTCAGGAGGTTCTCCATGGTAAAGCGGCTGTCAGCGTCCATGGCGGCCTGGAAAAAGGCGCCAGCCGCAGCGTCCGATGCCGCCATCTCCCACACCGTGCGCCCATGCGCCACCTCGAAGAGCGACTTGGCCGCCGCCCGCTCGTCGGTGAACCACTCGAGCATGCCCGAGAGCGCCGCCACGGAGATAGGGCTCACGAACGCGTCCACCACGAGGGTCAGGCCGCCGGAGACGAGGAGACCTGACACGCGGGTAAGCTTGTAGTATGTGTCCTCGTCGGAACTGGAGACAGAGAAGATGCCGGAGGTGGTGAGGACTCGCATCAGCCGGCGGAGGTTGGGGAGCTTCGTCGGTTGGATGCCGGTGTCGCTGGCGAGCTCAGACAAGGTTGCGCCGGAGCTGCCACGCCTGTGGATGGCGTCGGGGATGCGCAGCTCAGTGGCTGTCTTGAGCGCCAGGGACTTGACGAAGGCAAAGCAGTGGTGGTACAGCTCCACCTGAGCTTCGAGCAACTCGTCGCTGCTCACAGCGAGCTTGTCCGCGTGTTGGATGAAAGCTGCCATGTTGACGTATGTTGTAGCAGGTTGCATCCTCGCTGTTCTTAATTTATACTCCGAGGTAGCGTGCAACTGGATTTACATACAAGTACTACTAATTAGTCGTTGAAAATGATGGGTGGTCATATTTTGAGACGGCTGAGATGTATTGGTGGTAGGTAGCTATATATTTCTTAGGGCATGTACAACAATGTCTAGTCAGCCGTCTGTAACACAACACACATAGGAATTTAGATTGCGTGGGAGGAGGGAGAGAACAAAAAATGACACAGACCGTCGGTAGAATTAAAGACGGACTATTAGCATTAAAATCGGTGCTTACCGATGGGCTAGTTGCCGTTGTACACAGAGAGCCGTCGTCATGTGTCAGTTTAGATCCAATTTTGACGGTAACAACGTGGGATGTCCCCTGCGATTTTGGTTGTTATAGATAGCTAAACAAATTACCTGGTGTATGGGCTATCTCCTTGGACCGTCGTTAGGTGAGGTGGAGAAACTTAACAGACACCGATCGACGGAACGATTGTACATGCTCTTAGGGTGTTACAGGGGATAGATATGAATCCTTTTTTTTTTGAACTTTTAAACCACTTATATAAATAGGAGCAGACAAGCCGCCTCATTAAAAACCTTCCGGTCCCACTCGGTACCCTGGTAAGAAAAAGAGTGCGTCCAAAAACTGCCGCCCAACACAGTTACAAAATAGTTACATCTTCCACCAGTTGTGGTACAAGAAACATAGGCGGATCGTCTAACCAAACATTACGCTCTAAATCCTCCATACTATGAGCTATCATATGAGCCGCCTTGTTCCCTTCTCGCGGGCAATGAGAGATGCGTGTCGAACTAAACCTTCCATGATTTGTCGGCACTCATCTAAAAACGCCGTTCCCGCTAGTCTGTATTGCAATGGCTCCGTCAATGCTTGGACCACTTCAGACTTATGTGTACCATTGTGAATAGCTAGAGATTTCTATTGGTGCGTGGTTGTGTAGAATGCATGGGGCCGGGTAGACCAAGTTGATGCCAAAAGGATGGTAATATCATGGGAAAAAATAGCATGATATAGAGACGGTAATAGCACGCTAGCCTGCTGAGAATTGTTTCGTGAAATAAACCATTAATTGTACAAAAAAAAATCTAAATATTTGTGTTTCTACTGGTGTATGGATTAGTTATTTCACCTTTAGTGAAGTCATCAGTTTGTTCTAGATTGGCCCAAAAATTGGGGTACCAGTCTCGGCCGGCCGGCACCATAAAATCAACGCAGCCATGGAGTATAGAGCAGCATCCCCTTGCCTTGTTGAACTAGAGTAATAAATAAAGGATCTTGGTCTAACTATAGTCAATGCATGCACGAATGTAAACCAAAGTTACCTTAAGTGTACTGTTTCGTTTCTAATTCTACCTGACACTCTACAGCCAGTGTAGTCGGACCGGCGGTTCAGCATCAGGTTTGGACTAGCACTAGTAGGGCACACAAAAGAAGTTTTGTCAAAAATATCAATTTGACTTATATGAAGCTTCCATTATGTTTGCCAAGCAAAGACGTAAACGATTTTATTTCCAAAAGAAATTTCAAAGTCATGTGTTTAGTCCATCCAACTTCTTCTAGCAACAAAGAAAATACAATGCTATAGCTGGGCATATCTTTTTCAGTTCCACAGTAGCTACCAACCATCATCTATTTTGGAGAATCTGAATACCAAATAAACTCAAGTTCTTACCCTGATTACTGCTATCCAACACAAGTGACTATAACCTTAAAAAGAGGACATGCCCTTACAACCCCACATACCCCATGCCCCATCTCCATCAGGAAACACCGCCCATCACCCTGCTGGCTGCACCATCGCCGCAGCGATCTTGAACCTCTGAATCGCCAAATTCGGTCTCCCGCCTGCAATCCTACCCCTAGCCGAGTGTCGCTCGCTTGAAGTTTGGTGGCTACCACCAAAATATTCCATTTTTTGTCTGGACTCCGTAGAGGAACCTCCATCGTCAATTCGTCATAGGATCATAGGCAGATAGGTCACGTGTAAGCTAGCTGTAATAATCTAGAAGCTCAAATGTCAAGCGTGTGCTTGGAATAAGTATTAAATTCCAAAGTTAGGCATAGATGTGATGGAATTTTGAGAAACTTAGCTCCATATCAACATCTTGCTTTAGAGGAACCCTGAAATTTATGACAGCTAGCCAAGCTAGCCATGTGGTTCTTTTCAATAAGGGGAAACATGTTTTTCTTTTACGGTGGTTGACACTTTTAGAGACCTTCCATCCAACATAATCTAACGGTGATAAAATACATGGTACCACAAGTGTAGGTCTTGTACAAAAATTATATGGGACCGATACCAACATGTATATATTTTTATTTAAATTGATAGGTACACCATGCTCCAAGATCCAAGTCCATACTCGCATTCATCCTTACGCAACACACGCTTTTTTTTTAGAAAAGGGGAGGATCCCCCACCTCTACATTGAGTGATGCACATAGCCTTTTATTAATTATTGCAGAGTGTCATAAAATTTTACAATTCTCCAAGCTCAAAACACAAGAGATAAGCCTCTCCCACAACTGGAACGCACAAATAAAGGTACGAAAGTCTATTATTATGGTGCCACGTAGCCGGGAGAAAAACAATCCTGTGCCACAGAGATGAGCCTCGTGCATCCATCCGCCATAAGCTCTCGCAGGTTCGAAGGAAGAGAAAATCCCATAACTGGATCCAGTGCAACGTCATACTGATAATCTGTAAGACATGAAAATTCTCTTTCATGTTAAACATAATATTATTCCTACAAATCCAGATAGACCAACATATAGCTGAAACGTTGATACGAATTCTATTCTTGGTCTATTTGTCCACCTTATTCAACCAATTCACAAACTTATTAGTATTATTGGATGGTGCAGGGATATTGTAAGTACATAAAACAACATGCCATACAAGTTTAGCAAATGGGAAAGTAATAAATAAATTATCATTAGTCTCTTCATTCCCAAAAAATAAACAATGAGCGTATCATTTCCAATTTTTATTTGCGAGATTATCCTTAGTGAGCAAGACTTTTCTATCTAGGAACCACATAATTTTTTTTTAATCTTCAAAGGTATTTTTAACTTCCACAGATATGTCTTTAGGAATCAAGTATGTCTATTCATTACATCCTCATACATAGATGTGACTGTGAACAATCCATTTCAAGTTAAATTCCAACGAAAAACAGCAGGGGCATCAGTCAACGAAACATCCATTAACCTGATACATAGATGAGACCACATTTCCCATTTATTCCCAACAAGGTTTCTTCTAAAGCCTAAGTTTAGAGGTGGGCATTGTGTAACACATCATGGACGTAAACATTTCTGTGTTGCACGATATTATAATGAACCGGATATTGGTATTTTAAGGGGGTCCAACCTCACCAACTATCCTCCCAAAACCTTGTTGTTTCCCCCATTCCCAACTTTAGTATGCAACACACGTACTATCTACGAACCAATTCATGCTCTGTTGGCTGCTCTAGAATATCTAGATACAGATATAATATAAGCCACGGCAAACCAACAAACTTACCTAGTGCATGATGGAAAATGATTATCACAAAGACCGGCCCTCGGCAAAGGGTTTGCCACGTACCCCAGCTCGGGCGGTACAGGTGACGGCGATTCCCTATTTGAAGGGTTTGTTGCATAGAAAACAAAAAAATTCCTACAGGAAGGATAGACGAAGGGCCAAGATCTAATATAAAAGACGTAAGCAACGGACATAGAGGGAGTCTTAAGGAGAACTTACACTCGAAGACACAAAGCGTTATGAGATCGAATCTCGTTGGTGATGTAGTCGAACTCACATCAATCTCAAGATCGCGAAGAAGAGCGCTGCAATCCAGCAGCACTTCCGCACTCGGTAACACGTACAGCTCGATCAAGACCTCCGTTCACTCGATCCAGCGGGGCAGCGGAAGTAGAGGATCTATCGGAAACTCCAACAACACGTCGGTGTGGTGTGGTGAAGAAAACATTTCTTAGGGATTCTCCAAGCACACGAACAAGTGGTGGAGCAGCGGGAGGAGGGAGGAAGAGATAACATAAGTGTGTGTGTGTGGGAGAGGGAACTTCCACCCCTCCTTATATAGCAGGGGAAGGCAGCCAAAAAATTTTGGGTGTCTTCACCTCTCCCTCATCATGTGAGTGGAGTCTCCACTCAACCCACTCATTCTTCCATTAATTCCCACTCAAAATCCCAAGGGTTTTCTTTAATAAAAAAATAAAACAATTTTATTTCTTTATTTTAGTATTTGCTAATTCCATTAACAAACATTAATATATAACCCCTTGAGTTAGCTGTTAAATCGATTAACAAACATTTGACAAGAATCCTCTTGAACTATTTCGGTGTTGTTAAAACTTTTTTCCCATATTGTGTATTCACTCAAACGCCTCATCGAATCATAAGTGTGTCACTATACGGTTCGTGAATAATGTAGACATGGTTGAGACACCTCTCCGATCAATAGTCAACAACGGGACCTGGAGATCCGTAATTACTTCTACACATTCAACGATGAATCTAGTGATCGTGTGAACCATAAATGCCGTAACCAATTCACTTTGTCGCACGATATTTTACTTGTCCGAGATCCGATCATTGGTATCAATCATACCTAGTTCAATCTCGTTACCGACAAGAACTATTTTAATCGTTCCGTGATATGACATCCTTGTGACCTAGTCACATGCTTGCAAGTGTTGTCGGTGTGATATCACCGAGAGGGCCAAATCCCACTCTTGATCCATGAGCCTCAACTGATACTTTCTGAATACCCAACGACATCTTTATAGTCACCCTGTTACGGTGTGACATTTGATGACGTCAAAGCACTCTTCCGGTATTAGTGATTGACATGATCTAATGGTCTAAGGATTAGAGTTACTTCGTATTTTTAATACTCCCTCCATTCAGAAATAGTCTACGTTCTGGACCCTGTATAAGTTCGGAAATAGTATACGTTCTGCATGGGGCCCGCGTTGGTAATTGCCTCGGTAATTAAGAGAGGAGAGAGAGGGTACGTCCATGAGTAAAACACGCAGGCCAAGCGAACGATCCCCATATCTCTCCTTTTCCGTACCTTCCCATCCTGTGCTCGCCGCCACCATCCTCTTCTCCCTGCCGCCACCTCGATAGCGCCCCAAGCTCCACCTCGCCTTCTCCCCCGCCATTAATGGAGATGCTAGCATATAACCCCCCTCCCTCTCCCCATTGCTTTGGTGTGGATGCAAGTGAGGGATGGAGCGGAAGATGGGGATCGATTTGGGAGGAGATCGATGATGCCGTCAATCTGACGCGTCCAGCAGCAGGACGAGTGGGCCTCGGCAGCGGCGGCGTGGGCAGGCTGCTGCTTGGGAGGGCACCACAATCGATGGCAGGGAGGACCCCAAAAGCTTGTTCGACGAGTGGAACCTTCGTGCGGCGGCGCGTTTAGACGATATCCCACAATCGACGGCGGGTGTAGTCGATTCCAATCTCGACAGTGGGGCGGCGGGTGGCAGGGAGTACCTTTCAGCGGAAAGGGCGGAGGCGCGTCGAATTCCACGGTGGGGCAGGGGTCGGCAACGGTTCGAGTGCAAGACGCCAGCTTGTTCGGGGAGTGGATTTTTCTCCGGACACCCAGGAGCCTGATTTGGTGGAGGAGGTGGAAGAGGATTCCCCAGAATCGGAGGATGAAAGCGGCAATATCGGCCTTCCGTGAGACTCCGATCAGGTGTTCTATGTGTCGGATTCATCGATTGGGGCAGAAGATGAATTTGTTCCTGGTTCTGTCCTAGATGATGGAGTTGATGCGGAGGAGGCCAACGGTGGTGATGCAGAGGATCTGGTTGTAGTTTCGGAAAGAGCTGCTGCTGATGTGGTACCAGCCAAAGATCATGTTGATGCTCAACTAGATGACAGTGAGGTTTGCTATAGTATGCTTCAGATCTTATTTCCGGCTTATTTTAGGATTCCAGGGAATGAAAACTGTGGGAAATAGATCATGTTTAGTGTTGTCTTGGCTGAAAATAGTTATGATGTCATGGAATTAATCTCTTATTGTTGTCATGGCTAGAAAAGTTCTTATTCTTCTCACGAAAAAAATGATCTGTTATTGTTGTCATGGCTAGATCATAATTTTTGTTGTCATTAAGTAAATGCTTGGTATGTTATCGTGAAAATATGCTTATGTTTGAGATGATCTTGATATGTAACATAGTTCGATCTTCGGCAATTTAAATACTACAATCAGCCCCATTGCATGAAAATCATTGGAAGTAGTTGAACTAGCTAGATAGCTAACATAGTCCGGTTTTTGGCAATTTAACTAGTACAATCAGACACACTACAAGATTTTTCTTGCATGCATCTCAACCAGCTAACTTAAACTAGTGGAAACAGGGGCATTAGTCCCAGTTCGTAGGCCCCATTTGTCCCGGTTGTGCAACCGGGACGGGGCATCCGGGACAAATACCCCTCCCCCATTGGTCCCGGTTTTGCCAGGACCCGGGACAAATGGGGCTGACCACGTGGCCCGTGCGCTGGAACCTGGCCAGGGCTATTAGTCCCGGTTCTCAATACGGCCCGGGATGCATGCCCCTTCTGCCGCGGCAGGGCTTTTGCCCTTTTCTCTGCCGCGGCCGAAATTCTACAATTTGCGTTTTTTGGGACCCCCAGACCTCCTGGCGGCCCCTCCCCGGACCTCCCGGGTCCCACGAGAAGAGAGGAGTCTCGGTGGACCCTCCCCAGAGCTCCCGGATGGCACGAGTGAATAAGTATATAAAGCAGAATAAGGAACACTTATATTACGGAAGCAAAATATATCGAGCATATTACATGACCGATGGAGTGTATTACAAAATCAAATTAAGTTCCAACCGGAGGTATAGTACTCTCCATCTACGTTTATGACCTCTGCATCTAAGAAGCCCGCAATTTCCTCCTGAATTGCTCGTATGCGGTCCCTTGGTAGAAGACCGTCCCGAAGCCGTTCGATCTAATATAAAGAAGAGTGGTCAATATATATATAATAGATAGTAATAAGAAGAATTGACGACTAACGTACATGAAGTTGGTTTAAATTTCTGCCCCTTGGACATGTCGTCTGACGAATGAACTCACAAACGTAGTATCCACACAAGTTATTCCCGTCTCCTTGTTGCAAGCACTTTACGAGAACATTGTTTCAATCAAAATAATAATCAACCAGCCATGATAATGGTATTGACACTAGAATCAAGGAGATGCGCGCGGATCTAGATAGTACTTACTTGCACAACATCAAATGTAAGCTTTTTTTCCATTCACCGGGAGACTTCTTTATGAACCTCTTCCAAACGCTACCCGAGAAAGAAAAAGAATAAAAAGAGTTAGTAATTACTTGATATCCGAAAATGAAACAAAGTAGTCGATATACTGAAATTAATAAAGATTGAAATTACCGCTGGATCATTTCCTGCATGTCAGCCCACATCGAGAGGGGTTTACGTTTTGGGTCCATTACCATTACTTTTCCTTTGTCAATTGGAAGATTAGCAGAATAACCCGGTAGGCCAACTCCAAGGTGTAACCCGGCCCAAGGGACACGGTGCGCAATCCGGCTAAGGATAATGAAACTTCTGGAAGGCCCAAAGTTTGTAGGCCTCGTGACTCGGGTTGTGGGTTGCGGTAAGGAAAGCTAGGGTTTGTAAGAGGTGTTCGGGTAGGATTCAAGCTGTGCCTTGGAGGGCAAGCCAGGAGGTACGGGTGCTTTATAAACCGACCCCTAGGTCTAGTTTTACAGAGATATAAGTCATAGCTAGATCGCCGAATATCGGGCATCCATTGTATCCGAGAGATCGAGTTAATATATTGAGATTGGAGACTCGGCGACTTCACCGCCGGCTTCCAGATCGAATTCCATCATGTTTTCCTCTGAGCTAAACCCTCTCCCAAACGCCTGTGTCGTCTTGCCCCAAGATCAGTTACCCCTGTTAACATCTGCCGTGACTATCCCACGACAGTTGGCGCCCACCGTGGGGCCTGCGTCCAAAGGTGTTTACATCACGGGAGAAACTCGGAAGAGCATGGAGAATCTCGTCGTCGGTGAGATCTACGTCGACCACGAAGGAGAGAAGATGGTGGACGATTCCGGCTGGGGGCCAGAGCTGGATCACCTCGAATCCGGATCCGTCGTGACAATCAGCCGGATCAGCGTCTTCATCGGTATGGTATGTACTTCCGGCTCGATTCCTGACAATTTTGGATCTGATTCTGTGCCAGGGGAGGCTACCTACACCCAGCTAGATAGAGAAGAATCAGTTGGAACAACGGACCAGATAGAAGAACCCATCACGAAGTGGGAACAGCCGGAGGAGCCGGCATGGACCCCGCGTGACCGGGACGATGGAAAGGATGATACTGAATCTATCCGGGATCTGCTGGAAAACAGGTATGAGGAGAATAACAGCGAAGAAGAACAGCATGAATTCACGACAAGCATAATACGCCGAGTTGCGGTCTACACAGCTCCCGCAGCCAACCTCAATCAAGGAAACGTGGCCACGGCTCCGGTCGGCGCGGCTAACGGAAACCCGGTTCTAGCCCGGGTTGACGGAGAGTCGGCATCAGTAACCAGCTGTGCAGCAGACGAGGAGTTGCACGCAAATACGTTCGGATTCCTGGGAAACCGGACACCGGGGGCGGGTCCTTCAAACCCGCGCCACCCGGCCCTGTTCGATAATAATCTGATCTTAGATCCCACGGTCCTCGCCACGGTTATCACTCCAGAAAACGCAGCTGAACGTGTCAGGGACCTGGATGTGGCTCGCCGCGCGTTGGAACAGCAGAGAAGGCAAGTTGAGGCAGAGAAACAAGGTATGGCTACACGTCGACGCGAGCTGGACGCACTGGAAACCCGGCTCCTAGAGGAAACATCTAGAGTACACCAAAGACACCAAACCAGACTACCAGCAACGGGTGGGGTTATTAATCCGGCGGCTTTGTTTATTACGCCTCAGGACCAGCCGATCCCAGTGGCGAACCAGGGAACTACACCTCAACCGGTAACAGCGGGAGCACACGCGGCAAACGAGCAGGCCGGGTTTCCTCCGCCACGAACCAGAGTCACAACCGGCAATGATTTACCGCCACCGCCACCGTCACGGTTTCGCACACCAGCAGGCCACTACAACAACCCCATGGACAACGTATATGCAGCAACACTCGCGTTGAATCAGATCCCGGTAGGAGAATCGCCCCATGCAGAAAAAACCCGGCAGGCGATCGATCTGCTGCACAATGCGGTGGCGCAGCATGCCATTACCCGGATCACAGAAGTGGAATGCATGGGACGCCGTACGCCAGTCAGCAACAAGGGAATATCCAAACAATCTCGGCACGGCGGAGGGAAGAGCAGCAGCAAATGCCGCCTCCTCCCCGCGTTCAGGCAGCATCAGTGGCACAGGCTGTTGTGGATAGCTCCAGGGCTCGGAGAGCCGGGGCCGGGTCCGCGGCACATGGATTACCTGCGGCACCGCGCCCGGCTGCACCCCTTGCCGGATCACACGTTTCTAGGGCAAGGCCAGTCTCAACCATTCTCGCAGGACCCAAGTGTCTCTCGGACAGTATCAGAGCTGAGCCTTACCCGGAAAAGTTCAAAGAACCGGGAAAGGTAGTGAATTATGAGCCAACTATGGATCCAGAAACATGGCTGAGCAGTTATGAGATGGCAATGTCAATTTGAAACGCATCCGAGAATCTCCAAGCCAAGTTCATGTACCTGATGATGTCAGAAGGAGCGGCGAAGTTATGGTTCACCAATCTACCGGAAGGGTCGATCAAGTCCTGGGAAGAATTGAAAACCGCGTTTGTCAAGCACTTTCATGGGACGTGCAGAAAATTGTTCACCATTGATGATCTAGAGCGGTGCGTTCAGAAGAAGGGAGAGTCAGCACGCAGTTGGGTACGCCGGGTTATGGAGATACTTCACTCATCCACAGATATTCAGCCCAAAGATGCACTACAAGCTATGGCAAAAACGTGCAAGTATATACCCTTAGTGCAAAAGTTAACCCGCATGAAGTCCAGTCGGAATGCGTCGGAGGTTACGCTGGGAGAATTAATGGACGCGTGCAACAAACACGCCGCGACAGATACTACAGAGAAGGAAATTGATGACAAGAAGGCAAAAGCAAACACAAGTAACAGCGGAAGAACCGGCAATGGATCAGCACCGAGCAATAATGGAAATAGCCAGAACAAGCGCCCGTTTGAAGGAGGCTCCGAGTTTGTCGCCAATACCGAGGCCGGGTCTTCGAGACCCAGATCTGAAGGGAATTATAGTACTGGAAATCACAATGGAGGACATTATCAAGGGCCTCCAAGGCCAAACAACAGTTGGGATATCTTCAGAATGGCATGCCCGAAGCACAGCAGGAACGGAAAGCCGGCTAACCATTCCTTGGAGCAATGCGCCGACTTGCAGAGATGCAAGAATGAGGAAGTGAACAGAGCCATGCGAGGCGCGGGTCGGGGAGGAGGCCCGGGTCCAGGTGGAAACCTGGGCAACGGACCACCCCCAGCCGGTAACCCGGCAGCCGGAAATCAGGTCAACAACCAAGGGGGAGCTGGAGGCTTCCAGGCTAACCCCAAACAGTTGGGTCAATATCACGTACATACTACAGGAGGCTCTAACAAGGACAAAAAGATACTGAAGCAGGCGGTCAACTCAGTTTCTTCGGCTATCCCAAGGTATTTGAGGTGGTCAGAACAGGAGGTAACATGGAGCAGGATGGATCACCCGGAAAGAGTAGAACACCCGGGAGTCTTAGCATTGGTGGTTGCACCACAGGTCAATGGTTACGAGCTGAAAAAAGTCCTGATGGATGGAGGAAGTAGCATCAATATCCTGTACTGGGAAACCTTTCTGCGCATGGGTCTCAAAGAATCTCAGCTACAAAAAAGTACGACAATCTTTCATGGGATAGTGCCGGGTCACTCAGCGTGCCCTGAAGGGAAAATCGCATTGGAGGTAGCTTTTGGGGAATCAAAGGACAATTATCGAGTTGAATGGCTTACCTTTGAGGTGGTTAAGTTGCGCAGTCCTTATCACGCATTGTTTGGAAGGCCGGCTTATGCTAAGTTCATGGCGAGGCCGTGTTATGTGTATCTGCAGCTGAAAATCCCGGGTCCTAAGAAGACCATTACCATACACGGGAATCGAGATATAGCAGCTGAATGCGACGAAGGAGACGCAGCAATGGCCGAGCAAGCCTGTAGGAAAGAGGAACTCAAGCATTACCGATCTCAAGCAGACCCGAAGGAAAGGGCCACTTCAAAAAGGCCAAGCACTGAAGGAGAAAAAGAAAAACCCAGGGCGGAACAAGGCGCTAAGATGGTGGCCTTCATCAAAGAGCAATTTGTCCAAGCGATCTGGCATAGGAGAAGAAATCACAACGCCGTTCGCAGCCAGCCGTGCTATGGGGATACCTAACCCGGATTGGCTAACACACACGGTACTCATCATGAAAAGGTCCAACAAGTGGAGAATGTGCGTCGGTCGCGTCAGCACGGGACCGATTATCGAGAAGAGCTAAACAGTGTAACGGGCAGCAGGTTTCAGACGTGCTCTTTTTGTACCCAGGGTACCTAAGGGGACTGGAAGGTTTTTAATGAGGCGGCCTGCTGACCCAAACTTTTTCGTATCAATAAAAGATATGGTTATCAAGTCTTATTACGATCTTGGCTTCGATTACAAGTAAGTATATTCATTGCTATCAATGCATCATTATCGTCAAGTACGTTGCATATATATATATAGGTCTTGGGGGGCTGGTTGTTCGAACAGTAGTCACAAACCCAAAAACCCGGCCTCGATGCCTATGAGTTATAAGGGCCGATTACTTGCAAGACGAGTACGGCTGCAATCTTATAACCGGACGAAGGAGCCAAATTTTCTTGACTATTCTTACTTAAGCTCGATGTGACTCGCACTAAAGTGGCATGATCTGTTCGCTTACGATTACAATCAGCCGTGCAGCCCAACGGGACTTGCCTGACCCTGTTTTTCGTATAGATGTAACAACATGGTATCCACGCGAAAGCCGGCTTACAGTACAAGATAATCAAAAGGGTCATCTAAACCACAAGTTTATGCAGAGTACAAGGCTAATAGCCAGAAACTCAATGATTATCAAGCATAACTTCAGTATCTACGCGGAACGGCTATAGGTTTTCGGCTCGGCACAAAGCAATTTGTCCTCTGAGAAAGGCCACACCCCACTGATTCGCACTTTGGGTCATGGGGACTGGGGACTTCGAAACAGAAACAAATTTCTTGGCTATCGAAGCTCGAAAGACCCTAGCATCCGAGTCTTGGGGACTTAGAGAAAAGTCCGCTTATCAAAACCCGTGATACTCCGAAAACCGAGTCTCACAAAGGGAACCAAAAAAGATAGTCGGGTATCGAGAATAAGTTCAAGAATAAGACAAGTATCAAGATTATCGAAATCCAGGGAAGGCATAAATATATCACGGACTGAAAGTACGTCACGAATCACGGTACCAATATCAAGGGCGTACAAGCGCACCATCAAAAGTATACTAGTTTTAAATACAAAGTATCAGATATTATGATGGCATCGCCCTATTCGGCCTCCTGAGTACGGTCTTCCGGGTCTTGATCCTGGACTGGCCCCTTAGCTTTCCCGGCACCATTACCCGGACTCTCCGCATCGGGACGGACAGGCGGAGGGACAACTGGTGTAGAAGTGGATGGCCCCGATCCTAACTCGGCCTCTCTCTTAGCAGCTTCTTCTTTCCTCCTGACCAAATCAGCCGCCCATTTTTCCAAAACATCAAATGGAGCGGGTGCCTCCTCCAGTATGGTTTTGCCTTCAGCATCATATGAGCTCATGATCGTGCCTAGGTCCAGCTTATTGGCCAAAGCGGTTGCCGAGTGGCGTACCGCAGATTGTATGGCCTTAAAATCCTTGGGTACAAACTTAGAGCCATCAGCTTTGAATTCTGGAAACCCGGATATTACCTTCGCCGGGTCAAGCTTAGGGAAATAAGCTTTAGCCAGCGTAAAGGCTCGGGTCATACCGATCCGGCAGGCCGAGCGTTTCAATATCTCAATCCAGCCAGGCACTGTGGAGAAGGCTTGAATAAGGTTTTCCTCACCCGGGTATACCTCGGAAGGCCACTTCACGGCATCCAATATAAGCTTTGTACCGGCAAAGAAGGTCCGGAGCACAGTCTTCAACGTTTTAGCCTTGGCAATGTCATCGTCTTCTGGAGCAGCAAGGTTCGCACCTGAAGTTGAAGCAAAAGAAAGCATATCAGTAATCCCGATTATCATACGATAAAGTAGAGGCAAGTAAGTCAATCGGAAGCAAAAACTCACTTAGCAAGATGCGATAAGTATCCGCAATCTGGTCCGATAAATTTTTTAGCGCGGTTTGGGCAGTATTATACTTCTTTTTGTATCTGGAAGCGTCTTTCTTTAAAGTTTCCATGTCAGCCTCAAGGGCCTCTCTTCGTTTTACCTCAACAAGCAGGAGTTGTTCGGTCTTGAGTAAAACCTCATCGGACTGGGTCACTTCCGCCTGTAAGGAACAAGGAGTGAAAGTGTAAGTCGGTATCACGGCAAGCCGAGTATTGTATGAAGTACCGAGCGCAACTTCAGCAAGTTATGCTCAGAACTTGGGGACTAGGTTTGTATTAAGAGATATCAAGTAGTGTTACCTGATGCGCCGCGGCCATGCGCTCTAAGATACTGCCCTCTGAGGCCTTCATGGTGAGGAGAGCGCTCATCAGCTGGTTAAAATTATCGTCACCCGAGTTAGAAGACCCGGGGTCATGGAAACTTGGAGAAGAAGTTTTCTTCGTAACAGGAGACGGCACCCGGGTCATCCGAATGTCGGAGTCTGGCCCTCCTCCCGCGCCCAAAGCCGCAGCTTTTTCCTTCTCGCTTGCGTGCGAGGCTATTGGATACCCGGCTTCTTGTCTGGCCGGGTCTGTTGGTGACGCTTGCTCCTCATCGCTAGCTGTGGTGAATGCGTCGTCGGTCGGTATCTTTTTACCCGGATCTTCGGTCTCCATGTCTTCCTGGTCACTAACAATGACCGTGGCCCTATAGAAAGTGTAAAGGTGCAGTTAGCGTATAATCATGAAAAAGACGATAAAAGTGTGGTATAACCTCAGGAAAAGAACTTTACCCGGGGTTCACAGCAAGGTCCGCAGGAAAGTCGCTGCTGGACCCGGATGAAACTGAAAAGTACCAAACAAGGTGTGAGATTGCCTTGTGAGGGAATGTTTGGGAAAGATTTTTATGTTTAAAAAGGAGGGTATGGTGAATACCAGTATGCCGAGTTGGAGGTGATGAAATACCCGGGTTAAGGGCATCATTGCCTGGGCGATTCCGAGTCGCCCTACGCTTTGTCATAGGTGACTCCTTCAGTTTACGGCCAAAAGGGAAATGCCAGGATTAGCTCATGAATGTTGTCACAGGAACGCGAGTTGGACGCAAGGAAATGATACAGAACCTTGAAGACGACCCCTTGGGGTTTTCTTTTTGATCCGGCTTTGACTGTCGGCTCCGGTTCATCTTCATCGCTGGCGGACTCCACCTTGCCGTCAGCTTCTTCCTCCTCGTCCTGGTCTTCTTGTTCTGAAAGTTATCAAGGTTACAGTAGGAAAATGGAGAGTAGGATATGACAAATTCAAGGGAACTAAGTGTGTACCTTCATCCGAGTTAACGGCATCCCCTTTCTCCTCCGGGTTTCCGGAGTTAGGAGGAGTGTCGATCTTCCAAAAATCATCGTCGGCCTGAAGAGAAGACATAAGAACAAGGGTTAATAGTTGTATCAAGTGGAACGGATCAAGTTGGAATCGTGAAAACCAGGTCCTTACCGCGGGGGCCGGGTTCTCGAGGGTGAAGGGCTCTAATCCGGCTATATTCCGGATTACCTCGAGCTTCTCTGTCAGAAAGCCCTTGATTGTTTTGTTGGTATCGCTAGGCGCGAAACTGTTGGTGGAGTATCGGATCGGGTCCGTGGTTTGCCCCGAGTATTCGCACATCAATTTTGCGCGGATGGAGTTGGGTTGGATACGGAAATTGACCCAAGTCTTCACCAGGTTAAGCCCGATGAGGCCTTGGGCCGAAAGAATGGAGATTCTAGCCAATAAGGGCAGGATTGCTTCCCTGTCTGAGTCAGGGGCAAAAGCGTTGAAGGTTTCAGAGATGTCAAGCAGGCCCTCCGAGTAACCCGGCAATTTCTTTTCGCCGGGTGGGGAGGTGTCCCGGCAGTAAAAATACGAAAGCTGCCAGTGCTTGACATGGGAGTTAAGGGTAAGAGGAGGCATTAAAGAATTTTTGCGGCGTTGGATAGAAACCCCGCCGCAAGCAAGGAGTGCACCGTCGCCGCTTTCGCGGCACGGTTTGCACTGGAAAAGTTCAACGAAGAGAGCCAAACTTGGCGGAGTGCACAAGTATGACTCGGAAAGAACGATGAAATGGGAGATGTTTAACACAGAGTTAGGCCCTATGTCAAATATGCGAAGGCCATAGTGGCTCAAAACGTCACGGAAGAAAGGATGACCCGGAGGACGGAAGCCCCGGGTCACATGTTCCACAAAGCATATTACCTCGTTTTCTGCCGGAGTAGGCCGAGTTTCGTTACCCGGCACCCTCCAGTGGATAATCTCTTGAGGGAGGAGAACCCCTAGCTCGACCAATTCTTCTAATTTGGCCTTGGTGACCGAAGATCGCGCCCAGTTGGCGGATATGGAGTTTGTGGTCTTGGCTTTGACTGGCTGCTTTCCCTGCTTCTTGGGTGCCATGGGGTTAACCTGTAAAGCATCAGGTAGAAGAACATGAGAAACGAGATTCGGAAACTGTTAGTTGGCCGAGTATTGATAAGAGGTATCGAGGCAGCTTGGAAGTTAAATGTTATCCGGGTATTGTTTTGCGGAGCACGACACAAATTGTCCGGGTATCGTGCATTCTTATAAAAATTGTGGAGGTTAATGTATGGATAAGTGTTTGGGAAAGATAGATGGTTGTCCGTGCATCTATTGCGAGTAAATGAACTGGAAAGGGAGGATTTTCCGGGTGACATAAGCAAGGGCGGAAATTTTAGGCGGCCTGAGCCCAGATTGGGAATTCCATTTCTAGATTTACGGCGAAATTAATGATTACTGGTAGTAGAAGAGTGAACTGAAGCCTATATCTTATCTATTGGATGGGTTAGGATGAATGCTAGCAACCTAATTCGGTGCGCCCCGAGAAATCGCCGGCGGGTCGATTTAGATCCAATTTGAGGCAAAACCAAGAAATTGCAAGGGCAGATTAATGAGTGCCGGAGACTTACTGGAGGAGGTTGAAGTGAAGCCTTGCGGAGGCAAATAGCGCAGGCCTGGTGCCCTTTCGCGACTCTTGGCGGGCAGGTCGGGGGTCTGGCGGCGGATCTTGGCGGCGGGGCTGAGCGCGCTGTGGCGGAGCGCAGCCGGCGACAAATGGGCTCCGGTGATGCGCGCGAAGTTCCCGTAATGACGCTCTGCGGGTTTGGGTACGGAGGAAGAGGAATGAGGAAAAGTGAGACGTTGGGGTTAGGGTTACCCCTAAGGACCTATTTATAGTGGTTTGGGCGGAAAAACTAAGTCCAACGGGCGGGACCCGGAAATTGCGGGGTAACGGCTACCTATTCAAAGTTTGCGGAGGTGCATCGAGTGCTGAGCAAGAGATCCCGGCAAAAAAGAGAAAGGGATACTTTCTGTGGTATCAGGTTCAATTATCGAGCAAAGTATGGAGTTTTGGCGTTTCTATCAAAGCTTAGACCGGGAAAGTTAAACGAGGTATCTGGAGAAAAAGTCGGGTTATCATATGGCCACTGTGGAGTTTGGCCTAACTGTATATATCAAAGCCCCCTAAACTCGGCTTTTGTAAGTTCGAGCGTTTGATATTTTGCAGGGAATAGCCAGTGCTTCAAGGAAGGATCCGTGAAGCCCAAGCTATTCTGGGGACTACTGATGGAGGGATAATAACCCGGTAGGCCAACTCCAAGGTGTAACCTGGCCCAAGGGACACGGTGCGCAATCCGGCTAAGGATAATGAAACTTCTGGAAGGCCCAAAGTTTGTAGGCCTCGTGACTCGGGTTGTGGGTTGCGGTAAGGAAAGCTAGGGTTTGTAAGAGGTGTTCGGGTAGGATTCAAGCTGTGCCTTGGAGGGCAAGCCAGGAGGTACGGGTGCTTTATAAACCGACCCCTAGGTCTAGTTTTACAGAGATATAAGTCATAGCTAGATCGCCGAATATCGGACATCCATTGTATCCGAGAGATCGAGTTAATATATTGAGATTGGAGACTCGGCGACTTCACCGCCGGCTTCCAGATCGAATTCCATCATGTTTTCCTCTGAGCTAAACCCTCTCCCAAACGCCTGTGTCGTCTTGCCCCAAGATCAGTTACCACTGGTAACATCTGCCGTGACTATCCCACGACACTGCGCACGCAGAACTCATCAATTATACAGTGAACATCGAGTAAGGAAAACAGAATGTTTACAACAAAGTAATACACTAACCCGAAGTTGTAAGGAAATAGTATTTTCCGTCGGTGTTGGTTAAATATTATTGCGCTCAGAATATTATTTTCTGTATCCTTGGGAGATAGCTGAAGAGTCTTTTCATAAACAATATTTGGATCAATGAACCCAATATCATAGATTCCACCTCTTTTGCATTCGAGAATCTTCATTCTGCAATTATAATATATGAGTGTACTATATATATATATATATATGAATATGCAATTGAATGACGTGAGCTAGAGAAATAAGTTCTTACAGACAATAGGCACTAAGGACAGATTTGTCGAGGGCCTGCTGCTGGTATAACTGAAACAATTCGTCAAATTGAATCATAACATATCCATTTCCATTTCCATAGTGCTCGTCCTTAACGTTGAGACATATCCAGTCCATAGATTTCTCAACGGCTTCCATATACCAACTATGCACTCTTCGCATTTTCGTTGGTAGATCCTTTATCTCCTCAGGTTTGACAAGAGGCTTCCCGTACTGGTATTTGTATGCACATTCAGCTGCGGGGAAGTAGTTTAGTGTTTGCATATACTCAGCAATGGACAAACCCGCATCAGCTGCCTTGTCTGCGTACAATGTTATAAACTCCGGATCAATTTGCTCGTCAGCAATATTAGTGCTCGGGCCCACCTGGGTATTGGAAATCACTTTGAGCGGGGACGTGGATTGTTTTTTCTGCTCTCCGAGTTGAGCAGCTGATTTTCCCCTTTTCCCGCTTGCGCTACTACTCTTCGTCGACCGCACCATTTCCTGGTGTGACTTCAGAATAGAGCGGTCATAGGCAGATGACAGACTCGGCTCGGGTTGATGAAGAGTCTTCACCATTTTCCAAGCTCGTTCTATCTCTTCTTCGGTCTCGGGGAAATCTGGCTTTTGCTTATCCTTCCGCTTCGATTTCCACGCCTCGTATTCGTCCTTTGTGATTTTCTGGGTTTCCTCGGGAGTATAGTCGTAAGGTAACTTGGGTACCTCTTTTGGTACCTTCGGGAGGGGTGACCGTTGATGTTTCGGTGATATTTTACGTTTCGGCATAAACTTAGTGGGCGGAGAAGGCTGACGCGGTGGCGTAGGCGACCGCGCTGGAGACGTGCACGACGTAGGCGACCGCGCCGGAGACGGCATGCATTGCGAAGACGACCGCGCTGGAGACTTTTGCGCTGGAGAAAGGCGAGGGTTCGATGGCTTTGCCGTCTGATTTGGGAGCACAATGCATTCCTTTAGCCATAGAACGGTCAAGTTCTTGGCTTCTCCGAGTTCAGTCAACTCTTCGTCTTCACCTTCAGGAAAATCAAGATTTACCCGCTCAAATCCGTTGACAACTTCATCGACCCCAACAACAGCGTAGCCCCGTGGAACCGGAAGATTATGGTGAGTTGGTTCGTTGCCAATTGGTAAGACATAGCCGGCCGCCGCCTTGATGGTTATATTGACGACCTTCACGTGGAGCTCACAGGTTGTCATGTCCGTGATCTCATCCACCGGGTGAATCATCAGCGGTGCATCATCACCCGGTAGCCGCGTGGACGCAACGCTTCTTTTGCGATGAGAATGTGCGGCGTCGGTAGCCTCGACTTCAACTTCTACCATGTGTACTGATGCGCCGGTAGACACTATCTGCTGGCTAAGTGTGTTAATTTGTTCCTGCTGCTTCTTTGCTACATCCTGCGTCAGCTTTATCTGTTCTTCAAGTTGACGCTTCCAGTTTGCCTGAGTCTCTGTTTCAGCTGCCTCCGCGTCCTTTCTACGTTGATGGCTTCTATCGGGGTATAACTTTTTGGTGGAGTCGAACGCAATACTCCACGGAGGAGTGCCTTTTATGCCTCGTGTACGCCCTCCGTGTTCCTTATTCCCGAGGGCGCATGTGAGCTCGTCGTTCTCTCTATCTGGCACGAACTTTCCCTCTTTAACGTCCTTTATTGCGGTTCTCATTTTTTCTATGGGTAGAGGACTCTCTTTATGTCTTAGGTTATAGATTGCTTTTCCTTCGGCGTCCAACGTGCCCCCATGCCCGTAGAACCATGACCTTGTCCGCTCGACCCACAAGAACGGCTCGGGAGTGATCACCAGCTTAATTAGGTCGTTCTCCCATTGCTCCCACTTGGGACTGGACCCTTGTATCCACCTTGCCCCATAACATGGTGATATACCTTTTTGGCGGCGTTTTTCTCATTTGTTTTTGTCCTTTCCAGTTCATTCTCTGACAGTTTGTACTTCACGAAATCTGCCCATATGGGTTTTATTTTCTCATACCCTTGAGTGAAATCTGGAGTCTTGTTCTTCTTAACATAGTCAAGGTTCAATCTTTTCTTCCAGTTTTTGAATTGCTCGGCCATCTTTTTCAGGGTCCACGCTTCGACCTTTTCCCGTATCTCAATTTTCATTTTACTAACATCGGCCTCATTCACAGCCGCTTCATTCTCGTCCACGTTCGGCAAGGGTAAGTTGAAATTAGCCAAAATCTTCGAGAAAAGATGATCTTTGGCTATTTTGCTGACATATGAAATTCCTTGTTTCTGCGGATCTTTTGGCTTATTCCACTCATGAATAGTGATCGGTATGTGATCCCTAACTAGCACTCCACATTGCTTCACAAATTTTGGGCAACATCACCGGGAAGCTCGGGTGCGCCGTCTGCTGCGATCGTGTCGATCCTATATCTTTCTGTATCTTTCAACTTCTTTGTTGCGCCTCGTTTAGTCTTTTTTCCGGTTGATATGCTTGAACCGGATGGCTTAAAATATAAAGACTGTTAATACATGTATATACACAACAGCTGCTTCATTAATTAACATATCTATATATGCACCTCGGAGCTGGTGTTTGTAATTTGTATGGTTCCACCGGAGCCGTCGGCTGCTCCCATATCGGAGCCGTCGGCTTCTCCCTCATCGGAGTCGTCTCCCTGGGTGAGCTCCGGATCTCCCTCACCGGAGTTGTTCATCCACTGGCTCACATCGGTCTCTACGTCGGGCCCGCAGATTAAACCCTTGATCATATTTTCGGCATCTTCGTCTCTTGGCTCCATACTATACAAAAAGAGTAACTATATATTTCAGATCCATTTCATTAAAATTGCTTATACATAATAATTAACTAATGATCAATTATTTTCATCAAAATTGCTATAAGCTAACATTTCTAGCATTCTTAAATTTATAACGTACGATAACATTTCTAGCATTCTTAAATTTATAACACTAACTGAATTAAATTTTCTAACATTCATAACATTTGTAACATTCTTAAATTTCCTATATAAATTCTAAACAAATCTAAAATTTCTAATTCTAATCTAAAATTTCTAACATTCATAACTAATAATTCTAACATTCTTAAATTTATAACACTAACTTAATTAAATTTTCTAACATTCATAAAATTTGTAACATTCTTAAATTTACTATATCAATTCTAAACAAATCTAAAATTCCTAAGTCTAATCTAAAATTTCTAACATTCATAACTAATAATTCTAACATTTGTAACACTAATAAATAACTAGAAAAAACAGTAATTAAGTAAAAAAAGGGGAAAACAAAAAAGGCCCCGGGTTAGGGCGAGATGGAGGCAGGGCTTACCTCCTCTCGGGGCAGCGGCGCGGGGCAGCGGCGGCGCGGGAGGCGGTGGAGGCCGGCGCGACGTGACGGGTTCGAGGGCGGGTGCGCGCGGGCTGGCGGCGGCTCGACGGGGAGCGAGGGCGGCTCGACGGGGAGCGAGGGCGGCGCGCGGGACGGAGGCAGCGCGACGGGAGCGGGGACGGGCCGGCGGCACTGAGACAGAGCGCCGCGCGACGGGAGCGAGGGGCGGCGCCGCAGAGGGGGCCGGCGAGGGGGCGAGGGGCGGCGCGGGGGGACGGAAAAATTTGGCAGCCTGGCGGCGTCGATTTCGTCCCTGCGCGCGGTCTGGAACTGAAGGGGAGGGTGACGTGTTTATATCCACTACCCATCCGTCCCGGTTGGTGGCAACAACCGGGACGAATGCCCCTTTCGTCCCGGTTGTTGCCACCAACCGGGACGAAAAAGACGCTTCCGTCCCGGCTGGTCGCACGGGCCGGGACCAGAAGTACTTTTGGGCCGGGCGCCAAATGGTTTAGCGCCAAAATTTGAATATCTTGAATATGCACATGAATAACTTATATATACTTTCAAATTTGAAAAAAAATCAACATGAAAATTGCTTGAATTTGCATAACTAATTCAAATATGTTTTCTGTTTACCTAAATAATTATTCTATCTATTCAAACTGTTAAATATTTGCACTTAATTTAAATATAAATATCTTATATTGTTTTAAAATTGTTTTCAGACGCCGCGGAAGCCGGTGGTGATGTTCCTCCTCGGAGGCATGGTGGAAGCGCGACGGTGCGTGGAGAGGAGAAGACGCGCTCGAGGCCACGCGCGCGTCACAACTCCCGCGCCACGCGTCACAACTCCCGTGCCACGCACCACCCGAACACAACCAAGCAAATAGTTGTGTTAAAGGGGTGTAGAACAAAACAATCGGTATCACCATCATACAGCCCCACCGTATGCATGATGGCGAATCCGGATGTTTTGTATTTGCTCTGCGGGCTGAATATATGATGTATCAAACCTTAAAGGGGATGCAGAACAAAACAATCGGTATCTCCATCATACAGCCCCACCGTGGCTACTGGGTGCAATATGCATACCAAATGCACGGCAGAACGTATGATGGCGAATCCGGATGTTTTGTATTTGCTCGATGAACTGACCGATGTATGAATGTGTGCTATATATAGGGTCCTCTGGCTCGCAAAGTGTTGTGCTAGGGTTTTGATCCAACGGTTAAGAAACCAGCTCATCCAACGGCTCACAACAGCTCGAAAGAAACACACCGTAGCCCTGATCGAACGGCTCACAACAGCTCAAAAAAAACACACCCCGGATCTAACGACTCACAAGCGCTTGAAAGAAACACACGATCCGTGTGATTCTATCTGATTGGTCCAAACGAAACCCTAATTGCCATTTAGTCCCGGTTGGTGTCCCCAACCGGGACTAAAGGGATGATCCGTTTCCCAATGAGACCCTAACCCATTTAGTCCCGGTTGGTGTCCCCAACCGGGACTAAAGGGATGTTTTCTTCTCGCTATATATATGTATGCATTGCCACACCATTGGCATAAATACATACAAACTCACCACTCTCTAATGGCTTCTACCGTACCCACTCTAACATTTATCCAGGCGGAGGCACTTTCCGCCTCGAACTACCCCTGCCCGTGCGGCTACATAGTTCCCGCCGGTTGGATGCTGAGCGCCGGAGGAGTGCCGGTCCCTCCTCTTCCTAAAGGTGTGGCGCGTCGGGCGGCCATCACGAACCACTACTACCATGAGCTCACGCCGGAGCAGCGGAGGAATCCCAGTTGGCATCCCGATAACCAGCATACTTGGGATGCCTTCTTCATCAATCGGCGTGAGAGGGCGCTCACCAGGCATGAGGAGGACGGTCTGCCTCCTGGGAACTTTCACGAGGCCGGTCGTCGGCTATGGTGGAACGGCCGGACTCTACAGAGCGTCATGGACTACATCAGGGCCGGCGATATCCCCCGCCTGCACTACCCTCGCGCCCAGTCCTGGAGTCGTGATCCTCCGAGGGAGTGCAGAGCACCGTCACACGATAGTGATGACGACGACGACTACGAGTCGGAGTACTATAGGCCTAGGCGGGAGTATGACTAGTTAGTAGATCGATGCACTCTGGCCATTATGTACTGCCTTGTTTATTTAGATCTATGTTTTCCGTTTAGATTTAGATCCAATCTTGCCATTATGTGTACTGTGCCTTGTTTATCTATCGAAATGCATGTCCCCCTCTTTTTAACGTCTATCGAAATGACATTAGACGTCTGAATCAAACCAATCAGGAAAAATCACACGGAAAACAGAAAACAGACGAGCTAACGCGCCGCTGTTTCCCGGAATACAACAAATTATTTTATTAAACAGCCAACAGAAAACAGACGCGCTAGCGGTGGTTTATAACGCGCATTCGTGGCCACGCGTTACAACTCCCGCGCCACGCGGCAGGACTCCCGCGCCACGAGGTACAATACACACTACCACCCACACCTCTCTCTCACTCCCCCAAGCAAGAAAAAAGGGATGGGGGTTGTGGCCGCATTTGTAGGGGAAGGGACATTGGTCCTGGTTTGGGGAATGATCCGGGACCAATGCCCATGCGCGTGAAACGTGGCCTGTGGCTAGGGATTGGTCCCGGGTCGTGCCACGAACCGGGACCATTGGCTCCCCACGAACCGGGACAGATGCCCCCAGGTGGTTTCTGCTGCCTCGGGCACACGAACCGGGACCAATGCATGGCACTTGTCCCGGATTTTGGTGCAACCGGGATAGATGCCCCCTGCCCCCTTGGACGAAAGGGGTTGTTTCCACTAGTGTTAGTATGATCTTCGACAATTTGAATTGTGCAACCAGCCACACTACAAGATCAACATTGCACCTCTAGCTCTGCTATCGCTTCTCCTTTGTGATGGTCTCTGTATAAGAACAAATAAACACAACAAGTCAAGCCAAAAGAACATGCTATTTGCGAACAAATTTAAAATTAGAGGATTACCATTGCGAGTAGTTCAACCAGCTAGATAGCTAATGACCTCATTGCACAATGCCTTGTCGCAATAGAGTCGATCGGGTAGTGCATATTTTAGCATAAGCCATCCTTTGTTCATATGAGAGATTTTATACCAATTACCACCCCTTAATCGCATCACTTGTAACATGCATGATTGGAGAGTAAGAAAAATTATGTTTATCTTTTCAACTTAATAGTTGCTGAACTCGTTAACCATGCCTGCAATAAGTTGATTGATAGTGGTAGGATTTAACTGATCCGTGAATGATTGGAGAGACCTAAAAAATCTCAGATCAATGATATTCAAGTCAGGCGAGTTGGGAGGCTGTTGTATGATCCGAATATCACGTCATGTAAGTTCAATGGCATTTAGCAATGCCTCATCATGCGACTTAACATGGGACGGTGCATTGTCCTGTTGTATGTAATTAGTTTTCCCTTCATGTGGCCATCGTTCATGAATAGCCGGTATTACTTTGTTGGCCATGAAGCCTCTCATTATATCTCTCTTTATCTTCAAGTTCTTAGTAACCATAACACCTCTAGCTCTGTTTCCGCTTCACCTTTGTGCTGGTTCCTGTTTAAGAACAAATAAACACAACAAGTCAAGATTAAGAACATGCTATTGGTAAAAAAATAAGAAGGTCAAGTATAGGATAGTGCACCCCGGATACCATTGCCCAGCAACCAATTTTCGCATCAAATAGCATATTCCCCGCATCGTCATATCTAGGCCTAGCCACAGCTACTAAGAACATAACTTTGCGCATGTAGTTTTTGTTTTGAATAGTACGTACCGGATCATCTTCTTCTAGCATTAGGTAGTAAGTTCTTTTATTTTTAGTCATGTTAAACCATTTTTCGTCAAGATGTACACTATCCTCCATCTTAATGAACTGCGGATAAATGTCAATTGTGTTTGGATCAATCATTCTGAAGCAAAACCGAACTCTATCTTTCTTGTTACTATCTTTCAAAATTGGATCAAACTGTTGGAATGTCACCTCAAATACCCTTTTTTAAACCTCATAAAAAGTGTGGTCTTCTTCATATGAATAACATGACATAGTGCACTCAGTGTTTGCCTCTTTCCTTTAGGAATGGAGTGTACTAGTTCAAGCGGAGCTACAATTCTCTTGCGACCACAGTTTTTGGTTTTCCTGTGACTAACATTAACCTCCCTTCCTTCTCTTTCGCATTGCTCTGCACATTTCCAAACATCTTGGACTTGCCTTATACTGTGTCCAAGTTTTGCTACCACATGTGCAATGCTTTTTTCTTCTCTAAAACACTGTTCTTACTGTCTCGAAGTAGCTCTTGATAAACTCGCCACCTTTGCTTGTTTGGCAACATCTTCCTGTAGACCTTCCGAGGTTGGTGGGGCTTCCGAGGTCGTTGACCACCTATAGGGGCAAGAGGTACATCTACAAGAAATGGACAATCTTATGTTTGCTCGCTTGACATAAAGCTTGATGACATTTTTTTGTCTTTCAATGTAATGCAGGGCTAACCAGGGATGGGATCTTGTGGTCGTGGGTTCCTCCGTTCAGCATCTTCAAGCTCGATGGCACTTCTCTTGCTGAGGAAAAACGCTAGCTGAGGGAGGGTTACTCTAGAACGCCTTTGGGATGTATCTAAAGAACACACTAGTCGAAAACGGTCATCTCTTGAGTAATCCGTCATTAACAAATCTGCATAAATGTCCTCATAACACTCTTGTGATCCATCTGAGCATAAGGTATCTTCTTTGGCGCAAAAAAGGATGATGATGCTGCTAAAATGACTTGAACGTAACGCGCTTGATTAATCCAATGGGGGGCTACTTCTTGATCTATTAATGGAAAGGTTAGAACTCTTGCAGTTGCTTACTGCTACATGGAAAACAAATAAAGGAAGGTGCTAAAAATAAGTTATGGTACTTGCAGCAATCAAGTTCTAAAATGATGTTACTTCAACAAATTAAAAATACTTGAACCAAGGTATTGAAAATAAATGATGGTAGTTGTCACAACCAATCTATAAAAAGTTTTTATTTGAACAATCAAAGTCTGGTTCCTTTAAATTTGTACTTATTGCTCTGATTTCTTTTAGTCTCGTTCCTTTAATTTTGTAGAGAGAAAAGGTCGAGTCCTATTGCAATCCTAATCTTGCTAGTAATGCAATCTTCTAACCTGGGTTTGCATCTTCAACATGAGGAGGAACTTGGTTAAGATCAATGGAGGCCCGATCTTCTCCTCCTTCGGCACCACCTCCGGCGTCTTGAAGATCTTCCATTTCCTCAGGGTCGGCGCCACCTCCTTCATCATCTGGAGGTGAGGAGTTCAAGTCCAGATCCATGGCGTTGGTGCTGGATGGTGGTTGTTGGTGCTGGATGGTGGCTGCTGTAGCTAGCCTAGATTGTGGTTGTGCTAGCTGGTCCTGCTGCAGCTAGGAGTGAGCGGTACTTATAGAAGATGTCTTCTCATCTTCTCAATTTCAAGCTTGTACTTTACTGCTCTACCTTTTCATATTCGTGGATTTGACAGTGTTGTAAAAATGGAGGGAAAACTACTAGTACTCACGTTTCCGTTGTCTAATAAAAAAACTGGCGGGAGTAGTTTTTCTATAGAATTTGAATGTACAACATTAATTATACTCTATTGAACCCAACCGATCCTTTGTTTCCTATGAGAAAGTAATGTCGTTGCATGCCTGGATGTGGACAACTAATATTAATAAATGTGGGCTTATTTTGTCTTAAAATTTCCAGAATATAGACTATTTCCGAATGGAGGGAGTATAACATTGTAAACTTAATGACTTGATCGCATTTCTATATTCATTTTGGGTCTAGGTTGATCACATCATTCTACCAATGATATGACCCCGTTATTAACAACATCCAATGTTCATGATCAGGAAACCTTGATAATAAGTTAATCAACGAGCTAGTTAAACGAGAGGCGTTTCTAGGAACTCTTGTTTGTTTATCAGACACACATGTATCAACGTTTCCGGTTAATACAATTCTAGCATGAGAAATAAAAAAACTATTATAAACAAGAAATAAGATAATAACCAATTTAATTGCCTCTCGGGCATATTCCCTTCACTATTTGCCAAACATCTCATTATCAGCACTTGACATAGTAGTGGCCATGTTCACACTATTCCTTGGCAAAGGGTTTTCCACGTATCCCAGCTCGGGGCGGTAGAGGTGACGACGGTGGCCTGTTTGACAAGTGTCTCCTTATCGTAATTCGATATGGTAGTGGCCATGTTCGTAGTATTCCTCGGTAAAGGGTTTGCCACATATCCAGCTCGGGGCGGTAGAGGAGACAACACTGGCATGTTTGTCAAGTGTCTCCTTGTCGGCACTCAACGTAGTAGTGGGCATGTTCGCACTATTCCTCGGCAAATGGTTTTCCACGTATCCTAGCTTGGGATGGTAGAGGTCGCGATGTTGGCCGGTTTGCCAAGTGTCTCCTTATCGGCACTCGACAGAGTAGTGGCCATGTTCGCACTATTCCTCTTTGCCCCATGCTCAAAGTATAGCGCTCGACAAACATTATTTTTTCTCCTTTCCTTTAATTCTTCTTCTTTTTTCTTGTATTTCTTCTCTTTTATTTTTATCCACTCATCTCTTTTCTACCCTTCCTCTTTCCTACTACTTTTGTCTAGCCTTTTTCCCTCTATCTTCAATCATCGTTACCCTATATACAAACCCTAAATTGGATGTGTTGTTGCATAAGTGTTTATTTGTAATGGGAGTTTTAACACGACATAGGGCATTGTAATATGAAGGACCGACAAGTAATTTTTGAGTATTACAGTCGTTTTTAACAAGAAAAAGAAAAAATTAATCTAAATAAAAAAAATCTAGGTCGAATTTTTTGGTTCAAAAAACTAACTCCAAAGAAAAAAGCAACTAAAATAAAAAACAACCTTCCAAAAATACTTGTGTTAACAAATCGGCTTAGAAGCAAATAATATTGGACTCAGGTGAAATGAGAAACCAGTTCTAGAGTCAGGCTAAATAATAATCTTGTTCCGAAAAAATAACATTGGAGTCTTATTTTCAAAGATCGAGCCCCCACCCTCAATCAGCCCTATATATGCACCATAGATATTCTAAATTCCGCTTCATAGAACTTGCCTTAGGCCGGAGGGTCCGAAAAATCTAGAGGTTTTGGAATTTTTCAGGGTGTGTTATTTTTCGTGACATTTTTTTTGCAATATTTTCATAAACCATACATACCACATAATCACAACCTAACTTATATTTCTAAATTTTAAATAAGTTCAACTAAGAAATATTCCAACACACCATGATTTAGCTTTTATTGAACATTAAAATTGCAACAAAATAGACATATGGAAATTTAACTAATTAAACATAATGTAACACTGGTAGAAAATAGGCCTTTAGTCCCGGTTCGCAAAGGCCATTAATCCCGGCTGCACAACCGGGACTAAATATGCGCGACTAAAGGCCCCCCCCTTTAGTCCCGCCTCTTACCAACCGAGACTAAAGGTCCGTCCACGTGGGCGCCAGGAGTCCGTCGGGGCGGAGGACCTTTAGTCCCGGTTCTCCTGGCTAACAACAGGGACTAAAGGCCTCCTCCGCAGGTTTAGGGTTTAGCCCCCCCTAAATCTGGTTTCTTTTTAATTTGTACTGTTTTATTTCTTTTATATTTTATTTTGTGTTTTATTTTAATTTTGATGAGGTTTCAGTACACATATTCTACGCTACTATATACATGCATATGAAATTTCAAACAAGAAGAATTCAAGAGGAATATATAATATATATTCATTCTCGGGTGACCATATACAACTTCGAACAAAGTTTCCATACATAATTAGGATGGATGACCATATACAACTTCGAACAAGTTTCAAGCTCGGGTATGCATATAATTTTCTTCGTCCTCAGTATAGTATTCTCCTTTAGGATCGATGACTTCCCTCAGGAAAAATCCTGCTAATTCCTCTTGAATTGGTCGGAAGCGAGCTTCTGGACTAAGCTTACTCCGCAAGTTATCCGTCGCCTTCCGCACGCTATCCGACGCCTTCCGCTCAGAGGTGTGTCTCCAGATGTTCTCACAAACATAGTATCCACATAGATTGGTCCCCGGTGGCTTCTTATCCACATTAACTAACTTTCTAAATTCTAGGTCATGTTTGAATTCACCGACAGTTTCTTCTGAGAACCGTCTCCAAACCCTGCAGGGCAAAGAAAATTAAATGAACAAGGGAGTTATTAGTTACTTGATATTAGGAAATGAGCGAAAGAGATCGATCGATATAGAGCGCAAACGATTGAAAATAATTACTTTTGCAGCATTTTTCTCATGCCGGCCCAACGCTTTGAATCCGAATCCATAGAGTCCATGATTAGAACTCTTGAGGTGTGAAGTTCAATATTTAGCAGAATCCAGTGGAACATGCGGACACGTTACATGCACAGTCATGCATAACTCATCGATTAGACATTACCATGCATGGAGTAAACAAAAGAGAATGGGCACAAGAGAGAAACAGTTACCTAAAATCGTAAGTAAATAGAATATGATTTTTCAGTTGATGCTTTCTAAGAAACTTATACAAGTCTTTCTCCACATCTTCGGAGTGATTTTGTAACACATGTCCATTAACGATATGTGGGTCAGTGAACCCAACATCATGGATGTTTCTTATTTTGCATTCCCAAATTTTCAATCTGCATAATAGCGTACGCAATAGTTAGGACAATATATATATATATATATATATATATATATATATATATATATATATATATATATACCTATATATATATATATATATATATATATATATATATATAGGACATGCAATGAAGAACGCGATGAGGTAGAAATAAATCATTTACAGAACGTAGCAACTCAGTATAGATTTGTCGAGCTCGCGCAGATTGAACAGCTGGAACAGTTCACTCATATGAACTTCTACAGAGTACCGTTTGGTGTGATGCTCCTCTGTAACATCCGCATAAACATATTTTTTGTCGGCCCATGTTATGAAATGCTTGTAACAACGTAGCAGATTTCACATTTATGGTGCTATACTCTTTTCCTGCGTAGCCTCGACGAGAGGCCCATTCCGCACATATTGTAATGCTACCTCACTTACTGGCACATCCTCAAGGTCTAACGAGGCACGAAGAGTCAAACCCATCTCGGACGCTTGTTTTTTGGCACTCGCTACAGTCAATACAAGTGCTGCCACAGCTGCTATGACCTCGGGGTCCTCTTCCGGACCGGCTTTCACTATGAGCAGGGGGGTCGATTGTTTATTCTGCATCCCGAGCTGGTCAATTTGTTTCCCGCTTTTTTTTACTTTCTTCTTTCTCCTCCTTTAATATTTCTGCTTGCCTACGAAGTTCACGTCCATAGTCGTCAGGCATATTCAGCTCGGCTTGGGACGGTGTTGTCAAAAAATACTTAGCCCACTTCTTTTGCTTCTCAGTGAATACTTGCTTGGGCTCAGGCTCTTTTATCGCCTTCTTATCCGCCTTCCATTTCTCATAATGAGCATCCGCGGCCAATTTGGTTTCAGCTTCACTAAGTTCCCAAGGCCTTGGGAGGAGAGGCTTCAGTGATGCTCCGGTACCGTTGTGGACTTAGGTACATAAGGGTCCGGGTCAATAGTCAAGGACCGGGTTTCCTTGCTGTCCGCCTGCTTCTGCTTCTTCGCCGGAGGTGGATTGGGGGGCGGCGGCTGTTTACCCGCCGGAGATTGTGGATCGGTGGACGGCGTCGAATGGCGTGAACGAGGTGTAGGTGAACCACCACCAGCACCACCACCGCCACCACCACCACCACCGCCACCATCAGCTGCAAAATCTTTGAACTCTCTATCGATCTTTCTCCATTGCGTTCCATCAGCGGGATGTCTCAACTCCCCACTTACGGTCCTCTTTGTGCCATCGCAACAACTTGGCATGCTCTTTGTTCCTGAACAGACGTTTCAACCGTGGTATTATAGGAGCATACCACATCACCTTCGCGGGAACCCTCTTCCTGGGTTTCTCGCCCTCAACATCGTCACTAGGGTCATCGTCTCTGATCTCATAACGCAATGCAGTGCATACAGGGCATTCATTCAAATTCTCGTATTCACCGCGGTAGAGGATGCAGTAGTTAATGCATGCATGTATCTTCACAAACTCTAAACCTAGAGGGCAGACAACTACTACTAAAAAACCTAGCATTAACGACAAAGAACAAAAAACTGTTGGTCGTTGAAAAACTAGGCGAGTGTCCCCACGGTGGAAATACCTAGCCGACTAGTTTTAACAACAACCGATGTTGGCCGTCGTTAGCAGGAGGCGGTCATTGTTTCCAATCCAATCTGTTGGCCATCGTTAGCAACAACCGATGTTGGCCTTCAAGTTTACCCTGCCTAACAACTCCGTTAAGATTGCATCGCAATTCCCCCATTTTCCCCTCTACAGCCGCCCCTCTCTAATCGTCAACGCCTCCATCCGTTCCCCTGTTTTCTCCTTAGGTTGCACAGAGTCAGCCTGCCACTTCATCCACCGAGGCGACGAGGCGCGTGTTGGCTACTCCGGTTGCCACCACTTACCGACTCAGCGCACATCTGCTACACCTCGCAGGCCTACGACCCTGCGCGCACGTGCTGATCCTCGCCTGTCGCCACGACGTACCGACCCGGCGTGCCCGTGCGCCGCCTCGCTGGTCGCCACCACGTACCTACCGGGCGCGCCCGTGCGCCGCCTCGCCGGTCGCCACCACGTACCGACCCGGCCGGCCCATGCTGCACGTCTCGAGTCACCAGCAACGCCGCTACAGGTTGATCGGTACAACTCCTTCCTCTGATTCCCTTTTCTACCGCTAGGCCTTTCTCTGTTCTTGTTGATCTCTAGCCAGTACTCAATCACTAATCAAGTTTGCAATTTCGTTTGCTTAAATCTGATTTACGAACTCCTGATGCATGTTCAACAATCCATTAATCTAGTGCTCTTCTGCAATCTGCTGCTATCCCTTACACTCTTAAACATAAGTGCATGTTAATTATATACTAGAAAGACAATGTATATCAGATGGTTCCGAGCAAGACATGGATGAGTCTAGCTAGTTGATCAGTGATTAGATGATGAATACTTGATAGTTTATATTGGGTGATATAATTAGTCACTTGTTTTCGTAGATGGGTCTGAAGATCGGAAGATGAAACACAAGGCTGGTTTAGTACAAGACTGCAACTGAATTAGTTGATGCTCCATTCAGACTACAAAAAAATTGCAGAATTTTCTTATTTGTTCCTTCCATTATGTGTACTTGATTAACACATGTATTTAGAATGGCACTGCACCTAAAACAGGTCAAGAGTGCAGGCTACGTGGGAAGAATGAATGCAGAGAGGTAGCTTCTATGTTGGTTTACTTTAATTTTTTTTTTACCCCAGTTTGACTTCTCATGATGTTTGGTTTGAACTAAGTCTCTATTAGAATAGGGAGGAAAGGAAAACAAGCCACCGACTCACGAGAAGGGTGCAACCTTGGTTACTACTGAAGACTCGAATAAACATGTGAGCCATAAGTTTAATGTTACAACCTCTCTAATTAACTGCAACTATATGATACATGTTTACAAACAAAAGTTGGTGCAAATAATTTACTTTTCCAAAGCAGGCTGACCTAGTTAACATTGTTAAATTGAATCCTTCTCTTTCCAATATTGAAGTCATGGACAAAAGAACCACATCTGAATGACACAAATGGGTAGTCGGATTTGGAGGTGGAGTTAAAGCAAGAGATTTACGAGACCGGCATTAAGTAAGGCTGAATTAGTTTCGAAACTACAAAAATATGAGGACGAGAAACAAGTACTTCCAGAGAAGTTGGATGGTTTGTTTGGCGAAGTGGCAGAAATTAAGGGGCTTATGTGTACCAAATCTTCAAGTAACATTCCACATTGAACCCATGCTGATCAAGTAAGCCATTTCGAAACAATTATTTTATGCGGTATTGTACATTGTGCCACTTTATTTGTATGAACGAAGTCTTATATATGTAATTCATATTTTGTAGGTGTCCTAGTCCATCATAATATGCAGACGCGTGATGGGTAATTTGCTGATGAAGATTGATATGGATTCAAACATCAGCACTTTTGTTGGCCTCGCTTCGCTCCAGATTAATATATTTATCTTTTCTATTGTGCCGATTCGCGGTTATAGATGTGATATAGTTCTTCAGTTTCATGTGCGTTCAATGGTGTTTTAATACCAGAATAATATGTGGTGAATTTTACTGTGTATATGATTTCAATTAATAAAGAGATGTTCTTTGTTCTTCATCTTGTTTGTTGGAAAGTTCCTGTAGGTTTTGGAATTTTGCATTCCGCAATAAAAAAATCCTTCATATATCTATAGGTGGTTGGAAGGTTTCTTCTACAAACAAAGAGTGGTCGTCAAGGGTAGTTTGATGCCAATGGGAACATTATCAGCGATATCAAAAGTGGTCATTAATAGTAGAATTGTGGTCGTTATTGTCTCACAATTAATGACGACATTATTTATTGTCGTTATAAAAATAACGACCAAAACAACTTTGTGGTCGTTATACTTTTAACGACGGAGCCTATAATGACAACTAACGACCACCCGATTGTGGTCGTTAATGAATTTTAACGACCAAAATCTTAGTTTCTACGACCACAATTTTTGTCGTTAAAAACCATTTTTCTAGTAGTGAACCTTCTTTGCTTCGTACGTACTGGCGGGCAACTCGTTACTCTTCGGAAACATATTTTTCAACATTTTTAGCAAATTTTCAAATGATGAGTCAGCTACACCTTCCCGTGCCTTCCATTTCAGCAAATCCAGTGTGCAGCCCAGCTTTTTCAGACTATTATCACATCCTGGGTACAGCGACTTCTTGTGATCCTCTAACATGCGATCCAAATTCTCCCTCACCTTGTCAGTTTCGCAACATCTCCGTGCATCAGCAATGGTCCGACCAAGATCATCAGCGGGCTCATCATGTGCCTCCTTTTCACCTTCACCTAACCCTTCCCCGCCTTCAGCATCATCCGCCATGAAAGTATCACCGAAAGCCTCATAATAGTTGTCATCGATATCATCCCCTTCTTCATCTTCTTCCATTCTAACCCCTCTTTCTCCATGCTTGGTCCAACAATTATAACTTGGCATGAAACCGTGCCGAAGCAGGTGCATGTGAACCTCGCTGCTTGTTCGCATTTGCCACTACGAGGAAATCTTTCAAACCCATAGTGAACTCGCCGGAGAGTCGGTTACCGTACATCCATTGCCGATTCATCTGCATTATTATTATATAAAGTATATAATTAACCATCATGCATTTGTTAAACTAACTAGCTAGAAATAATACAAATCATAAAAGCTTCAAGTTGCTAACCGCGATCGCGGAGGAAAAATAAATGAGAAAGCTCAAGTGTGGCTTGGACACTTCATATCATGTTTGTTTCATGCTCTCTGGCATTTCATCGAACACCTTGTGTGCATAGGAGGAACCAAAAGCAAACCCACCACCCCCTTGTGAATATTGTGAATAGAAGTGACACCAAATGTGGCTAAGTGAAGTGAGCTGAGTCCTATATAGGGATGGGCCTTTAGTCCCGGTTGGCCTGACCAACCGCGACTAAAGGCCTTCGGGCCATCCTGAGGACCTTTAGTCCCGGTTGGCCTTGCCAACCGGGACTAAAGCCCCTCCCGTCCGCCAGCTGTCGACCCAGCGCGCTGGGCCCAGATAGTTGGTCGCGGGTCTCCTCCCGAACCGCGACTAAAGACCCATTTGGTCGCGGTTCGATTATTTTGGGGACTAATGGGGGCGTATGGAAGGCCTATTTTCTACCAGTGTAATACATAGTTAAAAAAATCAAACTTAGGAAAATTTAGCTAAACTTAAATATCTCAAAACAAACAACCATTTATCTTTGGAGTCAACGATGATTAGGGTGGTGTGCACGGATGTGCGCATGGAGGTTACGGTGCCCAGCCATTTGGCGCTGTCCATGAGCTCAGACATGGGTGTTTTTGGCTGGACGTCCTTTTTGGCTTTGGTGTCTGCCTCCAACCCCTCACAATCATCGTAGGAGTCCTCAGGTTTGGTGGTGGTTTGCGCCGGCTTGTGCAGGACTAAAGTGGTAACCTTTATGTTTGAGATATCTTTATACCTCTTGCTATGATTCCCCATAACAGGTGCCAGAGCTCCCTCTCTCGTGTCGCTCCCGTGGGCGCAGTGGGAGGATTCCATAGATCCGCGCCGCCGGTCGTGACTCCTCCTCCCCATGACTCCGTTCTTCCGCCGGCCACGGCCTTCCTTCTCTTCCTCCTTGATGGATGCGGCAAGGCTTGGGCCATGGAAGGCCAGTGGTGTCTTCGGCACGCATGCTGGGTGGCGTCCTCGCAACATCTCATTGTGCGAGGTAGCGGCTTCTTCCTGGACGGCCAACAAAGGCCATGTCAGTGGGTCTTCGGTCGGCGGCCGTGGCTTATGCATTGACTGTTGTGAGGATATCATGGTGGGCAGTGGTGGATGTAACTCTCGCGGTGGCCATGGGTAGGGTTTCTCGGTCTAGATCTGGGTCGATCGGGCCTGGTCTGGGTTTTACGAGCCTTGGACGATGTTGGCTCTCTACAGGGTGGCAATAGTGACCTTGACGATGCGCAGCGTGATGGCGTGGCTAGTCGTACCTGATCTGGGTCTCAGCGGCTCTGCTCTTGCATCACGTCGTGCTCTGCGTAAGGCGGTGGAGGATGAATCTCCTCCTACCATTTACTGATGTTACCCGTGCAGGCCTGGTCCTGTTACCGGCCTCACTCTTCCGCTTTGTGACTCTGCAACTTGTTGGTCTCTTGGCTTACTATCGCAAACGTCGGGGTGGTGACCCTGGAATCTTTTTTATATTTGATCTTCTTTGTAAAAGTTCCACTTATTACTTTGTATCGTTTTGGCCGTGATATTTTATTTATAAAGCGGGGAGAAAGCCGGTTTCGAGAAAAAACCTCTTGCTACATATTTAGAAAAAATAGAATATTGAATCGTGGAAAACATGGTAGGTATACGAGGTTAACACGTCTGATTCAAAGGTGTATCAATATGTTGTGAGAAAACATCCCACTGAAGAAACTTATGGAACCCCCCCCCCCCATTAATATGTGTTTGCTAGTTTCCAAAAATATATCCCGTCATGTGGTGTTTCCCATAAGTTTCTACTCGTTTCCATAAATTTTCAGAGAATATATCTGATGCGTGTGAACACACGTTTGTTGGGAGACCCAAGGAGGAAGGTATGAAGAGTGTAGCAGCAAGTTTCCCTCAGAACGAAAGCAAGGTTGAATCGACCAGTGGGAGAAAGAAGCAAAATCTGAAGGTTGACGCAGCTGAGGTGGCTGGGCACACAATCAAATCACTTTGCCCCAACGAACCAGTGAGGTTGTCAATCTCACCGGTTTTGTTAAACACAAAGAGGTTAAACGTACCATGTGGAAAATAATAATTGTTTGCAGTAGATAAAAGAGAATAGTGATGGTAGTAGTAAAAAAGTAGCAGCATTATGAAAATAGAGATTGCAGTGGTTGTATTATCGGTATGCGGAAAATAGACCGGGGTCCACAGTTCACTAGTGTCTCTCAATAGAAGATAAATAACATGTGTGATGAACAAATTATAGCTGGGCAATTCACAAATATAAAGGTTGCACCGTAGTACATATGCATGACATGATGATTACTATGTGATTCATGCGGGCATTACAACAAAATACATAAACCGTCATCCAACTGCATCTATGACTAATAATCCACCTTCAGAATGTCATCCGAGCAATCCTTGGATATTAAGTTGCAATCAACAAATAATCGAAGTAAGCAACGTGTGTAATGTAAACAATAACATCATCCTTAGACAAAGCATTGTTGTTTTCTCGCTAGTGGCAACCGCACATCCCCCACCCTTTTACGTTTCTGTCACTCGACCGTGAGTGAAAGGGAGGCATGAACCCACTATCGAGCATAAATACCCCTTCTTGGAGTTACTAGCATATACTTGGCCAGAGCATCTACTAACAACGGAGAGCATGCAATATCATAAATAACATACACATGAAAAAAACATGATAGAACAATAGACATAGCATTCAATATTCGTCGGATCTCAGCAAACACAACATGTAGCATTACAATAAGATGATCTTGATCATGTAGGAAAGCTCACAAGATTTAAACATGAGGCATAAAGAGGAGAGAACAACCATCTAGCTAATGGTATGGACCTGTAGTCCAATGATGAACTAATCATGCATCATTCCGGAGGCGGTCATGGTGGTGTAGAGCTCTTCGGTGATGATTCCCCCTCCCGGCAAGGTGCCGGGGAGAGCTCCAGAACCCTCCTGAACTAGGGTCCACGATGACGGCGGCCTCGGATGTTTTTCGTGAAAAAAGTCTCTTTTTTTTAGGGTTAACCTCCCGTGAGATATAAATAGGCGAAAGGGCAACGTCGGTGGGCGGCCAGGTGGCCCAGACCACCCCATGGTGTGGCCGGGGTCGCACCAACCTATGGTGTGGGGCCCTGTGGCCCCCTCCGGGTCTCCTCCGGACTTCGTGTGCACGACATATTTCTAAGACCTCCAGTTTTTGAATGGTCCAATTCCGAGAATATTTATACAACAACTTTTCTGAAACAAAAAACAGCACAAAACATGAACTGGCTCTATGACATCTTGTTAATAAGTTAGTCCCAAAAAATCGATAAAAATGTCATAAAATGAATAGCAAACATATAGCAAATAACATAAAAACAACATGGAACATCAGAAATTGTGGATACGTTTATAACGTATCAATATCCCACTGAAACAACGTTTCGGTCAAAACCCTATCAATATCTGTTTCATAGTTTCCAAAAATTCATAAATATTAAAATAAATTTGAAGTGTAGAGTTCTATAAACATGTAAAATTTCATACTCGAACCGTGTGAAATCAGTGAATTGGAATTCTAAAGCATGCTTGTTTCCACAACATTACCCTCCTAGAATATGTATTTTCTGAAAACTTCCAAAAATTATATCCACGGACATTACAATAATTTTGTTACGATCAAATACTTCTCTTCGTATATACTCCCTACGTACCAAATTAATGGTCGCAAAGTTGAACAAAAATGGATTTTCTATTTTGCTTGGTCTTTTTTATCTTCGTCGGAGCATTGCCACTTCGCTTCTGTCTTTTGTTTTTTTTAGAACATTTCATTTGTTTTTCTATAGCAACATGACCGTCCCACCTAATGGGCCTTGTTCGGCCCTTCTTTTCATTTAGTTTTCTACAGCAACATGAACTACGATCTGAAGTCAAACGGGCCCGCCCAGTGAGGTCAGCTTAGGAAGTCCGAAGCGGACACAAGCCGATGAACTTAGAATCGGCGGCGATACGACCGGCCTGCAGAGCTCTAGTTGAACCGATCGTACGAGACACGCACGTACCAATCGACGGCGAGGCCGCGCCGTTGCATGCGCTCGCGTTTAACTGATGGACAAGAACGGCGATGATAGCCGGTGGGAAGAATTACCCACGGACGCCCTGGTCGAGATCCTGGCGCGGCTTCCGCGCAACGTCCGCCTCCGGTTCCGCCACGTCTGCCAGCACTGGCGGGAGCTCATGGACCAGCGCACGGCGACAGACATACGGAGACGCACCAAGATCATCGCCGTCCCCGAGAAGTGTTCCGCGTCAGCAGTCGTGGTCGACCTCCTGAAGCCGCTGCCGGGGAGCAAAACAAATCTGTGGCAGGGGACAGATGCCGACACCGCTCTAGGCTACAGCCACATGAGCATGGTCGGCACCTGCAACGGCCTCGTCTGCCTCTGCGACGACGACGTCCCTCCCGGCGGGGCCATCACCGTGGCGAACCCGTCGACCGGCGAGACCCTGCGCCTCCCGCCGCTTCAGGTGTCGAGCGCCGCTGCTCACCTGAACAACAACATCAGCAGGAACTGGCATCACAAGACGTACAGCTTCGCCTACCACGAGACCACAACAACGGGGCCGCGGTACAAGGTCGTGCATGTCCCGTGCGAATTCGACCGTTTCTGGCAGCCCGAGACAGTGCACGTGTTCACGCTGGGGGAGGCATCGTGGCGGGACGTGCAAGCCGAGACCAACGCAAGGTGCAGCCTCGGCGGCACCAGCAGCCTCGCCGACGTCGACGGTACGGTTTACTGGATCACGATGGACGGTGCGAGCATCATGTCGTTGGATGTCAGGCACGAGCGGTTCATGGGCACCAAGCCGTTGCCGGCACCGGTAACGGCCATGCCGAGCACGCGCTGCCTGACGAAGGTGCACGGCAGGCTGGGCGTCGCCGTCGGGGACGGCGTCTACGACTCTGTGCTGACGGTGTGGGTGTTGGAGAGCGAGAGGTGGAGCCGCCGGTACGTCCTGGAAGTGCAGGGGCCGTGGCGGCAGGAGCCATGGATGAGAAGGCCGAAGCGGGAGCTTGTGGGCCCGGACTTGGTTCGCGGCGACTACTTGCTATTGCTAACGTTGACACCTGAAGCCCCGATTAGACCCTCGGCCTTGTATCGGCACACCTTGAGCGAAGCGGCCGTGTCGCAAGACGGTGTGGTGCACATAGCATACAGGGATGAAGCCGAGTTATTGGTGCGTCTCGGCTGCTGTGCTCACCGGACGTTTGTCTACGTCGAGACGGAGGAGCCATTGAGCGTTTACAATGCGGGCTTGGTGCATAACTGAAGGTGGATCTGGATTCTGGAGGATCTACTGGAGATGTTAACGTTGTTGTTTTTTTTTTTTTTTTTTTTGAACCTATAACTTTTTGAAATTTTCCATTAATAAAATAGCTAGCAAGCCCGCCTCATTAAAAACCTTCCAGTCCCCTTAGGTACCCTGGAAGGAAAATAGTGCGTCTGAAAACTTGCAGCCAAACCCAGTTAGTACATTGTTTCCTCATAGAGGATTACATCATTTCCCACTCAAAAAATCGGGGGGGGGGGGGGGTCTTCAAACCAACAAGTAGACTCCTGATACCCCGCCTTACTAGCTAAAAGATGGGCTACCCTATTACAATCTCTCGGACAATGACTAAAGATGACATGAATAAAATTATGTGCCAGAAAAACACAACACACTCTTCGAAGATCGATGCCGCCGGGCCAAGAGACAGCCCCCCATCTTGCATTGTTGTAATAATATCCATGCAGTCTCCATTAACTTCGATTCTGTTGCGTCCTAGTTGCCCCGCAAGTATTAGCCCATCTCTAAGTGCCCACGCTTCCGCCTTAATAACATCGGCGACACAAGGGATACCCCTGTTACTTCCCGCCAGGAATAAGCCCCTCTCATCTCGAATAACGACTCCAGATGCTCCTCGAAATTCCTGTGAATTAAAAGCTGCATCGAAATTTAGTTTAACATAGTCAGGTCTCGGTTTTATCCATCCCTGAACTCGAGGCTTTGCATTCTTTTTGCTTGCCCTGATATAGTTCATTGTGATGGCCAATATTGCGTGCGAGGAAGAAGCTGGTTTTGAAACTTGCTCATCGTGTGCTATCTTCCTTCGTTCCCACCAAATGAACCAGCCTGCAGTGACTATGAGTTCATGAACTTTAATATCCTCATTTTCTGGGTAAGGAAGACGGTCATGCCGCAGCAACCATTCTAGAATTCCCGAGCCCTCTCTATCCACGTCCAATCCCGAGAAAATAGCATTCCATAAGCCAAGATTTTCCCACATCTCTTTCACTCTTGGACATACGAAAAAAGTGTGTTTGGTATCCTCACAACCCAAAGCCTTAACCAAACTGGATTAATATCTGACGTACCTGGTCCACTGGTCCGAATAAGTTTCCTACCGTGTTGAGAATCCCACTCACAATGGTAGGCAGATCTGACAGTAAAGATTCCGTTTTTTGTATGATTCCATGCAATAAAATCTTCCATGTCTCCAAAATAAAGTGGTATCCTCAATATCCTATGAACGTCAACGGATAATAAGTTGTTGCGGATAACCCCCTCGTTCCAACACCGTCCTTCTTCATCAATCAAATCAGAAACGTGGACAATATCTGCCATACCCCTCTCCGAAATAACCTTTCTAGAGGGGCTAGAGGGCACCCAGGGATCCTCCCAAATGTTTATCATGTTACCCTTTCCTACTCTCTAAATAAAACATTTTTTGAATGTTTGTATCCCTGCCCACATGCTCTGCCAAGTAAAAGAAGACCCCCTTCGTAAGTTTTGCATTGATAATGTCCCCGGGTGGGAAGTATTTTGCTTGTAAAACCCTTGCACAAAGAGACTCTGGTTCATTAATAAATCTCGAAACCTGCCTAGCCAGTATAGCCATATTAAAACAGTGTAAATCACGAAAACCCATTCCACCCCTCTTCTTCGGAACACAGAGTTTCCACCAAGCAAACTAGTGCATATGTTTCTGTACATCGTCATCTCCCCACCAGTATCGGGTCATAGCATCTGTGACCCCTTTGATAACTAGTTTAGGCAGCTTGAACACTGACATAGCATATGTTGGGATGGCTTGGTCCACCGCTTTCAACAACACCTGTTTTCCCCCATAGGATAGCAATTTATCTTTATAACCTCTCAGTTTCTTTACTATCCTATCAATAAGATGAACGAAACAATCTGATCGATCAATTCCCACTTGGGTAGGAAGTCCTAGATACGAATCGGTGATAGCCTCTGTGAGAATATTCAACAAAGTACATATTTCTGATCTCATATCTACCCGTGTGCATGGGCTGAAAAAATATACTGGATTTTGCTTCACTTACCAATTGCCCAGATGCATCACAATAGCCTTGTAAAATATTCCTCAAAGCTGTAGCATTTGCAATATCCGCTCTCATCAGAATAAGATAATCATCCGCGAATAATAAATGTGAAACGGCAGGGGCATTGCGACAGACTTTAACACCAATAATATCTCCCTTCTCCTCAGCATCTTGCAATAAGCATGTAAGGGCCTCCGCACAAAACAAAAAATAGGTATGGGGAGAGGGGATCTCCCTGCCGAAGGCCCCTAGAGGGTTTAAACTCCTCAGTCTCACTGACATTGATTCTAACTTGATAGTTGACAGAAGTGACGCAAGCCATAACCAATTTTATCCAATTAATGTCAAAACCCAATTGGACAAGCACCATGTCCAGAAACGTCCATTCCACTCGATCATATGCTTTATGCATATCCAATTTTATAGAACACCATCCATACTTTCCCTGTATCTTCTTCTTAATAGTGTGATATGATTCATAAGCAACTAAAACGTTATGTGTAATTAGTATTCCCAGAACAAAAGCACTCTGAGTCTGTGAAATAATTTCTGGAAGAATTCCCTTAAGCCTAGATGCAATCACCTTGGAAATAATTTTGTAAGTAACATTGCACAAACTGATGGGTCTAAACTGAGTTACCTTTTCCGGATTATTAATCTTTGGGATTAAAACGATTGTGGTAGAATTCCGTCCTTCTGGTATAGTTGCAGTATTGATAGCATTAAGAGCTTCATGAATAACCTCATCACCAATCAAATCCCAATACCGTTTAAAAAAGATAGCATGAAGCCCGTCGGGTCCAGGGGCTTTGAGATCCCCTATGTTGAACAGAGCCTTTTTTACCTCCTCCCTAGAATAAGGTCCTGTGAGGGTCGTGTTCATCGCCCTCGTCACCTTTCGTTTAATTTTTGAAATTATCTCTTGGCTCGGTGAAGCTACCTCCGAGGAGAAGAGCCCTATAAAATAATTTTTAATATGATCCGTAAGCCCAATTCCCTCAAAAGAATTGTCGTTATCATCCTTCAGCACTTTTATCACGTTCTTTCTCTTCCTTTCTGAAGCATATCGGTGGAAAAAATTTGTATTTCGATCACCATTAGATAGCCAATTAACCCTGCTTCGTTGAATCCATTTAATCTCCTCCTTCTCTTGTTCTTACTCGATCTGTATCTGTAGCTCTTGTTCTTTTGCTGTTGCTACATCAGATAGGAGCCCCGAGAGAACATTCAGCTCCCGTTGCAGCTGTTGGATGGATCGACGTGGTTCCCTCTCCTGCATGTCCCATGCATGTAAGGCCGCATGGACACGGGCAAGCTTTTGGGCTACCCCCATTGGGCCATCCTGCTGGGCCGAAATCCATGCCTCCGAGACAATTTCGTTTATATTCTGCTCAAGTAACCATTTGGCTTCGAATTTTTCCCGGTTACTCACTCTCGGATTCTGGGATTCTTGAAAGAAACAAGTATCAACCGTCACGGGTCTGTGGTCTGATTTGAAAAAACCCTCGTTAATCACACCTGCATGGGAGAACGAACTTCCGTTGGTTTTTACAACCCCCGGCAGTTGGTTCCACAAAGTTTCATTGTGCCCGGACAGACCCCTCGTGGGAGCGCGCCGATCCGAGTGACGGGGAGATAGATCCAGCCGTCCTTGATTTTTTTATTTAGAAGATCCTATTGATCCAGCCTTTCCCAAAAGAGAATCCTCTTTATCAGTAGTCATAGTCGCTGTCTGAACTTGAACAGTTGTATCTACTCCAATACTTCTATCGAACGCTAACCTCTTCCTTGCATTAACCTCCTGATCTTTGTCTAACATGTCCACATCCGTAGGTTTTAGAGGACATGTAGCAGTATCACGAAGATCATCATCTGCAGGCTGGTTGTGTGGTATGATTGTAGCTAAGGCATTATGTCTCCAACTGACAAACTCGTCAGTATTTGGTGTTTGCCCTCTTCCACGACCCATTGCATCTGTTCCGCCGGTGCTAAAACCACCCCTACCACGGGCACCACCACGGATTCCAATCTGTCTCCTCCCTTGCCACGTCTCCCAGTCCGCTTTCAGAAAATCTCCCCATCCCAGACTTGCTTCCTCATGTTCCCCCGTGCCACACTCAAGGTGGGTATGACCAAATTTTCCACAGGCTCCACAAAATTTAGGATTTTTCTCATATTTGATTTGGAACGCCTCACGTTGTCCTCCACGCGAGAGGGTAACGATCCTGGCAAGAACTTTGTGAACATCAAGCCTGACCCTAGCATGGACAAAATTGCCAATTCCTTCTACCGATGTTTCCACCTTAAGGACTTTCCCCACTCTTTTCTCCATAAGATTCTTGATGAGATTTTGATCACGATAACCCATAGGCAATTTATGAATCTGTAGCCATACCTCAATATAATTCAGATCCACTGATTCCGTAGGAACTAGCCCATCGTACTCCTCAATGATAACATCGTTCTGCCGAAAGTGCCAAGGTCCCCCTTCCTTCACCTTGATCCAATCCCCCAAACAGAAACATTGTATAGTAAACAGATTTGCTTCAAGCGGTGTGAAGATAATTTCCTTAGCCGGGCTCCAGGCTATCCTCATGTGTTGCTCAAAAGATTGGGGATTAAAGTGTTCTCTGTATGAACCCGGGCAAGTGCCATCCATTTAATCCCTTTTATCGGATTCTCCAACTCATCTTCCAATACAAGATCATCGAGTTCTTCCTCATCAATTCCCAGCCGCAGAAGTAGGTCATCGATGTTTTCTGGTCCCCTATCAACTGCCGAGCCCACTTTACTTGATTCAGACGCAGCCGACATAGTCTCTTGCAGTCCTGATTGCCCTGGGATCGAGTCTCAAACCTCTGGACGAAACTCGCCGAGAGACAGGTTTCCGCGCGGGCACAGAACCACGAGATCGAACCGCACGAAAGAAATAAATTCTCCAGCCTAGACTGATTGCGAGTGGAAGACACCGCCCCCCAACCCTAGTCGGAGACGGCAACGAAGGAAGACTCCCCTCCGGCGAAGTTCCGGGCGAGGAGGAAAGGAAAACCCTAGATCGCCCGAGAGCGACTAGGTAATGATAGCCAAATCGTCAAACATACATCGACTGGGATGTTAACGTTGTTGATAGCAATTGGAGTACATAATCAAAGAAAAGAGTGATAGAGATCGGTAAAAAATCAACAATATGTAGATGTTTATTGAAAAGACCAACAAGATCCAGAGAATATGCGGGCCCTGCATCTGGGGCAATAGTGTTTTACGAACAATGCTACATCTACGGATGGGCCTTACGGACTAACATTATGGGATTAGATGAAGGGAGCCAGAGGGTGGGCCCATAAGGAAATTCAGGTGGGGCGTTTATGAGTGAAGGACTAATTAGCAACGGACACGTACGCGCGTAGGAGTCAGTCCGTAGGAAACATTCCGTAGATGCAGTGTTTCCGTTCTTTTACTGCCAGAGCGCCATCCTTGTCCGTATGCATTCCCGTTTGACGCGCTCATGGGGCTCCATGGCCAGGGCCTAAAAGGGTAGTGTGATGGATGCCGGGAGAAATCCCGCTGAACTGTTCAGCATCGGCGCGGCGGGGCTTGAGAGCGTCGGCATTCCTTCTTGGAGGGCGTATGGGTATCCCCCCTCCACTCCCTTCCAAGTGCCGGGGAAACCCTAGGACTAGCTCATTAGTCTTGCAACGTCGTGATTATATGTCGCCATTAGCGGACGCATGAATTTTTTTATAGCCCGGGCAAACTGTTTATTTATAGGATTAGGATGGTAATCTATCGCCTAATAATCATAAAACAGCACTGCGCCCTCGGCCGGAAGCTCGGATGACCGCCCGGCTGTAGGGGCGCTGGATCGCACTCGTTCCTAAAGGTGTTGTCTTCGTGCTTTGGTAGGCTCTGGTTAGTGTAGCGTAGTCGTGGCTCAAGCTTTGATTACAGAATGGTGGCCGGTTGCCTTCTCAGATCGTTGATGGCGGTCTTCGAGTTGTATCGTTTTATTTTTTTACTTTCGGTTGGGCATGTGTGTGATATTGCCCCCAACATTTCTCGTTAACTCTTGTATGGTCATTGCTTTATTTATAAAGTGGGGCGCAATCCTGTTTCAAGGAGGAAAGTAGAAAAATGGGAAATTATATAGGGTTATCGTGCACACACATACGCACATCCCCCAACCACGTATGTAAGGACCGATCCGAGTTGTTTGGCGATTGTCATCGGCGATCTCTTTACATTGTTCGCAGATGTGATAGCTTATCTATTATTCTCATTTCATTAAAAATTACAACAACTCGTTTTTTGCAAATTGTATTAGCTTATTCTTGTTCTTATTGGATTGCGAACTTGCAAGATCTATCTATTTGCAAATTTGAGTAGGTTATTCTTATTGCAGTGCTTCTCGGCAACAGTCGCCTCGCTGATGTCGACAACATGTGTACTGGCTCGCCGATAAAGCAGGGGAAGATCATGTCTTTCGACGTCAAACATAAGAGCATCTCCACTGACACCCTCCAACTTATATTGGATGCACCCCCAATTCAGACAGCTTAGTGGGTTGACCAGATGCCTATCTCGCATGTTGGGGCGGCTTTACCAGCAGTACACTTTAAAGCTTCCCCCAATTGTTAGTACATCTTGTAGGTGCCGGTGATGTGGTCACGGGCAGCCGTGTCGGTGATGTGTTCTAGCACATCGGTAGAACTAGATGGTTCATTGATAGATATTTGATGTATTCAATGAAAATTTAACAAAAGAAACTTAAACCAACTACAACTAAGATAATCTAGACGTCGGAAGGAGCAGGCGCGCTAAGGCTAGCCTCGGCATCGTTGTTCGCCGTGTGAGAGGGGCCATGCTCGGTGTCGTTGCTCCTCTCCAGCTGGCGCTTTGTTAGCCCGACAAAACGCTTTTTACACTCGTCGAGGGTGAGCCTCCGCCACATCGTAGCGGCAAGAGCCTCCACAACACCGACGAAGGACGATGCACGTTGGGCAATCAACTTCTCGTGCAAAGCCTGCTGGGTGGCCTCCTCCATCGACGCATGGTAGGCGAATCTGAAGGAGGCGTGGTACCCTCTTCTCTGACTGCGGGATTGGCGCCAAGCCCGAAGCAGTTGCGGTACGCATCCTCCATAGCCGTTATCTCCCTCGACCGCTCGATTGCGGCACCCTCTGCCGCGTCGTTCGCGTGGGTGAGCGCCCCCTCACCTGGCAAAAGGCTTCCTCCTCGTGGAACATGGCGAAGGAGTTCCACGCGACGGTCTGCTCAGGCCAAATGTACCATCGTCATCGGCTCATCTTCACTCTCTTCCCAATCGTCCTCCGAGGGAGGAGGGACAATGGTTGATCGAGAAGGTGATCCCTAGACGGTCTGGTCGTTAGGGCTCTGAGTTGTAGTTGTGTCTGTGGAGAGAGGGAAGAGCGGGGCAAGGGCGGCAACACGGCGGACTTCTTTTTATAGCCTGCGTGAAAAAAGCGGGAAGCGGCGGTAACCTGATTGCGTGCGCATGAATCGACGTGTAGGCACCTGTTTCAATCCGGCGACACATCTGTTAACGTCAGCGTGACTAACGGGAGGATGACAAGCCGAACCCATCTGTCATCCTGTGCATATATAAGGACATGTCCAAATTCAGTCTGAGACCCCCAGTCCGTCCTCAAGTTTGGAGACCTATTGTGGTTGCCGGACGAAAAAAAATTGTAGGGTTTAGGATGCCAACAGAACGTTTTTCTGTGTCTGGAAATCCCGATACGTAGAGATGTTGTCTGAAATACTGAATATACCATTGGTCTTGTGTAGGCACGTGTTGAGCGAAGCCGGGCCAGATAAAAGAAATACATACAGCTGGCACTAGTTTTTTATATATATATAGACTAGTCATAGTAGGGAGTAACTAAGCAGTAACATCAACGCCACGTAGACAAAAAATATGACGTGGCAAGTAATTAATGTGGAGAGAGATGGTGGTGGTAACATAGCTAGTTAGCACCACATCACATATTTCAACGCACTATGTGTCTACAACCTAAGAGCATGTCTAAGTCTAACAGACCCTCTAAAGCGCGGGCACCCCTTATAATTCCGGCGTCATACGGGGTGCAGGCCAAAATGGCCATCTAGCAGACCCCGTATGCGGCCCGGCCCGTACGGGAAATTTAGGGGGCCTGCGAAATCAACCCCGCCGCCCCCTACAAGTAGCGGGTGAGGGTGGGGGTGGGGGTCCAACCCCCCACTCGCAACCCTAGCTCCGCCGCGCGCCGCCCTAGCTCCGGCGAGCAATCCCTCCCCCCACGCCGCCGCATTTCTCCTCCTCTGCATTTCCACGCCTCCGCCCCTAAAGCCTCCTCCTCCGCCACGAGTTCTCCCCGCAGATCGAGCTCCTCCACCGCCGGATCGAAGCGCCGCCACGAGCCGGAGACGCTCGAGGAGGCGTGGCGCGTGCACTGCAAGCACTCCTTCGCCGGGAGTCGCCGCGCCGCGTGGAGGTACGTGGCCTTCCCCGAGACGATGCCGCCGTCGCTGGTCGACTTCGCGGAGGGCGGCCGGTACTACGCGGTCGACCCGCCGCCGAGGCCGATGCGCGGCCCCCAGTTCGAGAGGTGGCGCGCCGATTGGGAGCTGTTGCAGCAGTGCAAGCGGAGCCGCGGCAGTGGAAGCGGCGCAGTGGCGGTGGCGGCGACAGCGGACGAGGACGCCGCGTTCTTGGCAGCCGTGGAGCTGTCCAAGAAGGACGCCGAGGAAGCGGCGCGCGCGGAAGCGGAGGAGGAGGCGCAGGCCCTCGCCGACGTCGAGGCGTTCAAGGCGATGGAGGCCGCCGGCGTCGTCTTCCTCGATTAGGCAGTAGCTAGTAGATTAGGCGCTCGAGCAATGAAAATGGTGGTCTGCTAGATGGACCAGCTCGAGCAATGTAGCAACAATGGTGATGATCCAATGAAAAAGTTTTCTCCCGGGAAATTTCAATTCAAATATACAGGCCGGCATAGGGGGTCTGCTAGCTGAACCAGTTCATTCGAGCAAAAAATTTGCTCGATTTCGTGTGCAGGGCCCTCTACACGTGTTTTAGGGGGCGAAAACGTAAGGGGTCTGTTAGACATGCTCTAATAAATGTTTTTTTGCATGACACCACATGTATGTTACTCTCCATTATGGAGATATTTTTTTAGAAATGGGAGCCTCGGCCCTAGCCTCTGCATCAAATTGATGCACACGGCTGGACTTTATTAAAAGGAATGTCAAGAATATTCTGAACGTACAAATCACGTGTCACTCAAAGTGGCCACAAACACCAGTCAAAGAAAGATTACAACGTTATGCATGCAAACGTCGCTCATTAAGCCACCCACCCTGGCTGTAGATAGCCCGAACGACCGCCATCATTCGAGCACAGCCTGAATCCATAAGTCCTCGTTGATCCGCAGGTAGAAGGAAGGACCACAGATGAATGCAGGAGACCACCATGTTGATAATCTGCAAAAAATGAATTTCCTTTTTCTTGTAGTAACATAGACTAGTAACAACATCACGTTACTTCAGCAGCTATAGAAGGAAAAGAAGGCTCGATGAGCCAAGTCTTACAGAACAACTGTGTAACACAGCAATAAAGAGAGGAGGGGCGACCCTATAGAAAGATATAAGAGCATGTCTAACAGACCCCTTATGTTTTCGCCCCCTAAAACGCGTGTAGAGGGCCCTGTATGCACTTTTCGCCGGCCGAAAACTCGTGCGAGCTAGCAGACCCCGTACCCCCACCCCGTAAAACAGAATATTCTTCGTCGTGTAGAGGAAGGCGTGGGCGCAGGCGGAACGGGCGGCGCGGGAACTTCGTCGAGCACCTGCGTGGGCGGAACGGCCGCTGCAGGCGTCGCGGCCTTCTTCGCCTTTGGCGGCGGCCCCCTCATCGCAGACTTCTTCACCCGGCCCCCTTTGGCGGGAGCAGTAGTGGTCGCCGCCGCCGCCGCTACCGCCGCCGGTGTGTCGAAGAAGATCTTCGGGGTCCTCTTCCTCTTTGGCGGAGATGACGGCCGCGACTTCGGCGGAGGTCGGCTGACCACTCACGATGTCGACGGGGACATTATTCACCACCTCACACATGGGTGGTGCATCGCCGGTGGTCGGAGTGGCTTGTGAGAGGTCCATGCCGGCGAGATCTGGCCACGCGGTGGCCGGGGAGGGCGAGGCGGCGGAGATCCGGCGGCGGCGGCGGCGGTTGGGAGGGCTGAAACGGGTTCGCGCGCAGTTAGGGAAATGGTGAGGGGTTGGCCCTCTACATCTCCTCCCGACCCGCACATGTAGGGGTCGACGGGCCGCCCCCTACCGAAACATGTAAAAATTCGTCCGGGGTGGTCGATTTAGGGGGGCTGCTAGATGGCCGGGTAGAGCCCAAACCCGTATATCAGCGGTTATTATACGGGTTTGGGCCATTTAGGGGGTCTGTTAGACATGCTCTAAGAGCGACCTTAAAGAAAAATACCATAGAAATAAACCTATCCACATTAATCCTTTTTTGAGAAATATTAATCCTAGAGAGCGAAAGCCGACCATCGCTCGCTAGGTTCCATTGCTTTGCTTTGATTAACGAGGATGTCCACCGGTTTAGCTGGCGCTAACTACATAATAGTTATATAGACACGAGCTTCTGTGGCTTGATTTTCGGACAAATAAAAACTGGGCAGCTACTCATGTTAAACTACCATGTAAAACCCCTACGTACAGGTACGGTATAGTATATCACCCTGTACGTAGGCCCACTGTATTCGCCACCAGGGGCTTGCTTTCCTGCTATATAAACATGCAACCCGGACCCTAACAGGTCACGGTTTCCGCCTACGTACTATGACATGGTATCAGAGCCAATACCCTGAAACCCTAGCCGCCACGATCAATCCCAGATCGGAAAACCTACACCTCCACCTCTACGATCCTTGTGATCGGAAACCCTACGATCTCTTCGATCGGAAGCCTTACAAACCCCTCCCACGATCTCATCGATCGGAAACCAACACAACAAATCCTTACGATCAACTCTGATCGGAAACCTATACACCAAATCCCTACGATCCTCTATCCTTGCGATCGGAAGCCCATACACCCATACACCAAAAACCACAACCACAACCTACGATCGTTTCCTAGATCGGAAAAACACCAAGCATGTCAAAGTACACATGAACCTCATTCTTTCTCTGATGCTCTTGAGGATCCAAACTGGCGCAAAGCAATGGAGGAAGAATATGCTGCTTTGCTCCAGAATAAAACATGGCATCTTGTTGCACCTAGCTCTAACAAAAATCTTATTGATTGCAAGTGGGTGTTTCGTGTCAAGAAAAATGCAGATGGAACAATTGATAGATACAAAGCACGCCTCGTTGCTAAAGGATTTAAACAAAGGTATGGCATTGATTATGAGGATACCTTTAGTCCAGTTGTCAAGGCAGCTACCATTAGAACTGTTCTATCTATATCAGTATCTAGAGGATGGAAACTTCGTCAATTGGATGTTAAAAATGCTTTCTTACATGGTATTCTTGAAGAAGAAGTTTATATGAAACAGCCCCCAGGTTTTGAGAATCCCAAAGCTCCAAATCATATCTGCAAACTTGATAAAGCTTTATATGGTCTGAAACAGTCACCTAGAGCATGGTATTCTAGACTCAGTTCCAAGTTGGTCAGTCTTGGATTTGTACCCTCCAAAGCAGATACATCCTTGTTTCTTCTTCAGAAGCCAGATATTACTATGTATATTTTGATATATGTTGATGACATCATTGTGACTAGCTCCTCAGATCATGCTATATCAGTTCTTCTTCGGGATCTTAATGAAAACTTTGGTATCAAGGACCTTGGAGATCTTCACTTCTTCTTGGGTATTGAGGTAAAGAGAAATAAAAGTGGACTGATTCTGACACAAGAGAAATATGCATCAGAGTTGCTTGACAGGGTTGGTATGCATGAGTGTAAATCTACACCTACTCCTCTATCCACAACCGAGCCCCTCTCCCTTGCAATAGGAGAAGCCCTCGGTCCTGAGGATAATACAAGGTATCGTAGTATTGTTGGTGCATTACAATACCTTACTCTTACAAGACCAGATCTGTCTTTCTCTGTCAACAAAGTATGCCAATATTTACATGCTCCTACCACAGTTCATTGGGCAGCAGTTAAAAGGATTCTAAGATATGTTAAGGAAACCATCAAACTTGGCATCACTATTCAGTCATCTCATTCCACCTTTTTGAGTGCTTTCTCTGATGCAGATTGGGCTGGCTGTCTAGATGACAGACGTTCTACAGGTGGTTTTGCAGTTTTTGTAGGACCTAACCTTGTCTCCTGGAGTGCAAGGAAACAAGCAACAGTATCACGTTCTAGTACAGAAGCAGAATACAAAGCGTTGGCTAATGCCACAGCAGAGTTAATATGGGTTGAAGCATTGCTAAATGAACTTGGAGTTCAACTCCAAGAAAAACCTTGCCTTTGGTGTGATAATCTTGGAGCAACTTATTTATCAGCAAACCCAGTTTTTCATGCACGTACCAAGCATATTGAGATTGATTTCCACTTTGTTCGTGAACGTGTTGCTAACAAAAGGTTGGATATCAGGTTTATTTCAAGCAAAGACCAAGTTGCGGATGGATTTACGAAAGCCCTACCTGTTAGAAATCTTCATGAGTTTAGGCGTAATCTAAATCTTTGTCAAGTTTAGATTAAGGGAGGGTGTTAAACTACCATGTAAAACCCCTACGTACAGGTACGGTATAGTATACCGCCATGTACGTAGGCCCACTGTATTCGCCACCAGGGGCTTGCTTTCCTGCTATATAAACATGCAACCCGGACCCTAACAGGTCACGGTTTCCGCCTACGTACTTTGACAACTCACACATTTTGTAGGAATGTTTAACCAATAATTAACATTTAGTAAAACAAGAATGATAATTACATATGCCAATACCAATATCAATTTGGGAAAGACTAGAGCAATATATCTTATGGGAGAAGCTGGACGAGATAGCTTATTTTTTAAACTGACAGAAGAACTGAACTGAACTTTTTTTTATGGGAGAAATTGGGACGTTCGACGTGTTTGCTAGTCAAGATCCAGAAGCTAATAAGTAGCACGAGTCAGTGAATCACTGGTCACGCTCGCATCCACACCTACACTCTGCCCACACTACACACCCGCCCGAAGACCCACCCAGAGGACCGAGGACAGCCGTCGAACACCTGCCGCTCGCCGTCGCCATGTCGTCGTCCGCCGCGCTGGAGGAGCCGCGGCCGGTACTGTTCGGTATCATGGGCTGCGCCACGATCGCGCGCAAGATGGCGCGCGCCATGCTGCTAGCGGCCCCCCTCGCCGCCGTGGCCGCGGTCGGCAGCCGCTCCGAGGACAAGGCACGGCTCTTCGCGGCAGACAACGGCCTACCGCTCGCCACCACGCGCATCCACGGATCCTACGAGGCGCTCCTGGACGACGCGGAAGTGGACGCCCTCTACATTCCCCTCCCGACCAGCCTCCACGTCCAGTGGGCCGTCGCCGCCGCACGGCGCGGAAAGCACGTGCTGCTCGAGAAGCCAACAGCGCTGTGCGCCGCCGACCTCGACATCATCCTCGCCGCCTGCGAGGAGAGCGGGGTCCAGTTCATGGACTCCACCATGTGGATGCACCACCCCCGCACCGCCAAGATGCGGGAGCTCCTCGATGACCGGAGCACCATCGGCGACGTCAGAATTGTGAGTCCTTTCAAACATAATTTGTTGATACATTTCGTGGAATCTTTTAGCCAATCTTGGATCTTGCCTGGTTTGTCTGATAGGTTGTCAAGTTGCCTTAATCTAATCTGTTGCATCGGTTAAAGCGTCTAATTAAGATTTTTCTAGTGAGCTGTGAGTGCACCTAATCTGATTGCAGTTTGTAGTTTGACGGCTAGCGGCTTAAAAAAAGTATTAAAAACTTGGTGGTAGACATGTGCGATGATTCTCTCTTTCGAACAACTTGAAATATTTTGACCATGTACTTTATTCAGAAATTTTCCATGCGCATTACTGTAACTAGTACTCCCTCCGATCCATATTAATAGGTGCTGAAGTGGATGTATCTAGCAATAAAACATGTCTAAATACATCCACTTCATCACCTATTAATATGGATCGGAGGGAGTAGTACTTCTTTGCACTCGGGCACCCCGTTTCCAGTAGTTAGCATAAAGAAAATACAAAGTCTGTACTGCTACAGAGATAGAGGATACGGGAAAGAAAGAAGTGCCCTCGCATTATCAGAAAACCCGCCGCTGAATGCTCGGCTCGAAACATTCAGCTATGGGCCAAAAATCTGATAACACTACACTATCCTAGGATCAAATTTCTACAGCGCCAACAACCAAAACACAAACCACAGACACTAGGCGTAACTTCCACAGAACAATTTTTCACGCATCTCAACACCTCGAACCAAACTCAATCAAAGCCACACCAAGCTTCCTTCAGCCCTAGGGACCTTCGATCATCAGTTAATCAGATCCACGCGCTGCCTATTGCGCGCCAACTCTTCGGCCTTCCTCATCAGTTTATTCGCCCCAAGCCGCAGCTTCTCTGCATTGCCTTCTCGTACAACCTGCCCAGTAATTCAAAAACAGAGCCAGTGAAAAAATTATTACGTCAGAAGAGCTCACCATATAATTTTCAAAGGTGATTTTACTTCTTGTTATCCAAATAGCCCAACACAAAGAAGCGAGAATGACACTATATAACTTTTCTCCATCAGGGAGATAGGAATAAAATGTAATTAGTACTTAAGACCAGCAAAATAATATTTCTGGCCTTGAGGCAATTTATGTTTCCAAATAGTTTTCTTTATGTTCACATAATCTAATATACAATTACCCATCTACTGAATTTGTTGTTCCTAGTCAGTTTCCAACAGACTGAATTTTGATGGTTGGCTTAAGTATCAAATATTTGATGCTTCATTGTCTGGCCTACACCTGAATCTGACTGATCGCTTTCTTGGTAGAATATTGACAAGTTTTTTTTTTTTTTTGGAAAGGGTAACCCCTCTTCATTATTGACAAGTTACCTCCCAAAATCTACATTATTGAAGCTCTTATGGGTCATTTAGTTAGTACAGTTCCGTCCATCTTGGAGATATGACTTCACTGTTTGAGCAACATTGCAAAATGGCAACACATGAGATGCGATCCACCATTAAGATGTAATTCTTGCAACCTGGTCATTTGAGGCACCAAATCAATCGAAAATCGCCGAAAACATTTATGCATGTACTTATCAGTTTATTGAAGTTTAAAATGTGAAGTTCAAATCAGTATGTTTCGACAACATATAAAGTTGGGTAAACGAAAGGGGATATAAAGTCCATATCTTGTTTCTATGGACACACTTTGAGTTTGTAGTTGGATTATTAAGGTGCTATAGCACTCCATACAAACTATAATGTTTGAAGATCTGACTGAAGCCAGATAGCACGAGTACACCCTGAGCCCTGTGGCTGGGCTACATTTGCACCAGATATCTTGTTGTGCATAGTAGATACTTCTAGGAGCTGTGACAATGTGAGAGCTTCGTTTTTATTCTCACTTGTAGACATTCTTTTTTTTTTTTTTGAATGGTACTTGTAGACATTCTTTGCTATTTCTCTCTGAAATTTGTTGTCTTAATGTTAAAATCATGGAAGCAATTACAGGTAGTTGCCACCTAGCAGCCAGAAATAAATGAAAGACTTAGCCACAACTTTCGGACAAAAATCCCACTATCACTATGAATTGGAACTAGATAAAAGAGGGATTTGTTTGAGTTCGGTTTTGAAATCATCTTAACTTAGTGACCATTAAAGTTCCCTGACAATGATACTTTGTCGGTTCTTCGTTATAGTCCATCCCACCGGGATAGTACTGGTCACGGTGAAATCGACCACGATCAATTTTATTTAGAGAAAGGGCTTTTAATACTTAAAAGAGTTTCGGAAGAAATCCAATAAGCTGTGATGATGTTAATAACACCAAGCAGGGTAGGAATACAGAGAACTTTTAAAGATAGGATAGATCCACATGTGTCCAGTTAATTTGGACTTCCACAGTTGTCATAATACAGTTTTACTGTTATTAAGATAAATAAACAAAGCAATGCCTCTTTTCTCTTGTTTCAGATAAACTCGGTGTTCAGCTTCCGAGCGAACGGAGACTTCCTCTGCAACGACATCAGGGTGAAGCCGGACCTGGACGCCCTGGGCGCACTAGGCGACGTCGGGTGGTACTGCATCCGCGCAATCCTGTGGGCTGTGGACTACGAGTTGCCCAGGAACGTGATCGCCCTAAGAGACCCTGTTAAGAACCAAGCCGGCGTGCTCCTCGCCTGCGGCGCGACTCTCTACTGGGCAGATGGCAAGATAGCCACCTTCCACTGCTCGTTCCTCACCAACATCACCATGGACATGACTGTCATGGGCACAAACGGCACTCTCCATGTCACCGACTTCGTTATCCCATACGAGGAAAAGTCTGGCCCGTTCAGCGTGGCCTCAGGGTCAAACTTCGCAGAGCTAGCTATCGGCTGGGTGCCGCAGCCGAGCGGGCATGTCATCACGACGGAGCTTCCGCAGGAGGCCCTCATGGTCCAGGAGTTCTGCAGGCTGGTGCAGGGCATCAGGGATGCTGGTGCAGGGGTTGAGAAGAAGTGGCCGGGTATTACAAGGAAGACACAGGCTGTGATCGATGCGGTGAAAATTTCTATTGATAACGGGTTTGAGTCTGTCGATGTTACCGGCTAAATACAACGGCCCGGCTGGTCATTTCGATACTGCCTTTGAGACCATGGCTTATGATTTATTTATTTCCCCAAACCATATACTTACTCAAATTTTCTGCCCGTGATGTTATCAGCTTTTTCTGCCCGTCTGTCGATGTTACCAGCTTTTTCTGCCCATCTTTGCAAGTTGGATACAACAATGTTTTGTGATCCTTTAACATCTGGTCGAACTTCACCCTCACCTTTTCAATATCGCTTTCTGTCTTTGCATCCGTAATAGCCTGGCCAAGATCATTGATGGGCTCATCTGGTGCCTGCAACTCTGATTCCACTTCATTGTTATCTTCCATTCCAGTACCGGCACCGTATTCAGGGAACATGTCATGATAGTTGTCATCATTCTCTTCTTCTTCGTTGTCTTCCATCATAACCCCTCTTTCTCTGTGCTTGGTCCAACAATTATAGCCGGCCATGAAACCGGATTGAAACAAGTGGAAGTGGATGACTCTGTGAGAATAGATAAAATTATTCCGCTTGTTTGCCTGGGCCACCTCGAGAAAATAACCCACGCCTTTCATGAATGCCAGAGCGTCGGTCAGCGTACATCCATTGCCGGTTCATCTGCATTATATTATTATTAATTAAGAACTGTTACAGAACACCGAAATGACCAATGTTACATCGACAGATGAAAGGTTAAATTTGGTACCTCGACCGAGAAGAAAAGAAGGATAAGAAAGCTTATTTAAATAAGTGTGGCTCGCACAAATTAAATCGTGCTTGTTTTCTGCGAGCTGAGATGGCGTTATTCTCCGGCATTTCATCAAACACCTCTTGTGCATAGGAGGGAAAAAAGTGAGGACACACCACACAAATAGAAATATGTCCTCCAAAGTGAGTGGCATGAGGAGAAGAGAGGGCTGGCGGTGTTTACATATAGTGGGGGGTCATTTTCCCCGGTTGGTGGCTCCAACCGGGGCCAAAAGGCCCCCCCCCCCAACCACGCGCCTGAACGGGCTCTGCTCGTCGAGAGCCTTTAGCCTCGGTTCGAGCCACCAACCGGGACAAATAACCCCCACACCACGCGCCCTACTCGTCCCGGCCCCACCTCTGCAGTCTTTTGCACCGGGTGGTGGCCGAGCCGGGGCGAAAGGGTGCTCGCGAGTGAGCAAAAGCCCCGTTCTCCACTAGTGTTATGTTCACATAATCTGACATATCTTCTAAGAGATCTAAGCGTGAGGCTATTTGAGAGCTCTCGTTGCTCCTAGCTAAACCGCCTACTGTTGGGCCACCTGTCTGTGCGACCATGTGAGACGTCTCTACGGCCACGCATTTAGGTCGGTTTGTTTGGTCTTCTGTGGTCGTAGGTTCTCTTCTGCCCCCTCCTCTCTTCTGCCAGAGACACCCCTTCCCCCCTCCCCACCTCCAGCGCAAAAGAAGAGGAATTCAATCTATGTGGAACAAAAAGGCTTTGGCTATATTGTGAGCCTCAACATTGAACTGCCTCCCCCTCATGACTAAATACGACTGCGAAGCCCCGCTGATTGATGCAAGTCGGTCGACGCGTAATTTTGTTTGTTTGGGTGTGGCTCGTGCGTTGGGGTTGGCGTCAATTTGGGCATTGGGCTGCACCTGGCCTTGGGGTCGTATGCACACTCGTAATTATCATCTACATAATTTGTTGCTTCTAGTCGGTTTCCAACAGACTGAATTTTGATGTTTGCTTAAGCATTGAATTTTCGATGCTTCAATGTTTGGCCTACACCTGAATCTGACTGATTATTTTCTTGGTAGAATATTGACAAGTTACTTCGCGAATAATCTACATTATTGAAGTTCTTATGGGTCATTTAGTAAGTACGGTTCCGTCCATCTTGGAGATAGGACTTCACTGTCTCAGCAACATTGCAAAATGGCAACACATGAGATGCAATCCACCATTAAGATGTAATTCTTGAAACCTGGTCCCTCGAGGCACCAAATCAATCGAAAATCTCCTAGAAAATTTACTCATGTACTTATCACTTTACTAAAGTTTAAAATGTGAAGTTTAAATCAGTATGTTTCGACAATATATAAAATTGGGTAAACGAAAGGGGAGATAAAGTCCATATCTTGTTTCATTAGACACACTTTGAGTTTGTACTTGGATTGTTAAGGTGCTATAGCACTCCATAAAAACTATCAAGTCAACCGTGAGCCCTGGGCTACATTTGCACCTGATATCTTCTTGTGCATAGTAGATATTTCTAGGAGCTGTGATAATGTGAGAGTTTCTTTTTTTCTTCTCATTTGTACACATTGTTTGCTATTTCTCTCTGAAATTTGTAGTCTTAATGTTAAAATCATGGAAGCAATTACAGGTAGTTACCACCTAGCAGCCAGAAATAAATGAAAGACTTAGCCAAAAATTTCCGATAAAAATCCCACTATCACTTAGAAGTTAGAACTGGAACCAGACGAAAGAGGGATTTGTTTCAGTTGGGATTTGAAATCATCCCAACTGAGTGAGCATTACAGTTACCTGACAATGACCCTTCGTCGGTCTTCGCTATAGTCTATCCCACCGGGACAGTACTAGTCACAATCAAATCGAAGGAAATCCAATAAGCTGTGATGATGTTAATAACACCAAGCAGGGTGTAGGAATACAGAGAACTTTTAAAGATAGATAGATCAACACGTGTCCACTTGATTTGGACTCTTCGACAGTTGTCATAATACAGTTTCACTGTTATTAAGACAAATAAACAAAACAATGCTCCCTTTTCTGTGGTTTCAGATAAACTCGGTGTTCAGCTTCCGAGCGAACGAAGACTTCCTCTGCAACGACATTAGGGTGAAGCCGGACCTGGACGCCCTGGGCGCACTAGGTGACGTCGGGTGGTACTGCATCCGCGCAATCATGTGGGCTGTGGACTACGAGTTGCTCAGGAACGTGATTGGCCTAAGAGACCCCGTTAAGAACCAAGCTGGTGTGCTCCTCGCCTGCAGCGCGACTCTCTACTGGGCAGATGGCAAGATAGCCACCTTCCACTGCTCGTTCCTCAGCAACATCACCATGGACATGACTGTCATGGGCACAAACGGCACTCTCCATGTCACCGACTTCGTTATCCCGTACGAGGAAAAGTCCGGCCCGTTCAGCGTGGCCTCAGGGTCGAACTTCGTAGAGCTAGCTACCGGCTGGGTACCGCGGCCGAGTGTTGAAGTTTAGGGTGAACGGTCGTACCCGTTGGGGTCGCCGGTTGCGTGTTATATGACACAGGAAAAGCCCCTGTGGTGGCAATACAAGGAGAGTACGTATTGGGGTAGGGTACTACCCTATACCCAATACGTACGGTACACAATAACTCTAATACCCCCCTTAATCGAAACCTGGGAGAGGTTTAGATTACGCTTAAACTCGTCTAACTTTTTTACACATAAAGTCTTTGTGAACCCATCTGCAATTTGGTCTTTGCTGGATATGAACCTGACGTCAAGTTGCTTGCTAGCAACTCGTTCTCGAACAAAGCAGAAATCAATCTCAATATGTTTTGTGCGAGCGTGAAACACTGGATTTGCTGAAAGATACGTAGCACCAAGATTATCACACCATAAGCATGGTTTCTCTTTGAGAGAGACACCAAGCTCACGAACTAATGCTTCAACCCAAATCAATTCAGCAGTAGCATTTGCTAGAGACTTATATTCAGCTTCTGTACTTGACCGTGACACAGTAGGCTGTTTTCTGGCACTCCAAGAAACAAGATTAGGGCCAAAAAATATAGCAAATCCACCTGTGGAGCGTCTATCATCCAAATCACCTGCCCAGTCAGCATCTGAATAGGCACTGAGAAGAGTAGAGCTAGACTGCTGAAAAGTAAGTCCAATTTTTATTGTACCTTGAATATACCTCAGAATACGTTTGACTGCAGTCCAATGTGCAGTGGTAGGAGCATGAAGATACTGACAGACCTTGTTAACTGAGAAAGAAAGATCTGGTCGAGTCAAAGTCAAATACTATAAACCTCCAACAATGCTCCTATAATGTGTGATATCCTCAGACCCAAGAGGAGATCCATCAGTCAACCTGAGTGACTCTGTAGTGGAAAGGGGTGTTGGACATGGTGTACACAAACTCATACCAACACGAGCCAATAAGTCTGTAGCATATTTTTCCTGACTTAAGACCAATCCATTAGACTGTTTCTGAACTTCAATGCCCAAAAAATAATGAAGATCACCAAGATCTTTGAGAGCAAAATCCGAGCTCAAATGTTGTAGTAGAGCTGAAATAGCTGAGTCAGAAGAACTACTAACAATGATATCATCAACATAGATTAACAGAAACATAGTGAGCCCTGACTTGTTGTAAAGAAACAAGGATGTATCAGCTTTGGATGGAATAAAACCAAGAGTGTGCAATTTAGAGCTTAAACGAGAGTACCATGCTCGAGGAGCCTGTTTCAGACCATATAAGGCTTTGTCAAGTTTGCAAATATAATCTGGAGTAGCGGAAGACTGGAAACCTGGTGGTTGTTTCATATATACCTCCTCTTCCAGAACACCATGTAAAAACGCGTTCTTCACATCTAGCTGCCGTAAACTCCACCCTCGAGAGACTGAGATAGAAAGAACAATTCTGATAGTAGCAGCCTTGACAACTGGACTGAAAGTATCCTCATAATCAATACCATATCTTTGTTTGAAACCCTTAGCAACGAGACGTGCTTTATATCTGTCCACAGTACCATCAGCATGTTTCTTGACACGATAAACCCACTTGCAATCAATAACATTCTTACGAGCAGTAGGTGGTACCAAGTGCCAAGTATTATTACGAATGAGTGCATCATATTCTTCATCCATTGCCTGTTTCCATTTGGAATCATTGAGTGCTTCACTCAAATTCTTTGGTTCCCCTGTGGATGTTAGCAAGCCATATTTAACAAGATTACCACTGTAAATATTTGTTTTCTTACCATATGGAACAGTGCCATCTGTGGGTAATTTTGGTTTTCGAATTCCTTGTTGCAAACGTGTCCGCGGTGCAGCAGCAGGAGACAAAACATCCTCAGTTCCCGCAGAGGATCCAGCAGAATCAGCATTGCTGTCTGCAGTAATCATTGGCTCATGATTATCAATCATTGGGTCATGATGATGTAGGGAGTCATCATGGCCAGCTGTGCCGTCAGCACCAGTCGACGAGACGGAGGGCGACACCTCCCTGCTGCTGGCGTGCGCAGGTGAGCCTCCCGACCGCACAGGAGCCGAGGTGGAGTGCGGGTCGCCTCCCGACCGCACAGGAGCCGAGGTGGAGTGCGGGTCGGGAAGGGAATCATCCCGGTCGCGCGTGGAGGCAGATTGCAGGTCGGGAAGGGGTTCGTCCCGGCTAGCACGGCTGCTCTCAGCTGCATGGTCCGTCGTGGAAACCCGAGGCTCAACCTCGGGAGTAGCATGCCCAGACTCGAAATCCACACTGTCCCTTTATGTCCTTTGCACCTCACTGTCCCCATGATATGATGTACTGTTTGAAGCCATTTCATCCGAATTTTCAGCAGAGTCTTGCACAGAACTTGTAGGGCTATTATCAGCAGTAACCTGGGGAGTAATGTTAGTGGGAACAAGATGCAAATAATGATCATTAGTTTGCACACCCCTATCCGAACATGGAGTAGAAGAATCATGCTGAGAGATAAGTAAAATTTCATCACGTAGACGTCTACCCGCATTGGGATTGAGGGATGCAAACGGAAAGATGTTTTCATCAAAGACAACATCACGAGAGATATACACTCGGCCCGTGGCTACATCTAGGCATTTTACTCCTTTATGACGTGGACTATACCCAAGAAAAACACACTGTTTGGACCTGAAGGATAGTTTGTGCTTGTTATAGGGACGAAGATTGGGCCAACAAGCACAACCAAAAATGCGAAGAGACTCATACTGTGGTGTAACTTGAAGAAGTTTTTCAGTGGGAGTGGCAAAATTGAGGACTTTTGTAGGAAGCATATTGATAAGAAAAGTAGCTGTAATGAAAGCATCATCCCAATATTTGAGAGGCATAGATGCGTTGGCAAGTAGAGCAAGGCCTACTTCAACAATATGACGGTGTTTGCGTTCGGCAGAACCGTTTTGTTGATGAGCATGAGGACATGACACATGATGAACAATGCCTACACGTTGAAAGAAACTATTTAATTTCTCATATTCACCACCCCAATCAGTTTGCATGGTGAGAATTTTGCGACCAAACTGTCGTTCAACATATTGTTGAAAATCAAGAAAAACTTGATAAACCTCAGAACGTTTCTTAAGCAAATAAATCCAAGTAAATTTGCTAAAGTCATCAATAAAGCTTACATAATATGCATGTTTTCTTATGGAGAGAGGGGCTGGACCCCATACATCAGAAAATATTTGTTCCAAAGGGACAGTAGACACACTACTGGAAACAGGATAGGGTAGCTGATGACTCTTAGCCTGCTGGCATGGATCACATATGTAAGGATTTATTTCTGGAGAATGTAAAAGTTTATGCTTCCTAAGAATTTGCTGAACAATAAACGAAGATGGATGTCCTAAACGACGATGCCACGTAGAGGATGAAGGCTGAATGGTGACCAGTGCATGCTTGGGATCCGAAACTGGAACAAGAGGATATAGGCCACCATGACAAGGACCCCTAAAGATGATGCGCTGCGTTTCCTGATCCTTAATCAAGAAAAAGAATGGGTGAATTTCCATATAACAATTATTGTCAAGACTGAGTTTATGAGCAGAAATTAAACTCATGGATGCATCAGGAACATGTAAAATATCACGAAGTTGTAGAGTGCTATCAGGGGTGTGCAAAACAGAATGACCAATATTAGCAATATCCATACCTTGTCCACTAGCATTATTAACTTGATCACCCCCCGTATATGTTTCATGCACATTAAGCTTATTGAGTTGTCCCGTGACGTGATTAGTAGCACCAGTGTCTACATACCAATTTGTATCAACGCCATACGCACCTTTTGTTTCCTTTGGGGGCTTGTCATCATCGTCATCATCACCATAGCGCCACCAACACTCATCAGCGGGATGTCCCTCCTTCTTGCAAATTTGACAGAACACACCATCTTGCCATGGAGAAGCACGACGATCTTTGCGTGGCTGTTTCTGTTTATTCTGACGTGGGCGTGGCTGCTGCTGCTGGAGTTGTGGCGGTGGTGGAGCGGGACGTGGCGGAGGTGGCATATAGGGTGGCATATAGTGTGGCGGTGGTGGGTAAGGTGAGGCATATGGTGGCATATATGGGGCGGCTGATACTGAGGGGCATAGGGAGCCGGCGGTAACTGCTGCGGCTGCATGGGAGGCTGATAGTATTGGACCGGTGGCATGTACTGTGGAGGAACAGGGAACTGCTGCTGTGGAGCCGAGTATGGCTGTGGCTGCCCCTGTGAGGCATACGACTGCTGCTGCTGGTACATCAGAGGTGGCATATAGGGCCTGCTGACGCCACCATAGGGAACACGTGGGGCGGCATTAACAGAAGACATGAACGAACCACTGGCATTGCCCGAGCCAATACTTGCAGTGGAGAGCATTGCATCACGACTTTCATACGAGAGAAGCTGAGAACACATTTCGTTGAGGGAAGTGGAGGGAACCACTTTAAGGGCAGCAGCAAAACCATTTGAAGAACTGTCAAGACCATTCATGATATAATCCTTGAGTTCATCCTCATCAACAATTTTTCCGGCAGTAGCAAGCTCGGAGGCATAGCCTTTCATCTTGGTGATATACTGTTGAGCAGTCATGTCTTGTTTCTTTGTATTGGTAAGCGCACCACGAAGATTAGAGACTCGGGATTTTGACTGAGAGGAAAACAGGTTGTGGATGGCACTCCAAACCCCAGAAGCATGAACTAGACCATAGACATGCGAGAGAATATCCTCAGACAGCGAATTCACAATGTAACTGACAACAAGCTGATCACGGGTGATCCAAGCATCATAAGCGGGGTTTGAAACCTGGATTTTCTTCTGGGTGTCATCCTCTTTTTCAATGAACTCTTGGGGTGCCGGATCATTGCCTTCAAGAAAACGCATAGCGCGCGCCCCGCGCAATGAAGGCAAAATCTGAGCTTGCCAAGAGAGGAAATTATCCAAGTCGTAGGTGAACGGAGTTCCGGGCTCGAGTCGTTGACGAAGAAACAAAACCTGAGCGATCTGAGTGTAGACGTGATCCTGTAGAGGCTAGCTCGTGAGTTGTAGGGTTGTGGCCGGCGACGAGGATCGTCGACGGAGATCGTGTGGCAGCGGCGGAGAGAGGCTCCGGGGCGGCGGCTAGAAGGGTGGAAGGGAGGGCTCTGATACTATGTTGAAGTTTAGGGTGAACGGTCGTACCCGTTGGGGTCGCCGGTTGCGTGTTATATGACCCAGGAAAAGCTCCTGTGGTGGCAATACAAGGAGAGTACGTATTGGGGTAGGGTACTACCCTATACCCAATACGTACGGTACACAATAACTCTAATACCGAGCAGGCATGTCATCACGACGGAGCTGCCGCAGGAGGCACTCATGGTCCAGAAATTCTGCAGGCTGGTGCAGGGCATCAGGGATGCTGGTGCAGGGGTTGAGAAGAAGTGGCCGGGTATTACGAGGAAGACACAGGCTGTGATCGATGCGGTGAAAACTTCCATTGACAACGGGTTTGAGTCTGCGATGTTACCAGCTAAATACAACGGCACGGCTGGTCATTTCGGTACTGCCTTTGAGACCATACCTTATCATTTGTTTATTTCCCCGAACCATATACTTACTCAAATAATCTGAATAATTATTTTCATCCTGAGGACAATATTGCCGTTATCAAGTTAAAACGTTACGATGATCGTCGGGTTTTTTATAGGACCATCTATGGAATTAATGAAATATCATATTCTTTAAATATCTAGATGATAAAATCCCAGTTATATCATGGGTAAATTTTGTTAGAATATGTATATGTCATGATGTGTATACACCGGTAGAGAAAAGGGCCTTCCGTCCGGATTTTCCATCCCGGCTGTGTTTGGGCCCGGGACTAATGTGACCACTAGTCCTGGTTCCAACGGTTAGGGGCTGCATGGGCGGCGGCTGGCTTTAGTCCCGGGTCAAACAAGACCTTTAGATATCAACGGGAACTAAAGGGTGCTCACAACCCTTGCCCAAGTCATCCCCACTTTTTTCCTCGGGTTCCTCCCTGAGATCGAATTCATGCCTATTTTTTCCATGATTTGTCAAGATTTGGTGGCTCTCCATTTATCTAAGGGTTTTAAAAGATTAGCAACTTCATCTTTTTATGCTCATTCTAAGTAGTGAGATTTGTGCATTTTAGTTTGAGATTTCATTTGATTAATATGCAATGTGATCTCAAATTAACTTATTAGTTTGCATATGTGGTTTTTGATATACTTATACAATTAAATTTAAAATCATTTCAATTCTGAGTAGGTAGAACTTGCCGTAGGTAGAAATGCGTTAGTAGAAACTATCGTAGAAATTCTTTTGTAGAAATGTGTACATATATCTATAGAAATTGTTTAGTAGAAATATTTGCCGCAAGTAGAGATGTGTAGAAAATAGGTACAAATGCTTTATTGAAATATTTGCGTTAGGTAGAAATGATTTAGTAGAAATATTTGTACAAATGCTTGGCAATTGAGTTAGAATTATTTGTCAAGTTTGTTAGATCAATTTACTTTATTAGAAATGTGTTGTAATATTATTTTTTATGAATAAGTTTGTAAATCGGTGCATAGTTTGTTTTTTTTTTGCAATAATAACATTTGATAAGTACTCTACTTTAATATGATGAACTTGTATTAATTTGGTCGCTTGTCTATTCATGATGTTGTGTAATGGTTTTTTATATACTTATATAATACAGCTGAGTGGACAATGAATGAACGATGACTAATGCTCTAACGAGATCATTAATGGCATGTGTTACATTACCAGTATGGCTGAGACAAACAAACGGGATTTTTTAATGTGTTGTCTATGTGGTGTATGTAAGAATAAGAAGAATTACTCTTGCATGCTAAAAAGCATCCTTCACAACCACCTATTTCGGTCCGCTTTCATATTTGGTCATAATTTTTGCACCAAACACGGAGAAAGAAACATTATAATGGAAGACAATGAAGAAGAAGAGGATGACAATTATCCTAGGTTCCCTCAATACGGTGGTCCTCCAAATGGGGGAAGCTGAAGAAGAGGCAGCTGATGAGCCCGCTGATGATCTTGGTCGGCCATTATTGATGCATAAGAGACTGCGCAAGCGAAAAAGAAAGGTTGAAGTTCGAGCACATGTTAGAAGATCACATGATATTGTTGTACCCAAATTGCGAAGATACCAAGAAAAAGAGGGACACCACACTCAAATTGCTGCAAAGGAAGGCGGAGAATGATGTATTTGACAAGGGATTTGAAAAGTTGCAGAAAATGATAAACAGTTAAAGAAGTCGTCAGAGAAAAAAGGAGCGGGAGGGCAGACAGGACCGGGAAGATAGAAAAGGAAGTGGCTCGGATGAGGCATTTAATGAAATCACTTAGCCAAAGGCCATCTCAGCCGCACGAAGATCCTGCGATGGGTATTAATAGACAGGGGAGAAGCAACGTGGCTTCCACGCCTGCTGGTGATCATGCCCTGATGGATAATGTACCGGCACCACGCTACCCCGTTGATGATGTACCGGCACCACGCTACCCCGTGGATGATGTCGGGGAGATGATACATTGTGAGCTACATTAGCCAATGAACAACATGTACTTCAAGGGGACGGTCGACACTTCTTTACCTTGTCTACCTGGAGCACTTGACCATGGAACTCTTATTCCACCTGGCTATGCTTGTATCACGCGGTGGATCACCTTGTGGATGGGTATGAGGACCTAGAGATTGATATCACTACACCTGAAGGAGATACGAAACTAGGAGATGTCAAGCGCAAAATTATTCTATGGAAAAGGAAATACATCAAGTTTTCAGGCTCGGCTCCAAGGCCACCGACTTTGTGGTATCAAAGTCCACCCATTCACCCACCCTTCATAATCGTCAACCTCCAAGTTCACCTCGATCTCCGGCACGTCAGTCGACGCCTCCCCTTATTGTACCACCGGCTCGTCACCCAACGGCTCCCCCTTATCCACCTCCGGGGCTAATGCGGAAGAACATGGCCAGCCCTGCGACTAGCACTACTCAGAGAAAGACTCCAAAGCAGCCACAGATATCCAAAGTGCCAAAGCCTTTTTCCCATAAGACCGTATGACTTGACTGATGAGGAAAACGCAGCGGAGGTGGATTCCCAAGTGAAGGCCAATTTTGCACCAAAAAGGTAGCGCCAAAGCATATATTTGATAAAAAAACCAAATCATGGTCTAAGAGGTTTATTGAGCAACCACCCAACTATAAGATGAATCTGAGATTAGACTATGTCCGCGAAATTCTTAAGCAAGATTGCTAGTCCGCTAAGAAAAAAGGAACTAGAAAACCAATTCCCCAGCTCGGAGAACAGAAAAATCAACCAGTCCTCCCGCTCGTAGTGAGTTCCGAAATCGACAAGGAATTCATAGCCAATATGGATAAGGACTTCCAATTATTGGAGCACGACAGCCTAAAGAGCTGGGTATTACTCTAGCGCATGCCAAGAAAAAGTTGAAGCAATAGATATGTATATTGGTGAAATGTTAGACTATGGAGAAGTGCCAATGTGTGAGATAGCACGGCAATATGTCAAAGGGCAGCATCTAGTCAGTCTTGAGGAGGAAACACGGCTATCAACAAATATGTGAAATCTACACACTTGGTACATGATGAAAACAAAGAATTAGAACTCAAAAGATTGGTTTGGGACATACGTTAGGGAGGAGAATCACTTCAAAACTTACTTGATAAATATTGAAATGACAGAATTATTTCAGTTATACAATCAGCGCCCCCTCAACAAATCTATCTTCGGTTTCTATTGTCCGTAAGTGATTTATTTCTATAGTTAAGTCTCTACCTCAAGTCGTTCATTGCATGTAATATATTATCCTGAATATATTATTTTCTACGCTATTATGCAGAATGAAGATGCTTGAATACAAAATAAAAACAATCTATGATGTTGGGTTTATTGACCCATATATCGTCAATGAATATACGTTAAAAAGTACCCCGAAGACGCGGAGCATGACTTATGCACCTTTTCAATTGACCAAAATTTCGATAAGAAAATACTATTTCCTTGCAACTTCAAGTGAGTGTTTCTCTCTCTGTACACATTCTTTTTTTTCTTACTCGTTGTTAAATGTAATTTATGAGTTATGCATGTCTGCTTCTATAAATGTCCGCAGATTCCACTAGATGCTGCTAAGCATTCAATCTAACAAGTCTGAAGTTAAAGTCATGGACTCATTAGATAGGGACCACGAGTAGTGGAGCGACATAAAAGCAATGCTCAAGAAGTACATTCAATCATTATAGCATTATATGGCCTATTTCGTTCATTTCCTTATATTAATTAATTAATAACTCCTTTATTCATTTTCGTTGCCGAGCAGGTGCTGGAAATGGTTCAAAACAAAAGTAGAAGGCTAATTAAAAGATGAGCTAACTTTTAAATCAATGAAGGGTTTGAGGCAGCCACCGGGGACTAATTTATGTAGATTCTACGTTTGCGAGTACATTCAGTTGTTGACCACTGAGCGCAACGTTGATTCGAACACACTTGAAGTACGTAAAAAATAGTCATAGTTTTATTTCATTACCATATCAATGGTGTTGAGTTTCATTCAACTTATATACGTATCCATATTTATCTCATTCTTAAAGATCATGAGTATAAGGGAGAACCTCCTACCACGCCAGCGCATACGAGCAATTTCAGATGAATTGGCGCGATTTCTGTTGATGGAGGTCATTCAAGAAAAGGGAGAACATTATGTGCAGGACGATAACTCGATTTATGTGGAGGAGGATGAATTCATGTTCGAACTCGATATGTGTACGGAAACATGTTTGAAATTGTATATATGTATGCTCGCAAGAGATCAAATATTATATATATGCATCTACATGTATTGTTTGTATGCATTAGTGTAGAATGTGTGTACGGGGACATGTTTGAAATTACAAATGAAACACAAAATGAAACATAAATGAAATGGAAAACACAAAACAAAGAAAAAAAACACAAATTCTGTCGCGCTAGAGAAACAGCGAAAACCCTGCCGCGACAGGAAACCTTTTAGTCCTGGTTCTGTTACCACCCATGACTAAAGGTCCTCCAGCCTGCAACACTGGGCACGGCCACGTGGAGGGCTTTTAGTTCTGGCTTGTGTACAACCGGGACAAAAGGGGAGTCCCTCTAGTCTTGATTTTCTAGTCCCGGATATCTATCCGGGACTAAACCGAGTTACGACCCAACACAAGAGGCACGTTCCCTAGTAGTGATTCTTCAAGACATGCTTGAAATATGCTCACCACTCACTGACCATTCTTCGTATAATCCCTTAAATAATGTCATGGTTATCATATAATATTCTTGAGTCCATCATATGGACACCAAGAATTTCCAATGGACAAAATATAACTAAATGCAAACAATAGTCCATAAGGGATTTTTTTTAGTTAGCGAAACAAAACATGGAGACACCATTGTTCTTTCAAAAGATCGAGACGTGGGTGGTAGACCCCACATTTTTGCCAACATTCCGTTGTGGTGGAGCATGGGCACGGTCAATCGTGCATGGGTAAATCCGCCCCATCGGAGTATGGAAGTGAGAAGGTTATCCTTTACAAATATAGTTTACCATCAAAGGAATTATACTTATGCGTATACACACTGGTAGAAAAAAGGCCTTCGGTATGCCAGCATCAGTCCCCAAGCGTCGCGCACCGTGACTAATGAGTCTTTAGTCCCGGGTCGGGAGGAGACCCGCGACAGAAGGTCAGACGTCGCGGGTTGGGAAGCGCGTTGCGGCACGTGGAGGGAATTAATTCCGGTTGACCTGGCCGCCCGGGACTATTGGTCCTTTATTCCCCGTTCCCGTGGCCAACCGGGACCAATGGCCCTTTATTCCCCGTGCCCGTGGCCAACCGGGACTAAACATCAAGCTTCTCGCCTCCCCCGCGGCGGTTTTTATTTCGCGAGCGAGGCAGAAGGGCGCCATTCCAACTGCTCGCTCTCTGTTCTTCCTCTCGCTCTCTGTTCTTCCTCTCTCGCTCTCTGTTCTTTTCGATCCAAGCACACGCACGCAAATGGCTGAAGTTTGGACGCAATACTATGGTTCCACACCATGCGGCAAGGATTTGGACGTGCTCTTCACCAACAGTTCCGCGAGGCTGCATGAAGCTCTGGGTCATTTGGTCGATCTCTATTTTGCAGCTCCCGAAGAACACCGGTTCTTTGGGCTCGATCTGGAGTACACGGCGAATCAGAAGGATGTTGCCGTCATCCAGATTGCGTTCAAGCAGTCGGTGTTGGTCTTCCAATGGTCAAGGTAGAAGCTATAGCACACGTACAATCTTGCATGCATCTTCGAGTTTTTTGTTGCATGTGAAGAATACGTGTGTTGCAACATATCTAACACATATCCTATTTTTGTTGTTACAGTAGTTCAAAACATTGCCCGGACCTTGTTGATTTTCTTGTCAACTCGGGGTTTGACTTTTGCAGCGTTGACATCACGCAAGACCGTGTGAAGTTGATGCGCATCGGTATTATGATACCTGAAGATCACTACATTGATCTTCAGAATCTTATCCAGTTGACCGGGCCAAAGACCGGGATGGCTGTCATGGCAAGCACCTTCATCCACTAGGGCTATCAAAGGATGAAGACTGATTTCCGCCGGGAGAATCACTTCTATTGGGAGGAGACCCCATTGCGCATGACGAACCTCAAGTATGCGGCCATAGATGCATATGTCGCGTACGAGTTGTTCCGCATCTACTCGGCGGGGCCATAGATGATGTATGCGTTCGATATCTATGTGCATGTAATGGGTATCTAATTAGTTGTATATATATGTAATGGATATCTTTTGTGATCGACTCTATATATATATGTTATGAAATGTGATCGACTCTATGTTGTGTTATGTGTGATCGACTCTATGTTTGTGTGTTATGTGTGATCGACTCTATGCATGTAATGAATATTGTTTGTATTATTGTTCTTTATTTTTGATATATTTTTCATTTTAAGATTTTAAAATGAATTAGTATTATTTTTCTTTATTTTTTGATATATTATTTGTATTTTTAAGATTTTAAAATGAATTAGTATTATTGTTCTTAATTTTTGATATATTATTTGTATTTTAAGATTTTAAAATGAATTAGTATTATTGTTCTTAATTTTTGATATATTATTTGTATTTTAAGATTTTAAAATGAATTAGTATTATTGTTCTTCATTTTTGATATATTATTTGTATTTTTAAGATTTTAAAATGAATTAGTTCTATTTTTCTCAATTTTTGGATATATTATTTGTATTTTTAGAAATAATACAAATTAAAAGTTAATGTTTATTTATTTATTCAAAATTATTAATTACATCATTACTTTTGTTTATTAAAAGATTTATTTGAAATTCAAACAATAAAGAAATGTGGCTTCGACCAACATGTTAATAAGATTGATATGATACTACTATCACATACATGCGTGAGAAACACTTGGATTCGGGACGGGATGGAACTCGGAAGTTAAGGGTGCTAGTGCTAGAGTAGTGGGAGGATGGGTGACCGAGCGGGAAGTTTGACATGAGTAAGTAATTTGACTAGAGATAATCTTAGTTAGACACTAAGCAAATAATACAAATTGTGAAAAAAAAAGGGAGTGAAAAAAAGGAGTGAAAAAAAGGGAGTGAAAAAAGGCGAGAAAAATAATTAGAAACCAAATGAATTAAAAAAATTACGAAATAAATCTAGTCCCGGTTCATGTGGCCAACCGGGACTAAATGTCCTCCGCCCCCCGGCTCCGCCACCCGCCCACGTGGACGGGCTTTTAGTCCCGGTCCGTAAGTGGCGGGACTATAGGGTGGGGCCTTTAGTCGCGCGTAGCTAGTCCCGGTTGCCTGGACGGGATTAATGGGCCTGGCGAACCGGGACTGTAGGCCTTTTTTCTACCAGTGACACGTATGGACCGACTCGCCGGAGACAAAAGGTACATGAATTAGTTCTATGGCGCCATATGGGGCCAATTGCGTAGGCAACCGACGTGGACGCCCAGAAAGAACGGGCCCTTGAATATGTATGTATGTATTCACGGATCAACTCCTATTTTTTATTTTAAATGAAATTAATTAAACTTATGGTTTTTTCCGTGGCCAAGGGACACATTCTTAATTTAGACAACGCATGGTGAGGACAGGTGAAACTTACAGAAAGACCCTAAACACATGGGTGCCCAGGTAGGGTAAGGGCGTGGCAAAGAAAGACACAAACGCTAACTCTAACTCTAAGTGGACGGTCCTCGATGATAGCAAGTAGTAATGTTGGCCTACATTAACTGGGAACACATGTAGAGAAAAACAAATGAAAACTTTATCGTGGCGTTGGCTATACTAATACTGAAAAAATAACATTAATGGATTTTTTAAAATTTTGTTTGTGATTAATTTTGGGTACCATGGGGGCATTGGCCCCCTCCCCACGAAAGCATTATTTCAATATGGACATTGTAAGGAGGAAAGTTGTTCTACTAAATGCTTACCCCCGGGCTTCATCAAGATCAGCATCGTCATCATCCTCACCACCAGCACCATCATCCTCACCGTCCACCTTAATCCCGCTTTAACAGTTAGGGGTCTTTATTGTTATTTTCCAATAGATCTATCTCCCGATGAGGATTACTTGTTAGTATTTGATGCTTGTGAGAATTATCGGTGTTTGCACTTTATGACCAGATTGTTATTCATCATTATATCACATATGATTATGATCCATATGATGTCTCGTGGGTAGTTTGTTTAGTTCTTGAGGACATGGGAGAAGTCATGATGTTAGTAGTGGAATTATTTTGAAGTAATTAATATCTATATGGTTTGATATTTAAGTTGTGGTGTTATTCTTCTAGTGGTGCCATGTGAACGTCGACTACATGACGCTTCACCTTTATGGGCCTAGAAGGATGGATTGTCTATTTGGATACTAATTATGGGGTTGCCGGAGTGACAGAAACCTAAACCCCCGTTAGGAAACCAATGCACGAGGGAGTGTAGGATCCCAGAGTTTTAAGATTGTGGTTAGATTTATCTTAATTACTTTCTTGTATTTACGTATGCTTACGAGGGGTATAATCACAAGGATGTATTAGTCCTAGTTGGGCGGTGCATTATCATAGGTTCACCCACACAACACCTATCAAAACAATAAATATTAATCGACAGTATGAAACGAAAGCACTTGACGAAGTTCCCATGTGTCTTCAAGAACGTTTGGTAATCCTAAATAGACCAACTGGCCTTCCTTTGCTCTCAAAAGGATTGAGCCATTCGATGCAATTATATTTACTGTCTTTTATTTACTCTCACTTTATTTATCTGCTATATCAAAAACCACCAAAACCCCGTTTGCTAGTTTTTACAGTTAATCCTCTATCCAACCTGCTTGTCAACACCTTCTGCTCCTTGTTGGGTTCGACACTCTTATTTATCGAAATTACTACGATATACCCCATATACTTGTGGGTCATCATCGTGCTCACGTTTGATCCCACATTGGATCCCCAAGACGATGCCCTAGGCGCTCAAGAACATGCCCACATTGGTGCCCAAAAGGTAGCAATAAATATCAAGAAGAGGGCACCGAGGAAGAAGAAGAGAAGAAGAAGGAAGAGAAAGTGCAGGAAACCCGGCCTAGGCTGGCCCCAGGCCGGCCTCTAGGCCGACCACCAAATAGAGACAACCGGCCTTCTCCCCGGCCTAGGCCGGCCAACCTGAGAGAGCGCCCCGGCCTCCTGCCCGGCCTCGACCAGGCCTCCAGCCCAACCTAGGACGACTCCTCTGCACCAGGCCGGCGGCCCAACCGAAGCACCCGGCTTCCAGGCCGGCCTCAGCCCGACCAGGCCGGCTCCCCTTCGTGGGAAAGGGGAAAGAAGCCCTTGTAATGCCGGCCTAGCCCTCGTGGGAAAGAGTAAAGGGGAAAGAAGCCCTTCGTGGCAAGGACGGCTCCCCTTTACCGCCCCCTAGACTATACATAGACCCCCTTGGTCTCAGATCTAGACTAGAGATGAATTTACACATTTGAGTGTTGCTCTTGTACCCCTCTTGGGAGGCTACTCCTATGGTTTGTACCTAGTACCATATCAAGGCTACTCCTATGATGTGTATGTAGGATCATATCAAGATTCATCGGGTTTCCAATCCTTCCCCTTGGTTTAGTTAGGGACTTTCAAATCATGCTCAACTAACCCTTGAGGTTCTATTGGCATGGTGGACAGGTCATAGTTGTGAAAGCGGTTTCCGAAAAGGTGAGTTCGGTTGGATCGATCGTCTCGTAGGAGAACGTTGTGGCTTAGTTGACGGGAGATTTGGGTTCTTTGTTTCTTTCCAGTTATCTCCCCTTTGTTTCCCCCATGATCCCCCCTCGTTTCCCCTCTCGTGTTTTTCGTGTTCCTCATTCGTTCTTCGTGTTCTTAGTCGAATCGTGAATATCGGGACAGCCAAGAGGTTAACCCCTCCATCATCTGGTATCAACAGCTGGATTTCCACGAATTCGACCCCACAATCCCCCTTTCCACCAAATATTTTTCGAAATTTTTCACAAAAAATAGCTTCAAAAGGGATTTTGACCGATCTTCTTGATTTTTTTGAGTTTTTCGTGGATTTGATCCATGGATTTGTTGCTTTAGACCATTTCCCACCTTTCTATTTAGACACTTTTCCACAATTTCCCCACGAAATTGCAAGATCTAAGGGAGAAAATTCAAAATTTCGAGCTCCTCAACGTGCAGGAAAACCGGCCTAGGCCAGCCCCAGGCTGGGCTTGATGGAGCGGTATTGCACTCGTTGGGAAAACCCAAGACGAAGGTATGAAGAGCAAATCAGCAAGTTTCCCCTCAAAAAGAAACCAAGATTCAATCAGCCAGTAGGAGAAAAAAACACTTCTGAAGGTTGATGCAGCTGATGTTGGTAGGGTGCACTACCGGTTCAGAAGCAACGTGGAACATACACAACACAATCAAATCACTTTGCCCCAACGAAGAAGTGAGGTTGTCAATCTCACTAGTTTTGCTGAAAACAAAGAGGCTAAATGTATGATGTGGAAAACAGTACTTGTTTGCAGTGGATCAAAAAAGAACAGCGATGGTAGTAGGAAAACAGTAGGATTAGTAATAAAACAGTGATTGCAGTGGTTGTATTATCAGTATGTTAAAAATGGACCGGGTTCCACATTTCACTAGTGATGTCTCTCCAAAATAGATAGATAGAATGTTGGGTAAACAAATTACAGCTGAGCAATTGGCATATATAAAGGCTGCACCAGAGTGCATATGCATGACATGATGATTATTATGTGATTCATGAGGGGCATTACAACAAAATACATAGACCGTTATCCAACTGCATCTATGACTAATAATCCATCCTCAGAATTTAATCCGAGCAAACCTTGGGTATTAGGTTGCAAGCAACAGATAATCGCATTAATCAAAGTGTGTAATGTAAACAATGTAAACACCGTTGTTTTCTCCCTAATGGAAACAAAACATCCCACATCCGTCACGTTTCTGTCACTCGAGCACAGATACAAAGGAGGCATGAACCCACTATTGAGCATATATACTCCCTCTTGGAGTTACTAGCATCTACTTGGCCAGAGCATCTACTAACAACAGAGAGCATGCAAGATCATAAATAACATACACATGAATAAAACATGATAGATTGATAATCACGAGAAGTAACATTCAATATTCATCGGATCCCAGCAAACACAACATGTAGCATTACAATAAGATGATCTTGATCATGTAGGGAAGCTCACAAGATCTAAACATTAGGCATAAAGAGGAGAGAACAACCATCTAGCTACTGCTATGGACCCGTAGTCCAAGGATGAGCTACTCACGCATCATTCCGGAGGCGGGCATGGAGGTGTAGAGCCCTCCAGGGACGATTTCCCCTCCCGGAAGGGTGCCCAGGAGAGCTCCAGAACCCTCCCGAACTAGGTTTGACGATGACGGCGGCATCGGGTGTTTTTCATGGAAAAGGCTTCTGTATCTAGGGTTAACCTCTCGAGAGGTATAGATAAGCGAGAGAGTAACGTAGGTGGAGGCCAGGGGGCCCACACCACCCCTGGACGCGGCCAAGGGGGCGTGCCGCCCTATGTTGTTTGGTCCCTGTGCCCCCCCCCCCCCCCCGGGGGGGTTCCCTCTGGACTCCGTGTGCGCGACAAATTTCTAAGACCTCCGGGCTTCGAATCGTGCAATTTCGAGAATATTTACAGAACAACTTTTCTGAAACTAAAAACAGCAGAAAACAGAAATTGGCTCTCTGGCATCTTGTCAATAGGTTAGTCACAGAAAATCGGTAAAAATGGCATAAAATGTAGAGTAAACATGTAGAATATAGAAAACAACATGGAACATCAGAAATTAAGGATACGTTTATGACGTATCAACATCCCCAAGCTTAGTTCCTAGTCATCCTCGAGTAGGTAAACGATAAAAATAAATAATTTCTGAGGTGACATGCTACCAACATAAATTTGATCATCATAGTAATGTAAAGCATGTAAACTAGGATCAAATGAATAAAGGATGTGGTTTATAGTTGATCATATCAAATAGAATAATGTATGAACAATTAGGAATAACAAAGTAAAACTTTTCAATAAATCAATACTAAAAGACAATCAACCGTGCAATGGTTTATTAAAGATGATTTAAGATTCAAGAACAACAATATAATCATCCAAGGCATCGAACTCTCACAACAATTCCTGTTAGGATCAAGTCAAGAAATAACATTATGCACGTAGGAAAATCATTAAGATATTTGTGCACTCAAAATAAGCAAGCGTTCTGTGTGCCTGGCACCAGGATGTTATGGCTAAAAGAACATTATGAGGGGTTTGGAAGGTCAATGTAAGAAAGTCTCACACAACTGAAAGTGGCCATTAGACAAAAGGAAGTCTTATAATCGAAGTTATGCAAGGAGTAGTGAATTCCACACAACATATGCACATAGAGCTATAAGTGTATGAAATCTCTCCAATGGAACTAGTGGGGGTGCATCCAACTTGCTTGCCCACGAAGACCTAGAGCACTTTTGAGGATGCTCATCGTTGGAATATACAAGCCAAGTTCTATAACGTTAAGTTCCCCACACAGTTATGCAAGTCATAATATGAAAACTCTCTCCAAACTGAAGTATTGATCCTAACAAAGTACAAGTGTTGAATAAATGACAGTGATTATGCCCCCTCTCTCTTTATTATCTCTTTTTTTTCCTTTTTTATTTTTATTTTTAGGGCTTTTTTTAATAACCTCACTGGTAGGCGCAACACTCTATTCTACAATGAATCATCACTCCGATATATATAAAACTAAATGCTCCTACCAGTGTAGAAGTATGCAAAATAACACTGAAGAATGATATGAAGTAACATAATGAAGATGGATGTTGTATGGCAATATATCTCGGAGTGGCTATGGAAATGCCATGGTAGGTAGGTATGGTGGCTGTTTGGAGGAAGATAATTTTTGGCTTATGTGTAGAAGAACAAAGTTCTCCCACGCGGTTTGGATGCACTCGCAAAGTTTTACCAACTCTCAATGTGAGAATGAGCAATGTAAAGTACCGAAGAGAATAGCAAATATGGATGGTGGAAGTGCCAGAAAACCGTAACATAGAACTCACAAGTTAAAAGATTAAAACTAAAACCATGATCTTACAAGGCATAATGAAATCACTCCAAGAGGGTCCATGGCATTGACAAGTCACTATTGGCTACCCCGACCGTAGCGTGTAACAAAAAGTCATCACGATTGCTACCAGCAAAGGAAGTCATATACCATTATCACATCAACTGGTTATTTGAGTGTGGCACAATTTTAAGCTTTTATACCAACCATTAATTTTTTTATTCTACTATACCAGCAAGTTTACCATTGAGCATATTAATATCTTAAAACAACAACAAATAATCAAGTGAAACAGTTTAGTGATCTACAAGAATATGAAAGTTTTTTCCGTTATACCATCTACTCATGTAGCATTTTCTATTTCCATCAAGCATCATTCAATATATATTTTAACACAAACTCTCCAAATGATATAGCAATGAAACAAAATAGTACTAATACTACTCAACTAGAACTAACAACTCTGAATAAGAGATGCATGAAAAAAGGAGCTAAAAGAAATTGCAGCAGCTAGAAGAAAACTAAGAATACGAGCATAACGAGTATTCATATGAAAAAGCGGAGCGTGTCTCTCTCCCACACAAGAATTCTGGGTTCCAACAATATTTATTGCAGCAAGGAAAAGAAAAGAAAATAAACGAAAACAAACAGACGCACCAAGTAAAATTCATATGATGTGACTGAATTAAAATATAGTTCACTAGAAGTGACCTGGTAAATTGTTGATGAAGAAGGGGATGCTTGGGCATCCCCAATATTAGACGCTTGAGTCTTCTTAGAAAGACGCTAGAGTCTTCTTTGAAATATGCTTGAGTCTTCTTAGAATTCGCTGGGATGAACCATGGGGTCATCCCCAAGCTTTGGCTTCTCACTCTTTTTAATCACATTATATCACCCTCTTCTCCTGACTCTTGAAAACTTTCTTCACACCACACTCAAAGTAATTCGCATTAGAGGGTTAGTGTAGAATCAATCTGCATGGGAACAAGAGTTACTAATACTTTTAAACATTAGCTACAGCCACTAATGTTTCGTGAAGCAAAGAAATCCACCCGACATAGTAAAAGAGAGAATGCAAGTAAAAAGGCAGAATTTGTCAAAATCAGAACAATCTGTAAAGACGAATTTTTTCGGAGAACTTACGTTTCTCAAATCGAAAAACGTAATAACAAAAAAATTTCGGAATTAGCTGAAGAATAAGCACAAAAATTTTCAGCTCATTTGGATCTTTCTGTGAATTATGCGATTTTATACGATGGTAAGCAGAAATCTGTTTTCTACGCAGAAACCCAAAACTAACACCAACTTTCGCTAGAAACTTTACTTGGCACAACTAATAGATGAAAAAAAAGATACAAATAAGTTGCTAAAGAAGTATACAACACCCTGACTCAAAGAAAACAGAGAAAAACAAAGCAAAAATAAAACATGGGTTATCTCCCAAGAAGTGCTTTTCTTTAACGCCTTTTAGCTAGGCATAGAAAGAGAAAATCAAGTGTTTTCAAGTGAAGAAGCATCCAAATCAAAAAATTCCTCTAACACACACCATGTAGCAATTGGCACTTTAGATCCCCCTAAAGATGATGCAATATTTAAGTTACTTGTAGTTTCATTAAAGGTCTTATCAATTTTAGGCACATTATGGGGTTTTGGTTTAGACACCTTGGGGACATATATGATTTTTTGTTGTTTTCCCTTAGAAGATTTCTCCCTCTTAAACTTAAGAGAAGAAAAAGTTAAACTTAAAGTTTCCATAGCTTCCTCTAGTTTACCAATCCTGATGTTTTGATTATCATGGGTATTGCAAGCCTCTAAAACAGTAATTCTCTTATTGATACTTACTATTGATTCATTAAATTTGCTAGCATTATCAAGGAAATTTGGCAATTTTTTCTCCATAGAGTTCAACTTCTTTATAACATCATCTATAGTGATCTCAGTTTGAACAATTTTAGTGGGTGGTGTTCCAACTAAAATTTCAATTAGATTACAGGCTTCCAAAGCAGGAGTTCCCAGAAAATTACCACCTGTAAGAGTGTGTAGACTATACCTGTACCAGCTAGTAATGCCAACATAAAGTTCCTAAGAAGGATTATAGTGGAATATTTTTTGTGAATCTATGATGGGCATCATTTATTCTATACCAAGCATCTTTCAAACTTTCTCCTCCTTGTTGCTTAAAAGAACGAACCTCGACTTCAGGAATACTCATTTTAGCAAGATTAAAAACAGGATAAAATAACAACTAGAACAAGAAATAATTTTGTGTGTGTTTTTGATATAGAGGACAAAACAAGACAAAATAAAATAAACTAAGCAAGACAATAACAAAATAAATAGATTGGAAGTTCACCTCATACTTTTTGAAGAATTTGATGGCTAAGATCGGCGTCAAGCTACTATTCTCCACCGCCTACCACTCACAAACAGATGACCAAACCAAAGTGGTGAATCGAACGCTTTCTTCACTCCTCCGGGCATTGATCAAGCCCAACCTCAAGAATTGGGAGGAATGCATTCCCCATACTGAGTTCTCCTACAATCGAGCACTTCACTAAGCTACTAAGAGAAGCCCCTTCGAGATCGCCTATGGATTCAACCCCAACATCGCTCTTGACATCCTACCTTTGCCTCTACGCAAGCAAGTCAACATGGACACTGACAAGCGCACCGACTACATCAAGAAGCTCCATGAATCCACAAGAGCTAACCTTGAGAAGCATTCTGAGCATCGAGCATCCACGATGAACAAGAACAAGAAGCCCATGGTGTTCCAAGAAGGTGACCTCGTTTGGCTACACTTGTGCAAAGACCGTTTCCCACAAGAGCGCAACTCCAAGCTCAAGGCAAGAGGTGACGGACCTTTCAAGATCATCAAGCGCATCAACAACAACGCCTGCAAGCTCTACTTACCACAGTCCAAGTATCTTGTCCACGACTCCTTCAAGTTCAAGGATCTCCCTCTCTTCCATGGATACCCAACTGATGAGGAAGACCACAATTCGAGGTCCACTTTTTTTCAAGGGGGGGGGGGAGGGATGATGCAACGCACCCCATTCCACCAAGCCCAACACCTAATGGGCCTATGGCAATACATGATAAGGTGAACTCATTCCTCTAACTTTATGCCTCCGATGACTTGGTTAATGGTGCGCTTCCTCATTGAACCACCCTATGCATACTCAGGTTTGATCCCAAATTGGAGACCTAAAACGATGCACTACAAGCTCAAGAACATGCCCACGATGGTGCCCAAGAAGGTAGCAAGAAAGATCAAGAGAAGGGCACCGAGGAAGAAGAAGAGAAGAAGGAGGAAGAGGAAGTGTAGGAAACTCGGCCTAGACCGGACCCAGGCCGGCCTCCTGGCCGACCACCAAACAGAGCGAGACGGCCTCCGGCCCGGCCTAGCCGGCGACCTGTCCGGCCTCCAACCCGGCCTAGGATGGCTCCTCTGCGCGCCAGGCCGGCGGCCTAACCGAAGCACCCGGCCAGGCCGGCTTCCTTGCGTGGGAAAGGGGAAAGAACAACTTGTAATGCCTACATACCCCCTTTTACCCCCCTAGACTATAAATAGACCCCCTTGGCTTCAGATCTAGACTAGAGATGAATTTAGACATTTGAGTTTTGCTCTTGTACCCCTCTTGGGAGGCTACTCCTATGGTTTTTTATCTAAGATCGTACGTATCAAGGCTAGTTCTATAATGTGTATTTAGGATCGTATCAAGATTCATCGGGTTTCCTATCATTTCCCCTTGGGATTCCGTTAGGGACTTTCCAGTCTTGCACAACTAACCCTTGAGGTTCTATTGGCGTGGTGGAACCGTCCACGGGTGTGGAGAGGTTTCTGAAGAGTTGAGTTTTGTTGGATCAATCGTACCGTAGGCGGCCGTTGCGGCTTAGTTGACGGGAGATTTGGGTTCTTGAGTTCTTGATAGTTATATCTCCTTTGTTTCCCCTCTCGTGTTCTCTGTGTTACTCTTTCGTTCTTCGTGTTCTTGGTCGAATCGTGAAGATCGGGCCACCAAAGAGGTTAACCCCTCCATCAACTAATCGTTTGGAAAGATCAGAAGCCTGAATACCTCATATTTTATAAGAAAACCTGGGCATGGGCAGCCCGGCACGAACCGCCGGGTTGGGCCAAATTGTACCATCCTAGTCGGGTTGGGCTTATCGGGATTTTCCGGGCTCATATCTGGGTTTTCAACATTGGGATTTTTCCGGCATAGCCCGATAAATGCCTATGTGTGATTTTCCTTATGTTTAATACATCATTGTTGAAGATTAATGATTGTTCCAAATATAATTCAGTGATGCTGGCTACTAACCTTGTGATATTATCTTTAGGAACTAAGCTTGTGGTTGCTTGATCGAATCCATGATTTATTTACTCTTATTTAGCATTAAGTTGGCAATTTTGGAGAAAATTCCAAATACCACCACAATTAAAGTTTAAAATGAAGAGAACTCTAGGGTTCGACAAATTAAAAACATCACCAAGAGCCTATGCCAATTTCACGATGATCATCCCAACTCGGGGCTAGGTTTACACCCGAATTGTAGTTCTAATAAAGCTCGCCATGCAAAGATAGGCCCACATCCAACCCCTCATTGGAGCAACAGAAAAGTAAATGCTGGAATGGTGAAAACTTGGAGAAGGAGTAAATCAGATGTAATTTGTTTATTTTTTGTTTTAAAACAAGGCAAAAACTTATAGAAGAAGCAAACATGAAGTGGCCCAGACCAAACAAAACAAGGCAAAAGCTTTGACTTTTTGAGCCAACAAATCCTGCACTTGGTATTTTCTCATTAATAATAATACAGACGATGAGTATGGAAATGGCCCTTGTTAGAGTGACTTCTTTTGGGAGTTTCTCCCAGAAACTGCCCCCACCAGCTTCTCCTAGAAACTCAAAAAATCTAAATTTTTTTTGCTTCTAATCTAATCAAGACCTAACTATACTAGAAGCAAAAAAATATTTAGGGTTTGGGTTTCTGGGAGAAACTGGTGGGGGCAGTTCCTGGGAGAAACTCCCAAAAGAAGTCACCCTTAGTTGTTACTATGGGATATACTGTAATAATCTAGAGCGGACCTTTGGCGTGTATGCTAGTCCACCACAGAAGATCCAGAAGCTAATAAGTAGCACGGGTCACTCGTCGCGCTCGCACCCACACCACACACACGCGGAAGACCCACCCAGAGCGCCGAGGCGAAGCGTCGAACACCTTCCGCTCGCCGTCGCCATGTCGTCCGCTGCTGCGCCGGAGCCGGAGCCGGTGCGGTTCGGCATCATGGGCTGCGCCACCATCGCGCGGAAGCTGGCGCGGGCCATGCTGCTGGCGGCGCCCCCTCGCCGCCGTGGCCGCGGTCGGCAGTCGCTCCGAGGGCAAGGCGCGGCTCTTCGCGGCCGACAACGGCCTCCCCGCGTCCACGCGCCTCCACGGATCCTACGAGGCGCTCCTCGAAGACCCGGACGTGGACGCCGTCTACCTGCCCCTCCCCACCAGCCTGCCACGTCCAGTGGGCCGTCGCCGCCGCACGGCGGGGCAAGCACGTGCTGCTCGAGAAGCCCACCGCGCTGTGCGCCGCAGACCTCGACGCCATCCTCGCCGCCTGCGAGGAGAACGGGGTCCAGTTCATGGACTCCACCATGTGGATGCACCACCCCCGCACAGCCAAGATGCGGGAGCTCCTCCATGACCACATCACCATCGGCGACATCAGAGTTGTAAGTTCTTCAATTCGCTGTTACATTTTTGTAATTTTTTTTGTATTCTAGCTTAGCCTAGATGGCGACCGCTTTAATTAGCATTTTGTCTGCTCAAGGCTCGATTCCCCGGTGAATTCTGAGTGTCTCTAATCTGATTGCAATTTGTCGTTTAATAGCAACTTGTCTCTTGGTAGCAATGAAACTTTTAGGTGGTATACTTGTACCTCTTCTGTCCGATGATTGTTTCTTTTCAACAGTTTAATATGCTCTTATGGCATAGTGGCTGTCGTTACTGAATTTGGCCATGTCAGCTGGGTTTATTCCCTTACTTGATTATAATAAATCCATTGAAATTCTGCAAAGTCTGATGCAATCTATGCGTTATTGTAACTAGTCCTTAAGAAACTCAAACTGAATTTTCTGGTCCTCATGGCGATTTACGTTTCTAAATAGTTCTGTCTGTTCACATAATTTAACATTCAGTTACCATCTACGGAATTTTCTGTTCCTAGTTCAGTTACCATCTACTGAATTGTGGTGTGGCTTAAATGTGTGGTCTACACCTGAATCTACGGAAGTACCATCTACTGAATTTTCGATGCTTCAGTGTGTGTTCTACACCTGAATTTGACAGGCTGTTGTCTTGATAAAATATACATAAGCCATATCTAGTAGAGCGTTTTGTTTCTTTCAACATACTTCGAGTTTGTAGTTGGAATTTGTTGTTCCCAGTTCAGTTTTTTTTTTAAATATTTGTTCCTAGTTCAGTTACCATCTACTGAATTGTGGTGTGGGCTTAAATGTGTGGTATACACCTGAATCTAGTGAAGTACCATCTACTGAATTTTGGATGCTTCAATGTATGGTCTACATCTGAATTTGACAGGCTTCAATGTAGGGTCTTGATAAAATATACATAAGCCATATCTAGTAGAGCGTTTTGTTTCTTTCAACATACTTCGTTTGTAGTCGAAATCCTAACGGTGCCGTGCCACTCAATAGAAACTATAGTGTTAAATTTGCTCCTAATATCTTTTTGAGCCTATTACATTTTTCTAGTGGCTATGACAACAGCATTCAATACTAAATGACGCCTAAAAATACGTGGAGGCTTCTTTTTTATTCTCTCCTGTACACATTCTTTGCTATTTTTTTTTCTGAACTTTATGTCTCAGTGTTAAAAAGCGTGGAATTTCGCAGCTAGAAATAGATGAAAGACTTAGCCACAACTGTCCTGAGAAAATCCCATGATCACTAAGAGTAGGAGCAGATAAGAAGAGGATTTGTTTCAGTTGGGTTTCGAAATAATCCTAGGGGACTGTTACAGTTCTCTGTCAATGAAAAATAGCCTGTGCGTCCTAGACACCGGTCACAGTGAAATCGACAGCAGTCAGAGAAGATGGGATGAAGTCAACAACACCAAGCAGACTAAGAATACAGAGAACTCCTAAGATAGATAGATCAGCATGTGTCCACTTAATTTGGACTCCTCTACAATTGTCTTACATAGTTTCACAATTAGGATAATAAGTCAATGTTTTCACTTGTGTTTGTTTCAGATAAACTCCGTGTTCAGCTTTCGAGCGAACGAAGATTTCCTCCAGAACGACATTCGGGTGAAGCCTGACCTGGACGCCCTGGGTGCACTCGGCGACGCAGGGTGGTACTGCATCCGGACCATCCTCTGGGCCGTTGACTACGAGCTGCCCAGGAATGTGATCGCCCTCAGCGACCCCGTTAAGAACCAGGCCGGCGTGCTCATCGCCTGCGGCGCGACCCTCTATTGGGCAGATGGCAAGAGCGCCACCTTCCACTGTTCCTTCCTCACCAACCTCACCATGGACGTCACCGTCGTTGGCACAAATGGCACGCTCCACGTCACCGACTTCGTCATCCCATACGAGGAAAAATCTGGCCAGTTCAGCGTGGCCTCCCGGTCAAACTTCGCAGAGCTGCATACCGGCTGGGTGCCACAGCCGAGCAGGCATGCCGTCACGACGGAGCTGCCGCAGGAGGCCCTCATGGTCCAGGAGTTCTGTCGGCTGGTGCAGGGCATCAGGGATGCCGGTGCCGGAGTTGAGAAGAAGTGGCCGGGTATCACGAGGAAGACACAGGTTGTGATGGATGCGGTGAAAACTTCCATTGATAACGGGTTTGAGTCTGTCGATGTTACCAGCTAAATACAACGGTACTGCTGGTCATTACGGTCCTGTCCTCGAGACCATGGCTTATGGTTTGTGTGTTCCCCCGAACCATATACTTACTGGAATAATCTGACTGATTCTCGCCATATTGAGGACAGCATTGGAGTTATTAAGTTAAATAGTACTGTGAATTCATTCTGTAAGATCCCCGCAAATACCAATTGCTGAAAGACCTCTAGAGACAAACGGCACCTAAGGCCTTGTTTACCTCTCTGATATTTGCTGGGTTGGAAGTTTGGAGTTGGGAGGGGACTTGGTGATCACCAAATCCCCTCAAATACTTTTCTCCCACAATACACTAGCATGGGGTAGAGTTTTCAATCTAGACAAAAGTGAGGTGGTTGGTCTTGGTAGGGTATTTGTGGAGATTATCCTCTCCAAAACGAGAGTAGTACACGGACTAGTGGGGATTTTTCGTGATTCGGTATTATTTGTAGGGCCTTGGACAGCCCTATGATACACTAGAAGTAAACAAGGACTAAATGGGGAATATGGTATATGGATGCCCAATGATTTATAAATGGTGCTGTTTGATGTTAACCAGTTCAATGGCATTATTTGTAGGCCCTTGGACAGTTCCCAAACCTCTACCAGGAAATATGGTAAAGCCAAAACAGGGGCATAAGTTGTTTAAAAGATTTTTCATAAGTTGGTAACCAGATATGAACTTCACTTATTTTTACGGATCATACAAGGGCCCACAAATAATGTCACAGTCCTTTATAAAACTTCTATAGTGCCTAGTAAGACCCAAGAATTTCTCGCCAAGTTTGATGATTTCTATCCAATTATAGGATACATCATGTTCTTATATTTGGTGCCCTTAAGCATTCCACTTGATCTACACCAGAGACACGCTTGCTTCCTTCTTGCAAATAACTTGTTTGCTTTCAAAAGTTCCAATATTTAGCTCTAATTTTACTTTTGTCTTCAGTTGAAGTTGTCATCAAACATACCAGAAGTTCCATTCCACCCACGATACCTTCCCGGGATATGATTTCATTAATATTACCATTACCATTTCTGGACCAAACACGTCCATAGTGGTATTTAGGATGCGTAAAAACTTAGAGTATTATTTTGGAAACAACAAATATTGCAGTGATATTTTGGAGATTGGAAAAGTGTCAATTGGACAAATGCCACTACAATTAATGTGATTCCTAAAAATGCCACTCCAACTTCCAACTTATGAAAAATGGCACTTCAATTCGTGAATAGATGAGCTCATTTTTGGTCATTTTTTTTTGTCAAATATTCATCATATATTTAAATTACCCGTTTCTTTATCTCGTTCAGTTCTCTGTACTAGGACGACGCCATCCAAACGAGGACAACATAATTGGCTTCTTCATGTCGGTCTCCCCGCCGCCTGGGCCAACACCATACTGTCTCAAGCTCCGAGCATCACAGAAGGCGGTGGCACCGCAGCCGATTCCCTGTCAATAGTGCCATCTCAACTCTTAAAATTGGGTGGTCGCACGCCAAACCCATGTCATCCGCCGTCGCGTACGAACCAGCATGATGTATCCTTATCCTCATTCTCCCCGGCCCCTTGGAAGAAGGAGACGGTGGTTAGGAACTCAAAACCGGCATGTTCCTCTACATCATGCCTCGACGCGGATCCACACGCCACCCCACCCACCCCTCAATGCGCAAATCCCAGTGGTGCCCCGCGTTTCACTTGCTTCCACGGGTGCAGCATCACCCCTAGCTCGTTGCACCAACGCGCTGCCGACTCCAGTATGCTGTGCGTCGTCTCCCTACTCAATCCACTCTCTACCTCGCGTCTCTGCTCCCCTCATACTTCCTCAAAACACAGGCACCAGCTTCCCCTCACACGCGTGTGATGCATCCCGGGATCGCTCCACTGCTCTTCTCCCACCTCTCCTCTCGTTCTCTTTGTATTGAGGTCCTCCTGCTCATATTCGGACCGACGAGCTCGCGCCCTCCTCCTCCTCCGACGTGTGCTACCGCCTTTAGAATAAACATATAGCGCACGACTCCCATTCTCTACATCGGTTGTGTCTTCTTCCCGCGCCTGAGCGCCTCCGATCGCTCCTCACGGGTTTGCACGACCATGCCCTCCCAAGCATGACATGCTCTATTACCGAGGTTCCACCTCCATTCTAGCAAGTTTCTTGGCTGTCGGGGGAAACAAGATGAAGAAGAGGGTAATTTCATCTGATTCGAAATACACTATTTTTTTTGACAAAAATTAAAATGGACTCAAATGGATGAAGTGACATTTGTAGATGTATTCACGAATTGAAGTGGCATTAAAAGGAAAATGAAAATTGCAGTGGTTTATTCCGAAAATACTTTGAATTGAAGTGATATGTAATCATTTATCCAGTTAGTCTAGTTGAAAAAGTCGTAATGGTGTAGGGTCCCTTCGGGGACATTAAGGAAGGTGACGCAATACAAAAAAATCGTAATGATGTAGGGAATTCCCTCCATTGTTTTTTTTTTGGTTAGGGTTCCTGTCCTTCCGGAGCACGCGCCGCGGTCGCTCACTCTGCGTTCTCCACTGCTCCCCTCCCAATCCCCGCATTCGCCGCCGCCCCCATCCTCTACCTCCGCCTGCCCCTACCTCCGACGACCAAGACCGGACCCTGCCCCGTCTTCCTCCTAGCCGAGCACTGGTGGATCTCTCGGGCCCGAGTTTGTGTCAAATCTCCTCCGCCTCTGTCGACCCGACCACCTGGTGGAGCCCCTATCCCCCGCCTCCGTCGACCCTGCCTCTACCTCCTCCAGCGTCGACCTTTTCCGGCCTCCTCATCCTCCACGGCTCCATCTGCAGCAGCCCCACCTCATCCACCCAAGCGCCCGTTCTCTCTTTTACCGAGGTTTGCAATTTCTTCCATTTGTTGTTTGTTTCTTGAAAATGGATGCATATGGATGGTATTGGTGCGTATGGATGCTAAATAGATGGCATTAGTGTGTAGTGGATACAGAACAGTTTGCAGTTTTGTAAGGTTTAAGATGCAAATACATGTTTATGTGGCCATCTGAATTATTATATATGAACTCTTCCTCTTATTTGAATTGTTCTGAACTCTTCCTCTTATTCCAATTGTTCTGAACTAACAACGCCATCCTAGTGATATCGTAATGTTTAGCGCTATTTGATGTTCGGAATTTTGTTTTCGCGCTCATATAGGTGGCAAAAGGTACAGAATAACTCAGTTTCGGTCGTCCACGTACAACATGGCGGGAGTGTGCACGAGCACGCTGCGTGTCTACGCACTTCTGCTTCTTCTTCTTCTCGGATGCTTCGCTATTCAGGGGCAATGTAAGTGATGCTACTGGACACATAGTATTGTTTTTTCTCCTCGATTCTAGTACTACTATAATTTTTAACTGTTACCGTTTCCGGATCCTGTTTTCATTACTAATTCTATGAGGCATATCTTTTTTTGTGTCCACAATTCTACAGGCAGCAGATCAAGCATAGCTGCGAAGCCCAAGTATGATGGTGTTTGGGACTCGCAAAAAAGAAAGGTGTATGATGTTTGGTGCTTCAAGGGCAGCTCCATCCCGAGCTGCAACCCGGAGAAATACAACTGCTACTGCTGCACGGGCAACTGGATCTGCTACAAGACCATGGACGAGTGCAACTCCAAGTGCTCGCTTTCGTAACCGTCTCATCATCCTTGTCTTCTCCTCTATTTCCATGAAACCGCAATGTTGAGGTGAAAGACAATACTAAACTACTACTAGGAGTGTGCCTAGATTTGCCTTGTGTATTGAAACCGCAATGTTGAGCTGAAAGACAATACTAAACTACTAGGATGTGCCTAGATTTGCCTTGTGTATTAGTTTTCTCTCTCTATCGAACATACATGTCCAACTTGATCTTGATATTGTCCGGGTTAATGTTTTCAATGTGGACAACTTAGTATAGTCTTGGAAAGGCTATAAATACGAGCAAGCCAGAACCCTACACTCTTGTGTCGGGTGTGGAAAGACTAAAATTTCGGATTATGTTATCTTCTTGTATTCCTTCGTGTACGACATGTACCCGGGGCATGGCCTGATGCTTGACTCAAAAGGAAGGCCAGTCTGTACCACTGTCCCTGCCCTTGCTAGCTCAGCAGACTGATTGCTAGATTGCGCTGCCTGCTGGTTGGATCAAGCTATATACTGATGCCTCACTTCGGCACACTGGCTGCTACCGGTGGAGCCGGGATTGTGTTCAGGAACAGGAATTGTGAGGTCCTCATCGCTAGCTGCGAGCCGATTCCTAGCTGTGCGGGCGAGGCAGAGGCTGAATCCACGGCGGCTCTCTTTGGCCTCCAACCGCTAACTGATCTCCAGGCCACAGAAGCTATCATCAAGCTCGGCTCCTCTTTTGGTGGTGGCTGCGTTTAGATCCAGTGACACGAACAGATACCAGCATTGGGCTACTACCGAAGATGCAAAGAATCTCCTAAACGGGATCGAAGAGACCAGGATAGTCCATGCAAAAGTGAGGGGTGCAATAGTGTTGTTGACGGCCTAACTAAATTGGCTGCTTCCGCTAGTGAGAGGGTTCTGTTCCAAAACCCACCTAGCCACTTAGGAGAGCTCATCTTGTATGACAAACAATCTGTTCCCGGGTGATCTTATAAAGCTCTCAATTTCTCAAAAAAAAAAGTCAGAGGCAAATAAGGTAAGCAATCATATATATTCAAGTGGCAAGTAGAACTTATACAAATCTGATCCCAGTTGAACCCAAGGGGCATCGGAACAACGAGATCCGTATAATTACCTAGACTGCTTATTTTTTATATAAACTTTCTTACTTGGGACTTCCTTTCTTCCTGACTCATCGCCTTCCTCTAGCGCTAAAACTCCTACTGGCTGGGTTTGCTTGCTCGCACGAGGGCTATGAATGTGGGATGATGTAAATCCATAACTAAAGGGACAATAATGTGGTTGGGCTCCCTGTATTAATATTTTGTAGGACATGTCAGTTTTGAATTTTATCTCTTCCCAATACCCTTAAATATCATCTCCATTGTTGTAGGAAAATAAATGTAGTGTAAGCGTTAGAGGTGTACTCCCTCCGTCCGCGAATAAGTGTACATTTTCCATTTTCGTCAGTCAAATTTATGTAACTTTGACTAACTTTATTGAAAAACGTATTAGCATTTATGACATCAAATTAGTATAGATAGATTTGCCTAGATAGGAAGTTTCAAAATATACCATTTTGATGTCATATACGTTGCCACAATTTTCTACAAAATTGGTCAAAGTTTAAAAAGTTTGACTAAGTGCAAATCTAGACGTACACTTGTTCGTGGACGGAGGGAGTAGACTTTATCAACCCAAGCAATTTTTTCTTCCTGACTCATCGCCTTCCTCTAGCGCTAAAACTCCTACTGGCTGGGTTTCCTTGCTCGCACGAGGGCTATGAATGTGGGATGATGTAAATCCATAACTAAAGGGACAATAATGTGGTTGGGCTCCCTGTATTAATATTTTGTAGGACATGTAAGTTTTGAATTTTATCTCTTCCCAATACCCTTAAATAGCATCTCCATTGTTGTAGGAAAATAAATGTAGTGTAAGCGTTAGAGGTGTAGACTTTATCAACCCAAGCAATTTTTCTCCCAAAACGGAGTGATGTTTTATCCTTCCGTTATCTGCATTCAGATGATGTGCGCATCAAAAATTACAAATGGAGTATTACATGGAGAGAAGATAAAGCATAAACGGCTTTTTCTCAAGGGGGATTTGCCCTGGCCTCTGCATCAAAAGGGTACACGCAACCAATTTTTTTATTTCAAATAGTTTGCAAAATCATGGGTCGCACAAGGTGGCAACATGAATCAACTAGCAGACCAAAGAATACAAAAAAAAACATATGCATCTTGTAATGAATGCCGCCAACCACCCTGCTTTGACAAATGACAACATGCACATCAAATACTTAACCTGAAAAAAGAAACGGCTCTAGACTTGGTAAAAAAACACATTGTTTCGGCAACAATTCAAAATTGTCCAAATTATAGCACGAAACTCCACACGAATTCGAGATTTACCCTTTTCATCTACCCTATTTAACCTGTTGAGCATGGAAGACTTATAAGAACCAATGGAAGACTTATGAGAAGTGAGGTTGATAGATATGCACATGCATGGTGTTTCGGCAACAACAGAATCCAAAGAAAAACTGTTAACTAAATTAACCGCAAATTATTCATTGTTGGGATCTTATTCTTTCTTCTTCTTGTATTATGTAGGGGATGGGGGTGGGATATCTTGTTCATTCTTGTCATTGGCTAATGGTATTATGGTAAAATCCCAGCACGTACGGAGGAAGATGAGGAAGGGTCCGAGCCCAAAGACGGAGGCGAACGCGAGCACTTTGCATAGCACTCGTTCGTGGTTTCTTGTAGTAATTCCAATTGCCTACGTAACAATAGCATCTATATTTATCCCGGTTGCAGGTCCGGATGGTGCTACTCTTTATGCACCAAACATCAGGAATCTTGTCGACGCCTCTGCCTGCAGAATTATTGTCACAAATATATATCATTAGCATTCAATCAAGACTAATAGACGAAACAGACACGGAACATAGTCAAACAAAGCAAACAAGAGGATGCGATGCGTGCGAGCACCCAGTGCCACTTACATTGTCCATCATGAACACAGAACACCGAAAGCATGCAAGAAGAAGTAGAAGCAGCAGTGCGTGGACGCGCTTCGTGCGCTCTCCAATGGTACGTGTAGGTTGATGCTTTGGCGCCTGATCAAAGGTCCATATATTTCAAGATAAATGGTGTACATATGGAGTGTAGAGGCTATACATATGGCACGAATTTATTAGGTTGTTCATGGTAATCTTCTTCCAAAGTTGCACGTACCCAACGGCCAGGCTCCGGATCCGGATGGAGTAAGGGCAAACGCAACGGTCCCCCTATTTGATCTATTTTGATCCTCGCGGACCAACTTGGGCAAAAAAAAATCCATACCTGTATTCCCAAAATGGATGGGGGGAGGCCGAGTTTCCCCCAAACATGGCCTAAATTTGGTCCACGTTTGGGATGGTCCGCAGACATCATTGTTCCCTCCCTAACGCGCTTGTCAGAAACACGGTGCCATTCTTCCCAGACCCTTACACTCTCACTCTTCTCCCAACCTTCGCCGTCTCCGTCAGGGTAGCCGCCGCCGACCGCTAGCCGGTGATGACGAAGACGAATAGTGTCGCCATGTCCAAGCCAACCCCCATGCCACGGCAGTCGCCCAAGCCAGAGTCGAAGAAGCGGCAGGGCCAACGGGTGAGGCAAAAGAAGACCCTGAAGGATGAGGCTACCGCCGTCCCGCTCCTAGTCGCGACAGGGCCGCGCCAGCGTCAACGTCCTCCATGAATGATTTTCCTCGTAGCCTGATCCGTGATAAAAAAGAAGTAATGATGAAAATCAACAAATACATGATTATCGACTCTAAAATGATGAACGGATAACAAATTTTCAGACGCATGAGGAACATGGAGAATATTACGAAGATGAAAATCATGTGCGGGGGTGCAAACAACTGAATGACCAATATGACAAATATCCATACCTTATCCACTGGCGGTGTTCACTTTATCTTGCCCCTTGTACTTGTCCCGAACGGTGAGGTGATTGAGTTCACTTGTAATGTGGTGGGTAGCACCGGTATCTGGATACCAATTATTGTATACCCCCAACAAACCTAGGCTGCGTGTCCTTCTCTCAGGCAGATTTGGCAAGTGACATCTATACAAGGAGAGATACGACGGCGTCCACGCCCGCGTCCACGACCACCTGAAGGACGGGCACCATGGCCACCTCTATAGTTCTGACGCGGTTGTTGGTTGTAGCGCTGATCAGGGCTCTCATACCTTGGCTGATATCCACCGCGAGGAGACGGTTGATTGCCACGACGGTAGCCTCCACCGCGTCCGCGCATAGCGGCATTGGCCGAAGCCTCAAACCCACCGTGTTGCGAGACACCTTGAAGTTCTTTCCGCTGATCTTGAGCGAGCACTTGGGTGTACAGGTCGGTGACGGAGACCGGTATCGTCATGAGGCGGATTGCACCAACGAGACCATCATATTTTGATCCGATGCCGGCAAGGATGAAGGAAACTATCGCTTCGTCGTCCAATGGCTTCCCTGCAGTTGCGAGTTCATCGGCAATACCGGACGTCCTGCAGAAGTATGCCGGAGTCGCCATGTTGAGCTTCTTTGTATTGGCGATCATATTGCATAGATTGGTGATTTTTTAGCGGCTCTGCGAGGCAAACATGTCCTCGACAGCCTTCCAGACTTGAGCGGCATGCTCATAACAGATTACATGGGCGAGAATTTCTTTGGAGAGGGAGTTGACGAGATAGCTAAGAACTTGCTCGAGGAACCAAGCCTCATACTCCGGGTTGACGCTATCTGCTGCTTTATCTTTGTCGTCGGAGAGCATCTTCGAAGGCATTGCGTCGGTGCCCGGGGCGATCCCAAACAGCTGCTCCTCTCAGGGATGGCAGCACATGTGCCCTCCATAGCGGATAATTGGTCCGCATAAGCTTCTCGGAAGGTTTCTCCAAGGAAGAACCAGACGAGTTTTTGGAGGTTCCCATGATCTGCGGCGGCTGTTATTGGGTTTTCTAGGGTTTTGACCAAGAGATTGTCTTTTTTTGAACAAAGGGCAAAAGCTTTGCCTTTTATATTGGGGCTATTTATCGAATTGCCCACAGCGGTCCACTACTACTCAGTTTTACCCTTAGCGCCGAATGGTGCTCAGTTTTGCCCCTAGTCTGTGCGCAACTACTATGGAGAGGCCGGAACGGTAAGTTTAAAGTCGTATCCGTTTCGCGAAGTGGATCTGGAGGAGTCAGACTCCGTTTCGCGAAGTGGGTCCGGGTGGGACTGCCAAGTTCGTTGAAACCGTTCGGAGCTTACAGGTGGGACCGCGCAGTTAGTTGACTATGCTGAATAGTCCACACCCGAGCTTCCCGCCACCACCGTCGTGCGCTGCCGACCAATTTAGTTGACCCGCCGTCGTGCGCTGCCACTCTCGCCGCCGCCACCGCCGCACCACCCCCTGCTGCGCCACGAGCACCTGCGGCACCACCACCACCTGGGTTCAGCTTGGGGGGCGAAAAGACGGGGCAGCCCACGCGGGCCAGAGCTGTCAGCGACTTGTGGGAAAACCGCGGGAACAGAAGCCCCCGCCCATGAGCTTCTTCTAGGCCCCCGCGTCGGTCAAAGGCTGCCGGAGTAATGGCGTGGGTGGCAGCGACGGCACGCGCGACGTAGTAAATGCCCCGCTAGGGCTAGAAAAGGCCCCTCGCCGCTCGCCGCTCTCCCTATTCTCGCCGTTCATCTCCTCGCCCTCACCGCACTCACTCTCATCGCCCTCGCCGCACTTCACCTAGACACCCCGAGACGATGCCTCGCGGGCTCTGTGCCTGCCGCAACTCGCCGTTGTACTGCCGACCCGCGAGCATGACGCGGGGCCACAGTGACGGCGATAGCGATAATGAGTTCCACTACGAGGAGAACGAGCAGCTTGCGCAGGAGGAGGCGGCACCCGAGCAGCAGCCGGCGCTGGAGGAGCCGGCGCCCGAACAGCGCAGGGGGAGGCGGTAGCCAATCTGGCCCGAGCAGGACGCGGCGTGCCACTCGTTGGAAACATGGCACAACGAGGAGGCGTTCCACCGGGTCCGCGCTGGCCTCGAGGAGGCGGCGGCAGTGGCCGAGGCTGCCGCTATTCGGGCATCCATGGAGACCCACCAGAGGGAGTAGGCGGAGCGCCAGGTCTACCGGCAGCTCACCGCAAACGCGGCATCGGATGCGCAGCAGGCCCTCGTCGCGCGGTACGAGAGCGACCGACGCAAGGTTGTCCTGCAGAGCGAGAGGGGTAACCATCATCCCTCCGAGCAGGCGCAGTTGCACCGGCTGCGGATGCAAGGCAGAGCGGAGCGGCGCTGGCTCGCTACGGTGGAGAACCCATCGCCAAGCAACCCATCGCCCTTCGCCGAGAACGACCACGAGGCTGGCCCCTCCAACATGCCGGCCTACGACGACTGCGAGGAGGACGACGAGGAAGAGGACGACGTCTAGGAGGAGGGCGACGACCAGGCCGGATGATCGCGGCGAGCCTCGGCCTGTCGTACTTTTTTTTAAGTTTTTTCAATGTTTTAGTTAAATTATGCCGTCTTTCTGTAAAAATATCGTCGAATCTATGAATTTGCGCCTATTTCAATGAGTTCGCCGTTTTTGTATTTATGTTGGCTATCTAAGTTAGAACATAGTTTGGATAATGTTTGAATAATGTTGGATGATGTTGAACCAAGTCATTCCAAAATTATTTATGCTCATTTGAAACCATCGCTTTATTCTCATGAGAAATGTGCTTCAAATAAGGTATGAAGCTAGGGTAGACACCCCCGTTTGAAATTTCATGAAAAATTCGACCTTGTCAAAATTATCCAAATAAATTGGAGGAGCAGCTATATCACATATAACAACATTATGCGTTGGATTCATGTCATTTTGATTTATTTGAATTATTTATGCTCATTTGAAACCATCGCTCTATTCTCATTAGAAATGTGCTTCAAATGAGGTCTGAAGCTAGGGTAAACACCCCCGTTTCTAATTTCATGAAAAATTCGACCTTGTCAAAATTATTCAAATAAATTTGAGGAGCAACTATATCACATATAACAACATTGTGCGTTGGATTCATGTCATTTTGATTTTTTTTGAATTATTTATGCTCATTTGAAGCCATCGCTCTATTCTCATGAGAAATGTGCTTCAAATGAGGTCTGAAGCTAGGGTAAACACCCCCGATTGTAATTTCATGAAAAATTCGATGTTGTCAAAATTATCCAAATAAATTTGAGGAGCAACTATATCACATATAACAACATTGTGTGTTGGATTCATGTCATTTCAAATATTTTTTGAATTATTTATGCTCATTTGAAACCATCGCTCTATTCTCATGAGAAATGTGCTTCAAATGAGGTCTGAAGCTAGGGTAAACACCCCCGTTTGTGCTTCAACATTTTTTGGCATCTTGTCTAAATCAGCCAAATTAATTTCCTAGACATCAATTCTACGTATATAGTGTAAATCTGAAGTACCATTATGTTTTGAATAATTCTTCTATTTTTTTAATATTTTATTTAAATAACATGGTTTAATAGAAAAATCATATGTAAAACAGATAAAAATCATCGCTGTAGTAAATCTAAAGTTTTATTATGTTTTGAATAATTCTTCTATTTATTTATTTATTTATTTAAATAACATGGTTTAATACTTAATAGAAAAGAAATCATATGTAGAATAGATAGAAACCATCGATCCCTATAGCCAACGGACCAACCAATCCGAGCGCAGAACGAGCATCTCGCGGATCGCTGTGGCTGCTAGCGCATCTGTCCGATGCAAGATTCCTTCTAGAAGGCGTCGATCCAACAACCCAGGTCGAATCTCTGGGTGTCCTTCTACAAGCTTTTCGGCTGTGTCAACAGAGGGTTGACCAAGCTTGAAATGAGCATACATAATTCAAAAAAATCGAAAAAATATAAAGCCGACGCACATAGTATTGTTATGTCATATAGTAACGAGAAAAAAAAATAAACCTGTCTTATAAAGAATGGAACGAAAAAGCCTTGTCTAATATGTGATACCTCGAACAGACTAGTAGAGAGTTCAAGGAAATGAGATGAGTTTCAAACATTTGGAAATGAAATATGGTAAAAAACTCACCAAAGCTTCATTTTGGAGTGACTAAGTAAGATCCAAAGTTACTTTTTCATTTTGATGTTTTAAACTTGTTTTATTTACGATTTTCTATTAAAACCATTATTATTCAAAAGAAAATAAATAATACGAATATTCATCCAATAAATTGTGAGGCTTCGGAATTACATTATATAGGTCAAATACAAGTCTAGGAAAAATATAAATAGGATTTATAAACAGTAGAACGAAAGCCTTCACTAAAATGTGATTCCTCGAATACAGTAGTAGTAGAGATTTCAAAGAATATGAGGTCGAAACATTGTGAATCTTCCGAAGAGGTGGGTTCTACCTTTTTGTTTTGTGTTCCTATGGGCTATCCTAACACAACCAAGCAAATAGTTTCACATTGCTACCCCTTTCGACGTCGTTACCGCGTGTTTCCGTATAAGTCCGGTATTTCTGGAGCGGGTAGGGTTTCACCGGGAGGGGGGCTACAAACCGTATGGATCCCAACACAAGCTAGGGGGTGCCATACCATGTTAGTATAGGTGTGTTGTCTGATTTAGATGTCAAAGATTTCTCTCCGAGGTGTGACCTGCTTCACCGGCATCCACTTCTCTCTCGTGAGTTTACATGCGCTTATAGGGTGAAACTCCAGTATCGGATGAAACATTGTGAATCTTTCGAAGAGGTGGGTTATACCTTTTTGTTTTGTGTTACTATGGGCTATCCTAGAACAACCAAGCAAATAGTTCCATATTGCTACCTCCTTTCGACGCCGTTACTGCGTGTTTCCGTATAAGTCCGGTATTTCTCCATTTGGTCTAGGGTTTCACCGAGAGGGGGGTTACGGAGCGTCTGGATCCCAACACAATCTAGGGGGTGCCAAACCATGTTAGTATAGGTGTGTCGTCTGCTTTGGATGTCAAAGATTTCTCTCCGGGGTGTGACCCGCTTCACCGGCATCCACTTCTCTCTCGTGAGTTTACATGCGCTTATAGGGTGAAACTCCTGTATTGGACGAAACATCGGGAATCTTCCGAAGAGGTGGGTTCTACCTTTTTGTTTTGTGTTCCTATGGGCTATCCTAGAACAACCAAGCAAATAGTTTCACATTGGTACCCCCTATCGATGTCGTTACCGCGTGTTTCCGTATAAGTCCGGTATTTCTCCAGCGGGTCTAGGGTTTCACCGGGAGGGGGGCTAAAGAGCGTCTGGATCTCAACTCAAGCTAGAGGGTGCCATACCATGTTTGTCGGGGGGTTACCCCCGAGTAGGGTAAAGGCAGGTGGTAAAGGCGACTGTCAGAAGAGAGGTTTGGTCGAGTAGCCGCCTACCCGGTACTTGCTACCCGGTTGACTGCTACTCGGTCTCACCTCAAGATGACCAGAAGGAAGAATCAATCAAGGTCTGTCCTTTCGAGTAGAAGAGTTGGCCCGAGTAAAATTGGCGGGAACCTACTCGGGCCAAAAAGTCAAAGGAGCCGTTCTGACACAGGATCCCGCGTATCCTGGGTCCGTACTTGGCAGTATTCGAACTACTGTTCATCTGGGACCGGCCTGCCTGACAGTGACAGCATGGAAGCAGGCCGTCGCAGGATAAGGGGGCCCTACTCTGTGTTTGGCACAGTGATACCAGTCTGTCCCCTTGTTTTGCCCAACGACTTTCCAGATGCAGCCAAGATTAGGAACCAAAGCTGTCAGCGGGAACCCGGAAGAAGGACGATGTGCGCACTATGTCGACACTTGTCTAGGTTTGGACGTATCCGGCTGGGCACCGGGTATATAAGGTGCCCCGCCGCCTCCTGCGAGAGGCAGGTTGAGATTGAACTGAGGAAACCCTAGGTTCTTGACCTAGTTCATCACTTAGAGAGGAGAGTGGCTACTCGGTAGCAAGAACATTGTACTGTGGCTACTCGGTGAGACACCAGAATACATAGAGAAAGGCAGGAGTAGGGGTTTTACCTCCTCACGAGGGCCCTGAACCTGGGTAGATCGTGTTGTTTGCCGTGTTTACTTCGTACCTCACGCGGCTACTCGTCGCGTGATCCCTCCCCGAGCACCTCCAGCGTCCTTCGTCCCCACATCTTTAGCCATCCCATGGCATCTGCCGTGACACCACCACGACAGTTGGCGCCCACCGTGGGGCAACCAGCGGCGCTGGTTGGAGTTTCTGTTCGGACGGGATCTTCTTCAGCGGAGCGAGTGGTCTGTGGCCTTGTCCATAGATTCGGCTCCTTCGACTTCGTCACCGACAACGCCGGCGATTTCGGCGGAAGGGCCATGCCGGAGGGCGGTTCGGTGATCTCCTTCGGCTCTCACCTCGTCTACGTCGCCACCGTCGCCAACCGCGTGTACCCCGAGCTGGTGCATGACGCGGAGGATCCTCCCGCGGTGATCGCTGCTCGCGGAAGGCCAGCGTGCCGCTCTGCGAACTGCGCTGAGGTGATGGTGACGGGCTTGGCGGCAAACACTGGCGCAGCCGCTACTGGCGCTGCGGCAGACGTCGAGGATCTTGCTGCACCGGCTGGTGGTGGCAGGGTTCACCGGCCCTATGAGAAGGAGAGCAACTTGCCGCCTTCCACGTCTACGGTCATTCCCGCGTCGGCTACGCGACCTGGCATGCCGACTCCCACCGACATCGAGCTTCTAGCCATGAGGGAGCAGCTCGAGCGGCAACGCCTGGAGCTGCTTGCCGAGCAGGCGGAGTTGGATAAGGTGAGGTTGGAGTTGAGTCTAGATCAGCTCGAGTACAACAAGGCTCACGGCTTCACGCCAGTCGTTAGGAGGGCTAGCAGAGTAGGTGCCACTTGGCGCAATCTTGGTGCCGAGATGGCGACACTTGTAGAGGCTCCTGCTCAGTCCGCCACCGCAAACACCTCCACTAGGCCCAGATATAGCACACCCGCCAAGACACTCAGAGCTGCAGAGGCTGTAGCTACCGAGTTGCCTCGCCTAGATGGCGATGCGCGTGTTAGGCAGCAAGAAAGGCTCAACGAGTTGGTGTTGGAGGCTGCTAGGCAGAATGAGGAGTTCCGGAAGGCCAACCCGGGTGCTGGGGCTTCGCAGGTGGTTCACTCGCACGCGGCTAGATCTAACGATCAGGCCTCGTCTCCGCATCCCAGCCGCGAGAAGAGCCGCAGCGGGCGTTCGGGCAGAGATAGGCAAATGCAGGTGTATGACCCGGCTGCTGCCGCGAGACAGCTTGCTGTGCCGCAGCAGCCCGGGCAGGAACACAACGCTGCAAGAGCAGGCTCTCAAGCCCATCAAGCTCAAAGCCGAGCCCGAGATGAAGCGCGCCCAGGTCCTTCTCGGCGTCCCGCTGCTCCGCCTACTCGGCAGAGGCAGCAGCCGAGCGCAGTGGCGCCAGTCGCCAACCCGGTGGAGCAACCTGCAGCTGTGCAGGTGGACAGGTATGATGATGGCTACTCGGCCATGGAGATGGCTGGCTATGATGTCCATGATCGTGTTGGCGAGCGCATGCTGGCACCGGGAGATGCGAGGCATCAGTTGGACCGGATCAGCTTGTCGGCGCGGCTGGAGAGCACGGGTCCTCCTGGCCCCGAGTGCTTTGGCCCGCGCATCATGAACGTGCCGTCCGTGAAGAACTTCCAGCTTGCAAGAGGCACCAAGAGCTACAATGGCAGCACCAAGCCTGAAGATTGGCTCAATGACTATGTCACCGCGGTCCATATCGCGAACGGCAACAGAAGATGGGCGGTGCGCTATGTCCCGCAGATGCTAGAGGGTCCAGCCCGCACTTGGCTCAACAATTTGCCCAAGAACAGCATTAACTGCTGGCTGGACTTCTCGGATGCCTTCATCAGCAACTTCACCAGCACATACAAGAGGCCGAATAGGCCACATCAGTTATCCGCTTGCAGGCAGCGAGAAGACGAGACAGACCGCGAGTATCTTACTCGGTGGAGTACACTGAGGAACACCTGTGAAGGTGTGAATGAAGCGCAGGCCATTACTTGGTTTGCGCAGGGATGCAGGCATGGCAGTATGTTGTGGCAGAGATTGCAGAGGGAGATGCCGAACACTCTGGCGGAGACCATCAAGATTGCGGATCAGTACGCACTTGGTGATCCCACTCAGCCACTGATGGACTCCTCTGAGCCGAGAAGAAACTTCAACAACGGCAAGCGCAACGAGTTCCGCAACAAGCGCCGAGTAGATACTCGGTATGATCCCGAAGAGGTGAATGCAGTGACAGTTGGAGCTGGTGGCAGCCAGAGGCAGAAACCTGCTGGAGCCTACGGGCAGAACCAGAACCAGGGCCAAGGCAACAAGAAGCCATTTCTCACCTCTCAGTCGGGTAGCGGGAACTCCGAGCAGCCGAAGAAGTTTGTCTTTGAGGACATGAAGGATGGCCCATGCAGTTTTCACACTCACCACCCTTCGAGGCCCGCTAACCACACTACTCGGCAGTGCGAGTGGTGGGATGTGATCAAGAGTGATGGCTTGCCTCCTCCTCCGCCTCTGCCAGCAGCCAATGCCAATGTGCAGCCTACTCGCGCACCCGCAGCTCGGCCGCCAGTGTACCCGAGAAGAGAGAATGTGAACCAAGTGGCTTTAGGAGCCAACCGCAACTTCAACAATGAGGGCTACCGCAACAACAACAACAACTACAACCGCAACAACAACAACAGAGGCAACAACAACAACTACCAGGGCAACAACAACAACAACAACGGCAACAATGGGGGCGGAGGCTCCAATCAGTACCAAGAGCACCACGAGAGCTACATGATCTTCACTTCTGAGCCAGTCGACAAGCAATCACAGCACAGGCGTGCCATGGAGGTCAATGCAGTGATTCCTGCTGTCCCTCACTACATGTATTGGTGTGACCAGGAGATCAGGTGGTCCCGAGCAGATCATCCCAAGGTGATGCCCAATCCGGGTAGCTATGCCTTGGTGCTGGATCCTACCTTCCTGGGTCCCGAGAAGAATGTGAGGTTCAGCAAGGTGCTAATCGACAACGGCAGCAGCATCAACATTGTGTACAAGGACACACTCGAGAAGCTTGGCCTGGCCGAGAACATGATGCTGCCTAGCAAGACCACCTTCCATGGCATTGTACCCGGGATCTCGTGCAACCCGATTGGCCGAGTGTGGATCGATGTGCTATTCGGCACCAGGGATAACTGCCGCACAGAGCGCCTGCAGTTCGAGGTGGTGGATCATCAGAGTCCTTACCATGCTCTACTCGGCAGGCCTGCTCTGAGCAAGTTCATGGCCTCTACCCATGTTGCATATCTGAAGATGAAGATCCCTGGTCCCAATGGCATCATTACTATCTCTGGTGATTACAAGAAGTCCATGGAGTGTGCCTCTGCTAGCTCTCAGTTGGCGGAGTCGATGGTGATTGCTGCCGAGAAGAAGAAGATGTATGAGGTGGTGGCCATGGCGCAATCCGCGCAAGCTAGCGCGCAAGGCGTGCCGAGTACCCAGCATGGGACTGCATTCCAGGCATCTCAGGAGACCAAGAAGGTGCAGGTTGACCCCGAGTTCCCTGACCGCGTAGCCATCATTGGCTCCGGGTTGGCGGAGAAATAGGAAAGCGAGCTCATCCACTTCCTCCGTGAGAATCGGGATGTATTCGCCTGGTCCAATGAAGATCTACAGGAGTCCCCGAGGGAGTTGGTTGAGCACTCTTTACATGTGCGTCCTGACGCCAAACCAGTGAAGCAGGCTATGCGCCGCTTCGGAGATGAGAGAAGGAAGGCCATTGGTGACCAGATCACCAAGTTACTGATAAGCAATTTCATCATGGAGGTGCTGCATCCGGATTGGCTAGCCAACCCGGTCATGGTCGAGAAGAAAAAGGAGGATCCCAAGGCTGCCACTGCATGGCGCATGTGTGTCGACTACACCGACTTGAACAAGGCATGCCCCAAGGATCCTTTCCCGCTACCTCGCATCGATCAGGTGATCGATTCCACTGCTGGTTGTGAACTGCTGTCTTTCATAGATGCCTACTCTGGTTTCCACCAGATTGCACTCAATCCTGCTGATCAAATAAAGACTGCTTTCATTACCCCGTACGGGGCTTATTGCTATCGTGTCATGTGTTTTGGCTTGAGGAATGCGGGTGCAACCTATCAGAGATGCATGCAGAAATGCTTGCACGACCAGCTCGGCAAGAATGTGCAGGTGTACGTAGATGACATTGTCATCAAAACGAATAAAACACATACTCTGCTTGCCGACCTGGAGGAAACCTTTGCTAACCTACGCAAGTACAAAATGAAACTGAATCCGAGTAAATGCACCTTTGGTGTACCGGCTGGAAAGCTACTCGGTTTTCTAGTTTCTAGTCGGGGCATTGAAGCCAATCCTTCTAAGATAAAAGCTATTGAGAGCATGTCTTTGCCGAGATCACTGAAAGATGTGCAGAAGTTCACAGGTTGCTTGGCATCTCTGAGCCGTTTTCTGGGCCGAATGGGCGAGAAGGCACTGCCTCTGTACCAATTGATGAAGAAAAGTGACAAGTTTGTCTGGACTCCGCAAGCGGACGTGGCATTCAATGAGCTGAAAGCAATGCTGGCTAGTGCTCCCATCTTGGCTAGTCCGCTACCCAAGGAGCCAATGCTGCTATACATTGCTGCGACTAACCGAGTAGTCAGTGTGGTGATCGTGGTGGAACGAGAAGAAGAAGGCAAGAGTGTGCAGCGCCCAGTATATTATCTCAGTGAAGTGCTGTCTAGTTCCAAGCAAAACTATCCGCACTACCAGAAGATGACCTATGGTGTGTACCTAGGCGCCAGGAAGCTGAAACACTATTTCCAGGAGCACCCCATCACTGTCGTGAGTTCTGCTCCCATCTCGGATATTATGGGCAACAAGGAGGCGAGTGGCAGAGTAGCCAAGTGGGCAATTGAGCTGGCCGCGTATGCACCCGCGTATGCGAGAAGAGAAGCCATCAAGTCTCAGATTCTGGCGGAATTCCTGGTAGACTGGGCCGAGGTGCAGTATGAGCCTCCTGCTCCAGTTTCTAACTACTGGAAGATGCACTTTGATGGCTCAAAGGTGAAGGAAGGCCTTGGTGCTGGCGTAGTGCTTACGTCACCTAAGCGAGATCAGCTCAAGTATGTGTTGCAGATTCACTTCAAGGCGTCCAACAATGTAGCAGAGTACGAGGCAGTGGTGCATGGTTTGCGAGTAGCAAAGGAGGTTGGCGTGCAGCGCATTATATGCTATGGTGATTCAGATCTGGTGGTGCAGCAAGTCTCGGGTACATGGGATGCTCTAGATGCCAACATGGCATCATATCGCTTCCTGGTGCAGTCTATGACTGAGTTCTTCGAAGGTTGTGAGTTCCAGCACATTCACCGAGCAGAGAACGAAGCAGCAGATGAGTTATCCAAGTTGGGATCTTCTCGGCAATCCATCCCGGCAGGAGTCGCCTTGGAGCATTTGAGGAAGCCATCCATCAAGCCTTCTCCCAACTCGGAATCCATATTTGTTCCTTCTCTGCCAAGTGAGGAATCTGACCCCATGGAGATTGATTGGGAGAATGCTACAGGAAACCCGGGGACTGCCGTCCTCTACTCGGGGACTGCCACTCCCTACTCGGGGACTGCCACTCCTTACTCGGGGACTGCCATTCCTTACTCGGGGACTGCCACTCCTTACTCGGGGACTGCCATTCCTTACCCGGGGACTGCCATTCCTTACTCGGGGACTGCCACTCCTTACTCGGGGACTGCCATTCTTTACCCGGGGACTGCCATTCCTTACTCGGGGACTGCCACTCCTTACTCGGGGACTGCTGTCCTTAACCCGGGGACTGTCGCATTCATTGAGGAAGTCCTTGCTAATCGGTCTGGGCTTCAGAGAAGTGCTCCCACCCCTAAAGAGCAACCAGAGGTACCCGTCCCAATGGAAGTGGACGAACCAGTGTTTCCCACACGGGAGACACCGAGTTGGGCCATGCCCATATTATCCTTTCTGAGGGACGGTACTCTGCCAGAAGATGAGGTGACTGCAAGGCAGATTCAGAGAAGATCCAAGGGCTACACTATAGTCCGAGATGTGCTGCACAAGAGAAGTACCACTGGCGTGCTGCAACGTTGTGTGGACCCGGCAGATGGAGAGGAGATCCTGGTAGAGATACACCAAGGAGAATGCGGGCACCATGCCTCTTCTCGGGCGCTAGTCCAGAAAGCTTTTCGGCATGGTTTCTACTGGCACACAGCACTGCAGCAAGCTGAAGACATCGTGAGGAAGTGCAATGGCTGCCAGATGTTCGCAAGTAAGATTCACATGCCTGCTTCCGAGCTGAAAACAATTCCTATCACTTGGCCGTTTGCTGTTTGGTGTTTGGACATGGTTGGGCCCTTTCAGCCGGCTAGAGGCAACATGACTCACATCTTGGTCATGGTGGACAAGTTCACCAAGTGGATTGAAGTGAAACCTATTCGGAGGTGCGATGGGGCCACAGCTGTGAAATTCATGAAGGATGTGATCCTGAGATATGGCTACCCGCACAGTATCATCACTGACAACGGCACAAACTTTGCTGAGGGAGAAATGGTGCGGTTCTGCAGAGATAAGCATATCCGACTAGACGTTGCGTCAGTCGCGCATCCCGCTTCCAATGGGCAAGTTGAAAGAGCAAATGGCATGGTACTGGCAGGCATAAAGCCAAGATTGATAGAGCCACTGCTGAAAACACCTGGGTGTTGGTTAGACGAGTTGCCAGCGGTGTTGTGGAGTCTAAGGACTACCCCTAACCGGTCAACCGGCTACACACCATTCTTCTTGGTATACGGGGCTGAGGCCGTGTTGCCAATAGACTTAGAGCATGACTCCCCCGAGTAACCCTCTACACTGAGGTGGAGGCGAGAGAAGCTCGAGAAGACGACGTTGACCTGCTTGAAGAAGCAAGAGAGATGACTCTGTCACGTTCGGCTATCTACCAGCAAAACCTGCGGCGTTATCACAGCCGAAAGGTGAACCCGAGGGTTTTTCGAGAAGGAGACATGGTCCTTAGGCTTGTGCAGCGCACAGCCGGGATGCACAAGTTGTCTCCTCCATGGGAAGGGCCTTTCATTGTGAGCAAAGCGCTGCACAATGATGCGTACTATCTTGTAGATGTGCGCCCACCACAGGCGAACAGGGCAGATAAATCCGGAGAGGAAACCAAGCGCCCTTGGAATGTAGCTCTACTCCGTCGTTTTCATTCGTAAGCAAAGATGTGTATGTACCCTCTTATCCGAGTTGAAATTCTACTCTGCAATCTGAAATTGTTCTCGGGGACTGCCCTCGTCCAAAATTGCTCTAAGTGTTTTTTACTCGGCCTTACCTGTTGCCTATTCGGTTGCTCTACTTCAAAATTCAAAGGTACATTGAGTACTGTGTTTAAACCTATATGCCAACTCTTCGACTTTGCTGCTGTCCGAAACCCGGCTTCATGGCAAGCAAGAGAACAAGCAAAAGGTCCATGAGCACAAGAAAAATTACTAAGGAAAGGAAAAGTGCAGGAACCGAGTAGGGTGTTTTTATTACTGTTCTGTGACTTGTCTTTTCGGCTAAGTGGTGGGCTGCGTTACTATGATTGTTTCTAAGAGGCTAAGTATTTGCAGCTCTACTCTTTAACTCTTGTGACTCGAATACCAAAAAAGCAACAAGTTGCGGGTAGAGCTGAGACGAAAAGGGAGAGTGAATAAGAAATGCAACTCGGGGACTCGCATGATAACGCAACTCGGCATCCAGCCCAGGTTGAACAAATTGATTAAGTTGGAAATAACAAAGTGGGAATAAAATTGAGTAGCAACGGAATAAAATAGTTTGATACATTTGCTCCCGGCATCCCGGGGATCTGATAAGTGTTGGAGTAAGAAATTTGCAGGATGAAATCAAATTCAGGTTGACGGGGCGTTCTCGGTGCTCGCCTTGGTTGCTTCGCCTTCCTCAGTGGCCATGGTGGCGTCCGCCTCTGCGCTGGCATCAGCAGTCCTCGCTTGCTCGGCGTCAGGCTCGGTGGCGAGCTGCTCAGAAGTAGCAGTGGCCACCGAGATGGGCGTTGTCGCGGAAGCAGATCCGGTCTCGGGGGCGTGGGTGCGCACCGTGTCGTCGAGTGCGGCTCCTGAGGAGGTGCCGAACTCGAGGGCAGCGGTGTCGATCTCCTCGGCCTCTTCATCGCTACTCGCGACGACTGCGGCCTTCCCCTTGCCCTGGGGAGAATCGAAGAAGCCCAACTCGGGATCTGTTTCTTCATCCTCCTCCTCGTCCTCCTCCATCTCGGTGTCGGGCTCAGGGAGGCCATCGATGAAGGTGGCCGTATCCTCGCACTCCACAACCTCATACGCAATCAGTTTGCGCGTGGTCACGCAGCTGGGATCCATCTCCCACTTGGAATTGGCGCGCTTCCCGCGGATGACCTGCATGTTCAGATTCTCGTACCAGGAGGCGACGCAGAGCAGCATCAGATCAGCGCCTGCCCGAGCTCCCGAGGCGCGCCACTTCTTCAATTCGGCCTTCACATTGCGCAGTTTCAGGGCAAGTCCACCAATGGTTGTCGGCGCGGGATCTTCAGGCCAGAATAGCTTGTGGAGCTCGAAGCCGACGCGCACCAGGTCGGTGCCCACGCCGGCTAGGCGTTCGAAGTGCCCTCGCATCACCAACAGGCTGTCCTCGATCTCGGCTCTGGTGTCCGCAGCCTCGCCCTTCTTAACACGAGCTGCTTGGGCCTTGGCCAAAGCAGGGGCGCAAGCGGACACGATGTCAGGAAAGATTTCTGCAAGAAGCAAGCGACAAGTTCAGTAACAGAATCACTGAAGAGGTATGACCGAGAAGAAGAGATGCAGAAAGGAAAGAACTTACTATTCAGCTCGTGGCGCAGCTGCTGCAGCTGGATCTTCCATGTTTCTTCATTGGACACGTGCCTCTCCTCGAGCAAGCGGAGCCCATCCAGCTGAGAAAAGAGCCCAGCATTGGCTTTTTTCAGCACCTCGCACTCCTGCTCGAGGGTTTTCATCTTGGCATTGAAGGTTGTCTCGGCTTTTGCCTTCTCGGCGATGGCTCTGTCCCTCTCGTCACCAAGCTTGACAGCATCCTGGAGTGCCTTCTGCAGCTGGAGTTGCAGCGTCTCCATCTCGGTGGTGTCTGCACTCTGCAGAGCTGCAGATTGGCTTACTAGTCGCACCTCCACTTCAGCTGGTTTGAGGCAATCTTGATGCTCTAAAACAAACTTCTTATGATCTTCTGAAAAGAGCAAAGCACGGTTAGCAGAGAAGCGAAAGGAAGAAACAGATACAAGGGCGAACCGAGTAGACGGTGGTTTACCTTCAAGCTTCTTGATGGTGGCCTCGCCATTCTCGACAAAGGCACGGCAGTTCGAATGCTCGTCAACCAGGGCCTTCAGTTTACCTACAGAGTAGAGATGGTTAACGAAAAAGCAATAGCGGGCGTAAACAAAAAACGCAAGAACCGCGTAAGCGAGAAGCGTACCTTCCACCTCGGACAGCCTCATGGTACTGTTCATAACTTCCTTGTCGGCTTCCTCGGCGCTCACCTTCTCCTTCTCAAGGGCGGCAATACGCCTCTTGGCAATGGCGTGGTTCCAGAGAAGTTGGCGGTGCAAGTTGGTCCGCTTCAGTACACTATTCTGAGAAGCAAAAGAAACAAGTGTCAGGCAAAGTATTTGAGATTCCACCCGAGAAGGCGGCTACTCGGGAGAGTGTCCGCCTACTCGGCCAGAATCTCGGGGACTGGGTGATGGATAAGGAAAAGAGGAAGAGTAGAAAAGAAGTGAAGATGCAACTCGGAAAAGATAAGTTAAGGCTTACCGCATAAGACTGCTCGAGATCTTCTGCGTTCTTGCGGTGCACGAACATCTTGGCAGCCAGAGTAGCAGAAGTGGTCGAGACGGTCATGGGTTTGCAACCCAAGTCCACCTTGTTCCAGTCCTGGCGCATGTGGTCGATGTCGCCCAAATCGATGCCGTTCCAGTTGGGGTTGCCGAGAATCTTGCTATCCCATTTGGCATCGATGAAGCCAATGAGGTCGAGTACCTGCTCAAGGCTCTGGGATGTTACCGCCTGATCTTGAGCTCCACGAGAAGCGATGGAGACGGATCTGTCTTGGTTTGGGGCCGGGGGCCTGAAGTCCACCGCCACGGCTTTCCTTCCCTTCTGAATAGCAATAGTCCGGTCTGTGGGGGAGAAGCCGATCTGATGCTGTTGGCTGACCTTCACCATGTAATCCGGGTAGACGGGCTGATCAGCTATGGTAGCAGCAGGAGGAACCGCACTGGGATTGCGGATAACCAGCTGCCTGGACTGGCCAGCTGGTGTCGGCGGCGGCTTGTCGGCAGCTTTCTTCTTTGCTTTCTCCTTCTGAGCAGTCGGCTTCTCGGAGATTGGCTTCTCGGTTTTCCCTTCCTCGGCTGCCTTCTTCTCGACTGCCTCCTTCAGAGCATCTAGGGCTTGTTTCCTGGTTACTCGCCCGGCAGGAGGGCTGGCTGCGTCCTTGGTCTGTGGCACCAAGGAGGAATCTGGCGGTGCAGAGCCTTGATCAATGGGTGGCACCACGGACCCACCACTTTGTGCAGCATCTGGTTGCGCGCTACTCTGTGCAGCGCCTGGTTGCGCACTGCTCAGGGGATACTCCTCAGTCATGGCTGTATCTTCTACCCGCTGCTCGGCAGCGGGATCCTCTTGTCCGGCAGCGTCTGTGGCTGGCTGCTCCTGTTCGGCTTCTTGCCGCTCGACAGCGGCGTCATCACCGTGCATCTCCTGATCACGGTCTTGGTTCCCCTTGGCGGTGTCGGCCGGAGGGGAAGGTGGCCTCTCTTGATGAGCAGTGCCCTGCGCCTCCTGTTCGGCGCGGGATTGCTGCTCTGTGTCAGTGGTTTGGGCATCAGTGCCCTGTGGTGGTGCATTGACGGCATTGTTCTCGTCGCCATCGAGGTCGATTAACTTGTCGACATCGATGGCAGTCTTCTTCTGAGTCTCGCTGGATGCAAGAGCGGCATCCGCGTTCAAGGGGGCTCTGAAAAGGAAATTGGAATCAAAGATAGGAAAAGGGCAGAGGAAAACAAGAGAAAACAGTGAAGGAAAAGGATTGGGAGTCAACCGAGAAGAACAAAGCAAACTGAAACATGCAACCGAGAAGAAACTTACGCGGTGGTGGAGGGAATTGTTCGCCTTGTTCTCTTCACGACCGCCTTCTTGGTCGCCTTCTCGGTCGCCTTCTTCTTCTTGGCGGGGGGCTCTAGGGCGCCGCTGCCGGCCCGCTTGCGGGTAGCAGGTGCGGCAACTGAGAGAGGATTGACCTCAAGGGCTCCCTCGTCCTCATCCTCGTCATCATCCTCAGCATTAGCAGTATCTGAGAAATAGAGAGGAAGAAAGGCATTTCAGAAACAGCAGGCAAAGGGCTTGTGCCTTTCGCAGAGAGAAAGCGCGAGTTCAGTTACCTTCTAACTCGTCCTCGGACCAGTCGCGGAGAGACGTTTCGGCAGGCTGCTTCTCGGTCGAGGGGAAATGAGGAAGATTGATCTGATCCACGGTCTCGAGGGAGGCCTGGTCATCTTCTTCTCGGTCATCTGACCAATTAGCCTCAAAGCACGCAAAGCTTTCAGCTAGCTGGCGGTCAAGGATCTGGAGAAACAGAGAAACATGGCAAGTTAGCCGAGTAGCGAGGAAGCATTCTACTCGGATGGGCGTGCAAACACAAAGCACACTAAGCCTAGGGAAATTCGCTAAGTATCCTACTCGGCAAGGCGTGCAAACAACAAGCATATTGAGCCTAAGTATTTCTCCTAAATATTCTACTCGACAAGGCGTGCAAACATCAAGCATACTAAGCCTAGGCAGTTCGATAGAATAATCTACTCGGTGCAGAAGGCAATTGCTAGTCGCAGCCAAGAGAGAAGATTTTCTACTCGGATTGCATAAGAAGGAAGCAGAGAAGGGAGAGCGTACCCGGGGAATCGGCTTCGTGCGGCTGAAAGGGGTGAAGCCGTACTCCCAGTCGTCGGGGAGACTCGTGGTCAGAATAGACCTTGCGTGATCGGCGACCTCCGCGTCGCTGAGCTCGAGTGTGGTCGTGCGGGTGCAGTCGCGAGGGCCTCCCAGATAGCACATTGGATGGGAGCGCCGCTGCAGCGGCAGCACACGATTCTTGATCCAGCAAGCGACGGGATCGTCGCTCCTGAGCCCTTGGCCGATGAGGTAGGCGAGCTGCTCCTCCATCTGTATCGCGTTGCGGTCGTTGGAGGGCTTCGTCTTCCAATTCTGCCCGGTTGGAGCTCGGTTGCTCCACGCGGGCAGATTGATGCGATCCACTATCGGTCCCCCTTCCGTGGCGGGGATGTTCTTGACGTAGAGGAACGATTTCTGCCACATACGGACGGAATCCAACCCCTTGATGCGAGGATGGTTGCTTCCCGCCCGCTGCAGCATCATGGCGCTGCCGGTGTCGGTTACCCGACTGCTACCGGCCGCGCCGTCCTTTTTCCCCTTACTCTGCTGACGGAGGTGGAAGTATTTGAGCCAAGTCTCCACCGTGGGGCGGACGCCTAGAAAGGCCTCGCACACCACGGTGTGATAGGCTAGGAAGACAATGGCGTTTGGGGGAAGGTGGTGCATCTGGACACCGAAGTGATCCAGGAAGGAGCGCAGGAAGTCCGATGCCGGCAAGCCGAATCCTCGCGCGAAGTGCGCGAGGAAGACGACACGCTCGCCCTCCCGCGGGGCCGGAACGAGCTCACCGTCGGACGGCCGGCACTGAACACCGGGAGGAACCCTCCGGGTGTTCACGAGCCAGGCGCAGTCATCGACGGTGACGTGCGAACCAGCCCAGCCGGCGCGAGCAGCCATGGCAAGGGATGAGCGAATGGTGGAGAGTGGAAGAGATTGGGTGGAGGAAACGAATCCGCAGCGGCGCAAGGAGTTGCGCGGCGGCGGAGAGCTCGACGGCGAAGAGGAAACAGGGGAGAGAAAAGGGAAAGTGCGGAGGAGGAAGAAGGGGAAGTTACCGGTGGGGGTATTTATACCCTCGCCTCAGGCTACCGTTACCATCGGGGTAGTGGGATCAATCGTGGCCATGATTCCCGTGTGGTGGGGCCTGTGGCCGGATAGAAACGCACGCAAGCGCGGAACGCGCGCGTAACGGCCACAGTTGATCCCACGACCAGATCGTGGGATATTACTGCGCTTGATGGGACATGACGAGCCTGTGGGCCCGCTCCGTGAAAACTGGGCGCGTGGCACGTCGTGTCCTGGGCAACGAGACGTCGGGGTCGCGGATGCTTGGCACATGTCCAGTTGCGACACGGAAGGCTGGATTATGCTCTGCGCTGCAGAGACGCTAGAGGAGAAATTCTCTAAGTCTTTTTACTCGGTTACAGAGTAGAAAGCAGGAGCTATTCGGAAGACAGGAAGCTCAAGGTACTTTCTAGAGTACTACTCGGAAGTCTTTTACTCAGCATCTTGAGGTTCAAGGGCTATGTTGCAAAGATTGGTTTTAAGCTGGCAGAGCCTAGTGAACGAGTTCGCAAGACTCAACCAGCTTCGGGGTCTGCTGTCGGGGGGTTACCCCCGAGTAGGGTAAAGGCAGGTGGTAAAGGCGACTGTCAGAAGAGATGTTTGGTCGAGTAGCCGCCTACCCGGTACTTGCTACCCGGTTGACTGCTACTCGGTCTCACCTCAAGATGACCAGAAGGAAGAATCAATCAAGTTCTGTCCTTTCGAGTAGAAGAGTTGGCCCGAGTAAAATTGGCGGGAACCTACTCGGGCCAGAAAGTCAAAGGAGCCGTTCTGACACAGGATCCCGCGTATCCTGGGTCCGTACTTGACAGTATTCGAACTACTGTTCATCTGGGACCGGCCTGCCTGACAGTGACAGCATGGAAGCAGGCCGTCGCAGGATAAGGGGGCCCTACTCTGTGTTTGGCACAGTGATACCAGTCTGTCCCCTTGTTTTGCCCAAGGACTTTCCAGATGCAGCCAAGATTAGGAACCAAAGCTGTCAGCGGGAACCCGGAAGAAGGACGATGTGCGCACTATGTCGACACTTGTCTAGGTTTGGACGTATCCGGCTGGGCACCGGGTATATAAGGTGCCCCGCCGCCTCCTGCGAGAGGCAGGTTGAGATTGAACTGAGGAAACCCTAGGTTCTTGACCTAGTTCATCACTTAGAGAGGAGAGTGGCTACTCGGTAGCAAGAACATTGTACTGTGGCTACTCGGTGAGACACCAGAATACATAGAGAAAGGCAGGAGTAGGGGTTTTACCTCCTCACGAGGGCCCTGAACCTGGGTAGATCGTGTTGTTTGCCGTGTTTACTTCGTACCTCACGCGGCTACTCGTCGCGTGATCCCTCCCCGAGCACCTCCAGCGTCCTTCGTCCCCACATCTTTAGCCATCCCATGGCATCTGCCGTGACACCACCACGACAATGTTAGTATAGGTTTGTTGTTTGCTTTGGATGTCAAAGATTGCTCTCCGGGGTGTGACCTGCTTCACCGGCATCCACTTCTCTCTCGTGAGTTTACATGCGCTTATAGGGTTGTATCGGACGAAACATCGGGAATCTTCCGAAGAGGTGGGTTCTACATTTTTTTTTGTTCCTATGGGCTATCCTAGCACACACAAGAAAATAGTTCCACATTTCTACCCCCTTTCGACGCCGTTGCCGCGTGTTTCCGTATAAGTCCAGTATTTCTCCAGCGGGTCTAGGGTTTCACCGGGAGGGGGGGCTACAGAGCGTCTGGATCCTAACACAAGCTAGGGGGTGCCATACCATGTTAGTATAGTTATGTTGTGTTCTTTGGATGTCAAATATTGCTCTCCGGGGTGTGACCCGCTTCACCGGCATCCACTTCTCTCTCGTGAGTTTACATGCGGTTATAAGTTGAAACTTTAGTATCGGTCGAAACATCGGGAATCTTCTGAAGAGGTGGGTTCTACGTTTTTGTTTTGTGTTCCTATGGGCTATCCTAACACAACCAAGCAAATAGTTCCACATTGCTACCCCCTTTCGACGTCGTTACTCCGTGTTTCCGTATAAGTCCGGTATTTCTCCAGCGGGTCTAGAGTTTCACCGGAGGGAGGCTACAGAGCGTCTGGATCCCAACACAAGCAAGGGAACCAGATCCTCTTACTTTGACCACCTTACGTTCTCTGAATATCTCCCCATGACACGTGGGTCCGGTGTGTGATGAGCTCCATTTGTCAGTGACGTCAGAGGATCCCGTTCCCGCACAGAGAAGCGCTTGTCTCAGCGTCTGTAGGACGTTGCCGCCGTAGTTTGCATGCACGGACTCGATCTGAACCGTTCCTTACGATCAAATGATTGAAAATGACGCGGTGCATGGACTGGGTGTTTTGTCTCAATGTAACTGCATGCAACAATGGACACTGTCTAGTGGGGCCCCGTTCACGAGCCCGGTGCATGCAGCCCTCGACGCAGCCCTGCACGCCTCGTTTTTTCAGAGTAGACAACGTCGCAGAAGAAGAAAAGAGTAAACAACGTCGCGTCGCTTTTGCAGCCCTGCACGCCTCGTTTCAGAAACATGAGTCGCGTCGCATTTGCAGCCCTCCACGCCTCGTTTTCAGAAAGTACGCATCAATGCACACATCTAGGCAGGATTTGGCGTGAGACTTTGGATTTCATCTCTTCACCTCTTTAATACACACATGCAACGTCGTATCACTTTGACTGCCTAATGCACGCTCGAACGCCTACGCCTAATGCACGCACCTCTTTGACCATGCATCGCCTATTCTACACTGCATCCAACGTCATGCAGTTGCTTCATCTACCCCAATTAATTCACGTCTCATCGTGTCTTTAAATAGCCCGTTTCACTCGTCCTCCATCTTCTCTTCCCTCTCCAGCCCCTTTGCCTTCTCTCCTTTCAAGCCCCGAACACCATCCACCATGTCTTCCTAGTCTCTCCCTTCAAGCCCCGAGTCTGTCACCGACGAGGACAACCAACCCCAAGGATCGGCCTTGGTACGAGGCCGATTGGACCTCAAGAAGGAGACGCGGCTCGAGAAGAAGGAGCTTGAGGCGGAGGAGAAGAACGAGGAGAAGGCGGAGGAGAAGGCTCTCCGTGCCCGCATCAAGAGGTCCTGTGAGGCCTCGGAGGAGAGGATGCGGGAGGAGAACCGCCGCGCCCGGGCCAAGCAAGAGACGACGACCAGGGCGGCGGAGTGGAAGAAGTAGGGCGGCGGAGGGCGGGAAGGGCTTCCGCATGCAGAGCGGGAGCAGTTAGGGCTAGTTTTTTTTTTTAAATTAAATGTAATATCCGTCGGGCCACTGAATATATGTAAAGTGGGGCCAATTATCCTTTCTAATTATGTTTAATTATATATAAAGTTATGTTTACTTATATTTGTCCAAATGTACCCACTGTTTATTAATCACTAAATTATGTATAAAGTTATGTTTACTTATAAATGGATAATATGTAGTCTGCATGTAGTGATTAATAAATATAAGTGGAGATGACATGGACAATTGATTTGCTAGAAGAATGGATGATGTGGATAGTTTGCATGTTGAGATAGAAAAATCATTAATGCATGTTAGTGGGTTTTGCTTTATAAGAAGTATAGATTTGTCCGAATGTTTAAATTATATTTATCCAAATGTTTAAATTATTTTTGTCGAAAATTTTAAATTATATTTGTCCAAATGTTTAAATTATATGTTTCCAATGTTTAAATTATTTTTGTCCACTGTTTGTCCGTGCTAGTATACACTGGGCCTCATTTAACATTGGGCCGCAGACAACGGTCGACAGATGGGGCCCACATGCCGCGCCAACCGTCAACAACTGGGGCCCACAAGCCGCGCCAACACTCAACAGCTGGGGCCCACAGGCCGCGCCAACTGTTCTATGATGGGTCCCACAGGTCAACATCCTAACGGGGGCAGAAAGTTTCGGTGGGAGCAGCGAAACGAGTCCTTACGCACGGACTAGGGGCAAAACTGGGGTCGACTCGGCGCTAGGGTCAAAACTGAGGTCGTGGTACCAACTGAGGGCAGCCTGTTAAATAACCCTTTATATTGATATAGAAGAAGTAAACATTGGAAGGCCATAAAGGCCGGGTCAACAGAAAGTCAAGCCGTAATCTCTCCCAGGTGCTTGGCTCCTTCCAGGATCCAGTTCCTGCTCTCATCTTTCACCTTTTGGAAAAGATCCCAAGGTGCGGAGAATTTGCTGTTAAACACTCTAGCATTGCGCTCGTTCCAGAATTCCCAAGCAATCAATATAATGGCTGACTTCAGGCCCTTTGGGTGGGTAGATAGAGCAGCGGCCAACTCGTCCAATATTGAAGGACGGTGGGCCTGTCCGAACCCAAGCATTGCATCAGAGAAGGGCAAGAAAGCCAAAGAATCGTGGCCTGCCATATGCGCTTGGAATATCGACACTCGAAAAGGATGTGCCTGGCGGTCTCCCGCTAACCACGACAGAGCTGGCAAAGGGGGGAGTGAGGCCACCCCGGACGGCCAGGTGGTCCGATGTCCACAGTCTGTTCTGCACCACCAACCACGCAAATACACGACATTTAGGGGGTTCCCACACCTTCCAGACGATATTTCCAAAGGACACAGCCGTCGAGCCTAAGAACTGCGCTCTATATGCCGACCCAGTCGAGTACTTCCCATTCGCCGTCATTGTCGAGATAATGGAGTCTTCCATGCCTGGCACAAGAGTGATCCCCTGTAGAAGTTCCCAGAGGTTGATGAACTGCACACTGTGCTCAATATGGTGAAGGTACTCAGTACAATATCAGCCATCCAAAGCATCTTGGACAGATATTTTCTTGCGCTTGGAAGCCGAAAAAACCATAGGTGCAACCGATCTAGGAGTTTCGCCATTAAGACACGAGGAATTCCATAAAGAAGCCTTCTTGCCATCCCCAATCGTCACCCTAGTGGAGGCGTTAAACAAGCCCCTGTCCTTCTGATCATTTGGAGTTTCCAAGACAACCCAAGACTTATCCGTAGCAACTCACTCGTACCACAACCAACACAGAGAGGATCCCAAGCCCCTCAAACTTCTTGGGGGCAACAGACCTTGTCCCAGCTGACTTTGCACTTACCCGCGCTGACGGTCTCGCTGCAGGCTCATAGCATCCCGCGACGGATCTTGTCGAATGCCTTCACCGTACCCCTGTCCACCTTGATGGCCGTAAACAGGAAGATGGGCATGGAGGGGAGGACCGATTTCACCAGCTCGATGCAGCCTGCTCGGTTGAGGAACTTCACCTTCCATGGAATGAGCTTAGAGGCCGCCTTATAAATGTATGGCTGCAAATCCGCCTTCTGCAATCTTCCTAGCGAAAGCGGCAACCCAAGTTAGTTGCTGGGGAAGTTGGCGAGGGTTGCCGGGAAGTTGAAAAGTGTCGATGTGAGGTCCAAATCGGCGCATCGGATTGGGGCCACGGAGCTCTTAGACAAATTAGTCACCAAAACCGTGACCTCCCCAAAGTGTTGCAGCAGAGCCGAGAAATTCATATCTGGATGTGGCGGAAGAGCTACGCCTCTGATATTATAGCATGTGAAATAGGGATATTCAATCGGTTCTACTCGGTGCCCTATCGAGGCCGAGTGTTCTCGTATATGTAATAGAGGCGATGTGGCCTCGAGCGTACAAGGAGGACTCCTGGTCAGACTCTTATTTAACCCCTAGTCGGTTTTATATGCCAACCCACTGGGTTACAATATCTATCTCTAAGGACTGTGCCAATGGAGGTTTCTTAGCGTTGTATTCTTGGCAAATTGCTTATGTGGCATAGGAATTAATGGAGAGAGAGAGGTTGTATCTTAGCTAAGATACAACCTTTGCACACGGCCATAGGCAAAAATAACTCCTAGCCCAATCATATGCATGCATGTAACAAAAATCATTAATTTAGATACTACCCATAAGAAAAAATGTATTGACATAGTTGTGTCTTACATTTTTATTATGTCTATGATAACGTGCTTAGAAACAGTGCATTGACACAGGCCTAACAGGGAGCGGGGCATAGGGAGGAGGCTAGGTAGTGAAAGAGGATCTAGATTGGATCTGGGTATGGAGAGAGACGAACGGACAGAGGGTGTGGCTGTGCGTGTGTTTCGGGTCATGGCTTGGGTTTGCTGCAACGTAGACGGTTGAGATGGTCCAGTCGGAAACGCGGAGGTGATCCGCGGTGTGGCATTTCTTGCGATCTCATTGGCTGCGGACGGTGAGAAAATAATTTCTAGAGGCGGATCCCTCCGCAAGCAGTGCCTCGCGATCGATAAGTCTCCCTCGAAATTCCGTTTGGCGGTCAGGTACGAGACATGTGCATCTACGTGCGTGCGTACAAGCACAACACAAGTAAAATATGTTTGGCCGTGCATGACAACACGAGCACCACATATGTAGTATATGAACACGCCTTACTTTTCATATTGTGTAAAGGTATGTCCAACAAATTTCATCGAGGCAAAACAAGTCTCGAGAATGTAGTGCGTCAAACGGAAACCCGTGGAGGTATATAGCGCACCTCAAGTATGCACAACCGGCCGTACCAGTGGCAGATCAATTCTAGTACTCCCTCGTCCAAAAATTAATTGCCAGAAATTGTGATCTTAATGAATAATTATGGAAAACCCTATGAGAGTACCCGATTAATTGGAATAAAGGACTGGTTGCCGAATTCATCACTTTATGGAAAATGTATCATTAAATTGGATGCTCAGATGTATACTCCCAGTATTTGTAACCAAAACACCTAAATTGCGTGACACCCTAAGGGTGAGACGATCTCATGAAATTTCCGTTCCAACTCCCTATTTGCATGCTGCCAATAACCTCGCTGCCCTACAATGCTAATGATGACTTCCCACATGTAACTTGGCACCCTGAATTCCCGTTCAACCAACTCCTATATATAAGCAAATAATTGCATTTCTCCCGAGCCCTGTTCTTCCCCTCTTCCACCTGCCGAAAGTAACACATCTACTCCCTCCGTTCACAAATAGATGACTTTCATTTGTCCAAAAGGGGATGTATCTAGACATGGTGTCTAGATACATCCACTTTTGGACAAATGAAAGTCATCTATTTATGTACGGGGGGAGTACCTCCCTTCCCGGAGTGCTGCCGATGCTGGATACCAGCTTCTGCCTGGCCATCGCCCCCTTCTCCCTCCATCATGCTCTGTCATGCGTACGCTCCTCCATGGCCATGAAGCTTCACTGCCGCGTTCTGCAGCCCGGGTGCTGTGCGGGACAGTACGTGCACAACACCCTGGTCTTGTTATCGCAAACTCGGCTGTCTCGGGAACGCGCGGATGGTGTTCGACGAAATGACTTTGAGGGATGCGGTCTCCTGGAAGGCGTGGCAGGCCAGCAGGGGCCTCTCAGAGTGCTGTGTTCGCCTGATATCCATGCCCAGGGATGACTCCCTCTCTCTCTTGAGGAATGTGCCGCCGTGGCGCGTGACGGAGTGAACACTGCTTTGACGATGTGCCGCGTGCATGCGCACTTCAACAAGAGGCACATACGCACCGTTGCCCCGCCATCTTCATATGTACTCATAATTTTATTAGGTTCCCTGGTTAGATGAGTTAGTGATATCATGTCATAGGAAGTTGCATTTTCATTTTTCACCCTTGTCATATTAATCAGTATCCTTTGCCAGCAAATTTTCATGTTGAAAATTTTCTTATTTTTAGTTCCCATTTTACACCACATTTAGACTCCTGTGTCATATCTAATTAGGGTCATAGTGGGAGAGGCAGCAGCCCACCCTGGAGAAGGTGGACAGGGTGGTTACCACGGTGGATTGGGAGGAGCTTTTCCCGGATGCTTTCCTCACAGCTATCTCTTCTGGCCCCTCGGATCACTGCCCGTTGGTGCTCAGGCTCGCGCCAAACCTTCAGAGAGGTCATAGATTCCAGTTCCAGCCTTTCTGGACAAAGGTGGAGGGCTTCCAACAGGTGGTGCAGGAGGCCTGGAGCTCAGTGGGGCACGAGCCTAACCCCTTCAAGAGGCTTGATTTAAAGCTTAGGGCTACTGCGAGGTCACTCTCACGGTGGAGTTCGAAATTCATTGGGAACATCAAACTGCAGATCTTGATAGCCAATGAGGTGATCCTGCGCCTTGAGGGAGCAATGGACATTAGGCAGCTGTCTGGGGAAGAACAGGGGCTCCGCAGGCTGCTTAAGAAGAAACTCCTTGGCCTCGCTTCCCTGGAGAGGACTATTGCCCGACAGCGTTCCCGCCTGATGTGGCTGCGGGAAGGAGATGCCTGCACGCGCTTCTTCCACCTCCACGCTAGTCACCGGAGGAGGAAGAACTTCGTTGATGACCTACTAGTGGATGGAGTCCGTATCACGGAGCATGGAGAGAAGGCGGTTGCGGTGGACGATTTTTATGACGACCTCCTAGGTGTTGATCCGGATAGACCCTTCTCCCTGGATCTTGACCTCCTTCGACTCCTACGGTGGACCTTCGGCACCTTGAAGGGAACTTCACGGTGGATGAGGTTAGGGCGGCAATTAAGGACATGGCGATGGACAAATGTCCCGGGCCGGATGGCTTTTCGAACAGATTCTTTGCCTCCTGCAGGGAGGTGGTCGAGAGTGATGTTATGGCGGCCTTTGATTCCCTTTCACGACTCGACACCCGGGGGTTCAGCTCAGTCAATCAGGCTTTGGTCACTCTTTTGCCAAAGCAGGTGGAGGCGGAAGAGATCCGCGAGTTTCGGCCGATCAGCCTCATACATAGCTTCCCCAAGTTGATGGCTAAAATCTTGGCGCGCAGACTGGCACGACTCTCCCAAGTTTGGTGGGTTCACATCAGAGTGCTTTCATCCGTAGAAGATGCCTGCATGATAACTTCCTGATGGTCCAAGGGATAGCGCGGAAGCTGCACGGCTCCCGGACGCCGGCCGTCCTTCTTAAGCTAGACATTACCAAAGATTTCAACACAGTGGATTGGTCCTTTCTGCTGGAGGTGCTGCGGAAGATGGGATTTGGTGATCGTATGATCACGTGGATTTGTGCGCTGCTGGCCACAGCATCGACACGCATCCTGCTCAACGGCCTGCCTGGGGGCCGTATTAAGAACATGCGTGGACTTAGACAGGGAGATCCGCTATCCCCGCAGCTCTTTATTTTGGTGATGGAGGTGCTACACCATTTGATTGAGCTTGCCGCGAGAGCAGGTTATCTAGCGCCATTGGCGGGGGAGGGCCTTAGACAGCGGACCTCGTTCTACGCAGATGACGTGGTCGCTTTCTTGCACCCCTCCTGCTTGGACCTGCAAACCTTTGCATCGCTCATCGCTGACTTTGGGTTGGCGTCGGGACTGCAGACAAACCTGCAGAAGTGCTCGGCGCATCTTATCAGGTGTGGACCTGAGGTGGATGAGCTGGTTACCCAGGGCTTCGGATGCCCAGTTAAATCCTTTCCCTTTCGCTACCTGGGGTTGCCCATGTCCTTGAGGAAACCCACGGCAGCTCAGCTGGAATATTTGGTGGACAAGGTAGCGGGAAGACTACCTGGGTGGAATGCAAACCTTATGAATCGAGGTGGGAGGCTCGAACTGGTAAAAACCACGTTGTCAGCAATCCCAATCTTCTCGATGATGTCACTGGATCTGCCAGTGAAGACGATCACCGCTCTGGACAAAGTCCTTAGGGGATTCCTCTGGAAGGGGCGCAAAGAGGTTCGAGGTGGGCACTGCCTTGTCGCGTGGAATAAGGTCTGCATGCCTAAGGAACTTGGTGGGCTTGGGATCCCCAACCTCCGGCTTCTCAACCTTGCTCTGCGGGCCCGCTGGCTGTGGCTACAACGAGTAGATCCCTCTAAGCCGTGGAAAAGTCTTAACATCCAAGTCCCACAGGCCTCGCAGCAGCTCTTTGAGTCAGCCACCTCCTCGATCATTGGCGATGGGAGGGACACTTTCTTCTGGACGGATAGATGGCTGCCGGGGGGGGGCGCATTAGAGACATGGCGCCTAATCTTTTTGCCAAGGTCTCGAGGCGTGCTGTCAAGACGAGGAAGGTCCGGGATGGGGTGCAGGGTGGCTGGCTGGCTGATCTCTCCCGGATCTAGGTGCCACGGCTTTGCAGGAGCTGTTCTCCCTGGCAGGGCATCTGGCCGAGATGGTCCTAGTGGAGGATGTGCCAGACGCTTTCAGGTGGAATTGGGAGCAGGATCACATGTTTTCTGCACGTTCGGCTTACTTGGCTTGGTTTGAAGGGACCTTGGCATTCAGTGGAGCGCGGCAGATTTGGAGGACCCGCGCGCTAGCTAAGTGCAAGTTCTTTCTCTGGCTCGCGCTTCGGGGCCGCTGTTGGACAACAGATCGGTTGGGGAGGCGTGGGCTTCCGGCGCCGTCGGCGTGCCCCTTCTGCGACCAGGAAGAGGAGGACATAAACCATCTTCTGCTGCGTTGCGTTTTCGCTCGGGAGATTTGGTCGGTGTTTCTGCGGCATTGGGGGAAGGACCGGTGGACCCCCACCCCTGCTGAGGAACTAGGGGACTGGGTTGCCTCTAAGGACACCAACCGCGACTGGGGAACAGCAGTAGCGCTCATCTGCTGGACCTTGTGGAGACACAGAAACGATATAGTCTTCAACGGTGTCACACCCTCGGTGGAGGTGGTGATCCAAGCCATTGTGAGCGAAGCTGAGGTGTGGCGCGCAGCTAGACTTTTTAGGGCTAGCTTAGCGAGGGGAGATAGGTGGAGGGTTCGGGAGTAGTCCATCCCCTGGGTTTTTTCGGTGGAGTGCGTCCTCGGCGTCTGTGCCGACCGCGTTGTATGTGGGCTTCTTGCCTTCCCCTCTTGAAACCGATACGTCTTTCCATGACGTATCCTTAAAAAAAAAATTGGAATAAAGGACTGGTTGCCGAATTCATCACTTCATGGAAAAAGTATCATTAAATTGGATGCTCAGATGTATACTCCCAGTATTTGTAACCAAAACACATAAATTGCGTGACACCCTAAGGGTGAGACGATCTCATGAAATTCCCGTTCCAACTCCCTATTTGCATGCTGCCAATAACCTCGCTGCCCTACAATGCTAATGATGACTTCCCACATGTAACTTGGCACCCTGAATTCCCGTTCAACCAACTCCTATATATAAGCAAATAATTGCATTTCTCCCGAGCCCTGTTCTTCCCCTCTTCCACCTGCCGAAAGTAACACATCTACTCCCTCCGTTCACAAATAGATGACTTTCATCCACTTTTGGACAAATGAAAGTCATCTATTTATGAACGGGGGGAGTACCTCCCTTCTCCGAGTGCTGCCGGCGCTGGATACCAGCTTCTTCCTGGCCATCGCCCCCTTCTCCCTCCATCATGCTCTGTCATGCGTACGCTCCTCCATGGCCATGAAGCTTCACTGCCGCGTTCTGCAGCTTGGGTGCTGTGCGGGACAGTACGTGCACAACACCCTGGTCTTGTTATCGCAAACTCGGCTATCTCGGGAACGCGCGGATGGTGTTCGACGAAATGACTTTGAGGGATGCGGTCTCCTGGAAGGCGTGGCAGGCCGGCAGGGACCTCTCAGAGTGCTGTGTTCGCCTCCTTCGTCTGCTCTTTTGGGCTGCCCAACCCCATGCTAAAGCCACACCAGCTGATATCCATGCCCAGGGATGACTCCCTCTCTCTCCTGAGGAATGTGCCGCCGTGGCGCGTGACAGAGTGAACACTGCTTTCACGATGTGCTGCGTGCATGCGCACTTCAACAAGAGGCACATACGCACCGTAGCCCCGACATCTTCATATGTACTCATAATTTTATTAGGTTCCCTGGTTTGATGAGTTAGTGATATCATGTCATAGGAAGTTGCATTTTCATTTTTCACCCTTGTCATATTAATCAGTATCCTTTGCTAGCAAATTTTCATGTTGAAAATTTTCTTATTTTTCGTTCCCATTTTACACCATATTTAGACTCCTGTGTCATATCTAATTAGGGTCATAGTGGGAGCGGGGCAATTGCCCCCCCCCCCTTTTCCCCTGCCCCCAACGATTTCCCCCGATAATAGCATGCTGGTGTCTTAAATTATTGAAGGCTCTTGTTGACATGGAATGTTGCGTGTAAATCCTACTTGCAGAGGTACCGGGTATTGGTCATCTGGGCCCTAAGAGAGTGAAGGAGTTTATACCTGCTTCTCTAGGAAAGGTGTTTTTCTCATGAACTTCACTAAGGAAAGCATTTGGTCGTTAGGAAACTTTGCTGTGTAGAATCCTTTACTGTTCTATGTTATTGGACCATTGCACACATTGATCCATTATGATTCTACGCACTCGCAGCTAGTATAATAAATAAATACAAGCCCATTGCCACACCATCAACACGTGTGGACAAGCAGCCATATTACTTCCGAGGAGACAGTTTGATCGATGGGAAATGGTCTAAAAAATTATCAGACGAGTACAACTACTACAACATCGCCATAATCATGTTAAGAAAGCGCGGCCTGTTGGACTTCAAGCGGGCCACGAGCAAGACCATTGTGTCAGCAACACCCAGACCGCCTGTTAGTAGCGCCAGCCCACATAAGATCATGAGTCACCGACAGAGAACTTCACGCGGGCCGCCGTAGAACTGGCTATAGCGGGGGTCGATCATGACGCCCCACGAGGCGGCGACAGAGCTCCACTGCCTGGCCACCAACATCTACGCCGTAGTATGTGTCAGATAGACAATTTCTATCCTAGGATGGAAGTAATTGTATGCAAGCATACATACCGACTCGTCAAAGACGAAAGTATACATGAAATAGTGCGTCGCGCCATCTGGAGCCAGCTGCGCAGGCTGCTGACGTAAATGGCCAAAAAGCACGGGCCCATGAACATCTCCAGAAACATAGAACCCTTCACAACCTGCAATTGATTGTTGCATGAATCAACTTTTTTTGAAACAAAATTAAATAAACTTATGGGGGTGCTTGGGGAGGGTATGGGTGGGAGGAAGAAGGACACAAACGCCTGCATTGTGCCGACGTTTCTCGAAGTTAGCAGGTAGTAATCTCGTCCATGCATGACGCTGGACATCATTTGGAGAAAAAAACATTTAAAGTTAGTTTACGAGAAAGCAAGCAAGATAGTTTACGATAACTCCTCGCCAAATTCTAAATACAAGTTTTGAAACTTGAGACTTCTCATTAGAAAATTGTGTACCATAGTTTACGAGATTCTGGTTAGGAACGTTAACAAACAGTCACAAGTTCTAATGAGAAGTTAGGGAGACCGAACAAACAATAACCCTGATTGGTAAATCAACAAAAGGCCAAAATCTAGATCCATGCTATATTTTTTTCTGGTAGTACATTAAATCATCACCAATCTGTACATTTATAAGGTATGGCAACTTCACATCTACATATCTCTTCAACACAAAAGTCTGGGTTACTCCACCAACACATTGGTTAGCCACATATGTAATTCCGCTGCTTCTTTTAGTATATAAATAAAAGTATTGCTCTGTTTCACCTTAGGTAATACATGAATCTAGAAAAAGGTAACATTTAGTGGTCTTATTCATTCAGTTCAAAATTTTGATATCAGTATTTGGATTTACGGACTTCATTTTGTTTATGACCTCCCTTTTCTTGAAAACATTAGTCACCGGCTAATACATAGCATCATCACACTTATTATAAATATGTAACTAATCCTAGTCATATTTTTGTTTGCCCATGTTTCATATATAATTAGGTTCATAGTGGGAGGGGGCAATTGCCCCCCCCCCCCCTTCCCAATTATTCGGATGTAAAAATCATTTAACACAATTTTCTTAGCCGAAAACATCTTTTCTTTTCCCTTGGAGAGTTGGCATCTCCTAGACAGTTAAGTGTCGCCGTTAAGCATCCAGGTCGTGTACTTGCTAAGTATAGTTTGTAAAGGTGCCAATATTACCTAAATATCTTCCAAAAGTGATGGTGTGAACTGGGAGAAGCTTCGCTAAGGAGATCATGCATTAGAAATAAGCCGGTGAAACCAAGACTCGAATAAACAAAGCAACAAAAACCACCTAAATAAACATAGCAACAAAATCGACTTTAATAAACCAAGATCTTCTCTTCAATTATGTGCTCAAGAAGAGGTACCTGGTCGAAACCAAGACTTGAATAAACAAATAAAAAAATCCCCTTAAATAGCAATATGCTTGCACTTCATAATAGCATATACAAGCGAGATTTTTTTTTGAATTAAACATTCATCTATTTGTTTCATACATGAAATTCATCTCTAATGCCCGCAATAACACGCGGGGTATCAACTAGTTTCTTTAATGGACGGTGCACATCTTTAATATGATATTACAGTAAAGAAATACGACCATGGTGAATTCAGAGTTTACTCCCATTTGAAAATAAATTAAAGAGAGCAGCGTTGCTGTGTTTAAAAGATCATATTAGATCATCATACATTGATCCCAGTAAGTGCCGACAAACAAAATATCGAATAAGCCCTACTTCAGGGAATATTATTCTAAGCCAAGACCAAGGCATGAAATAAGGAAGAATTAAAAATATTCCTATTTATAACAGTTAGCCGCACATATAACTAAAATTAAAATGAGGTTAAGGGGATCAATGCCCAGAATTAATAAGCTCAGAGGATGAGGCTAGGTTGGGGTGGATTTCATTAATTTTTTTTTCGAGGTAGCGACTTCATTAATTCTGAATTACAAGTTGTCACATTTTACAGGGGTAAACTTATATTGTTGCATAAATACTTGATATCATATTCATGCATGCCTTCCCATGCAGATGTGCAACTATGCGGAGGGTCTTTCTCCCGTAAAAATAAAGAAAACTAAACCTACATTTCTGAACATTGTGCGTGTATTTGTACTTTCAATGTGGGGTTTGAATAATGTAGATAAGTTGGAATTTTCTGCTTCCAACCCTTCCAGTTGTGCTCATGGATGCGAGGGAGGTCGGGAGAGGAGATTTGTGGTGTTAGGAGGGGTGTTGGTACTAGGATTATTTTATTCTTCTTCTTCTGCCGGGCGAAAGACTTGAAAAGCGTATGGCTCTCCATTTTTGAGATAGTGAGACTGAACAAATAACAACTCTAGCCAAGATTTATGATGTTCGATTCAAAAGATCCCAAACCCTAGAACCATGCACTAATTATGCCATTCCAAAAGGAACATAAGCCAAAAACCCCGCATGCCGATCATTGCTGAACTGCAGTATATACGTTGACGCCAAAGGTAAAAATTAAGAGAAAAATTAACTCTGTTGTGATTGTCTCATTGATGACCGGCTAGGAGATGTGCCTACCCTATATGACCGCACCTAATTAAAGGAGAGGATGACATGTATGCTCACCGGACAGGGAAGGGAGGCTTGCAAGCCAGAGACTCGGAGTCGGACAGACGACAGAGGAGGGCTAGCTAGAGCTAGAGGAGTGTTGACAGATAAGGAGGTGGCTATGTGGGGGAAAATTGTTGGAAATAATCCAATATTGTCAAGTTATGTTTGAGTGAAATTAGGAAAGTTCTATACGAGTGAGTCTAGTCCTAGTACTAGTAAGTTTAGTTATTACTAGAAAAGTATATGTCCAGCTTCCAAACATGTGAGTCCTAGTACTAGTAGGTTTGGGCCAAGGTAGGTTCTAGTAGTGTATATATAAGCACAAGTATTGTATCAAGCTTGTACCCAGATATTGAGAGAAATAAAGAGAAAAACAACAAGCACGATAAGTGCCATTCGCAAAAATATTTATGTATGCGATCTTTGTCTAGATTGATGTGACTCGATCTGTGGGGGAATCTCAACAATTGGTATCAGAGCGAGGTCGGGTATTTGAAGTCACGCTTGCCCCAGGAGGCGACGCGTACTAGCGCCTCGGACGGGCGATTGTCGTTCATTGAAGCGACAAGGAGGAAGATGGCAAGCGATTGTCGTTCTTCGAAGCGACAAGGAGGAAGACGGTGGGCGATCATCATTCAGCTGAGCGAGACGGAGGAGACGACGAGGAGCTACCATTGGCAAAGAGGTTGAGGATGAGAGCGGTGATGCCGTGGTCCGGTACCGGAAAATCTCGTCAACGTCTCCGGAGGAGTATTAAGGAACCATCAAGGTGTGCACATGAGTTCTTGCTAGATGTGTCCAAGAACTTGTGGATGTGAGTTTTCCGCGGCAGTGTGTTACTAGCGGAGAAAGATGTGTCTGAGAAGCAAAAGAAACAAGTGTCAGGCAAAGTATTTGAGATTCCACCCGAGAAGGCGGCTACTCGGGAGAGTGTCCGCCTACTCGGCCAGAATCTCGGGGACTGGGTGATGGATAAGGAAAAGAGGAAGAGTAGAAAAGAAGTGAAGATGCAACTCGGAAAAGATAAGTTAAGGCTTACCGCATAAGACTGCTCGAGATCTTCTGCGTTCTTGCGGTGCACGAACATCTTGGCAGCCAGAGTAGCAGAAGTGGTCGAGACGGTCATGGGTTTGCAACCCAAGTCCACCTTGTTCCAGTCCTGGCGCATGTGGTCGATGTCGCCCAAATCGATGCCGTTCCAGTTGGGGTTGCCGAGAATCTTGCTATCCCATTTGGCATCGATGAAGCCAATGAGGTCGAGTACCTGCTCAAGGCTCTGGGATGTTACCGCCTGATCTTGAGCTCCCCGAGAAGCGATGGAGACGGATCTGTCTTGGTTTGGGGCCGGGGGCCTGGAGTCCACCGCCACGGCTTTCCTTCCCTTCTGAATAGCAATAGTCCGGTCTGTGGGGGAGAAGCCGATCTGATGCTGTTGGCTGACCTTCACCATGTAATCCGGGTAGACGGGCTGATCAGCTATGGTAGCAGCAGGAGGAACCGCACTGGGATTGCGGATAACCAGCTGCCTGGACTGGCCAGCTGGTGTCGGCGGCGGCTTGTCGGCAGCTTTCTTCTTTGCTTTCTCCTTCCGAGCAGTCGGCTTCTCGGAGATTGGCTTCTCGGTTTTCCCTTCCTCGGCTGCCTTCTTCTCGACTGCCTCCTTCAGAGCATCTAGGGCTTGTTTCCTGGTTACTCGCCCGGCAGGAGGGCTGGCTGCGTCCTTGGTCTGTGGCACCAAGGAGGAATCTGGCGGTGCAGAGCCTTGATCAATGGGTGGCACCACGGACCCACCACTTTGTGCAGCATCTGGTTGCGCGCTACTCTGTGCAGCGCCTGGTTGCGCACTGCTCAGGGGATACTCCTCAGTCATGGCTGTATCTTCTACCCGCTGCTCGGCAGCGGGATCCTCTTGTCCGGCAGCGTCTGTGGCTGGCTGCTCCTGTTCGGCTTCTTGCCGCTCGACAGCGGCGTCATCACCGTGCATCTCCTGATCACGGTCTTGGTTCCCCTTGGCGGTGTCGGCCGGAGGGGAAGGTGGCCTCTCTTGATGAGCAGTGCCCTGCGCCTCCTGTTCGGCGCGGGATTGCTGCTCTGTGTCAGTGGTTTGGGCATCAGTGCCCTGTGGTGGTGCATTGACGGCATTGTTCTCGTCGCCATCGAGGTCGATTAACTTGTCGACATCGATGGCAGTCTTCTTCTGAGTCTCGCTGGATGCAAGAGCGGCATCCGCGTTCAAGGGGGCTCTGAAAAGGAAATTGGAATCAAAGATAGGAAAAGGGCAGAGGAAAACAAGAGAAAACAGTGAAGGAAAAGGATTGGGAGTCAACCGAGAAGAACAAAGCAAACTGAAACATGCAACCGAGAAGAAACTTACGCGGTGGTGGAGGGAATTGTTCGCCTTGTTCTCTTCACGACCGCCTTCTTGGTCGCCTTCTCGGTCGCCTTCTTCTTCTTGACGGGGGGCTCTAGGGCGCCGCTGCCGGCCCGCTTGCGGGTAGCAGGTGCGGCAACTGAGAGAGGATTGACCTCAAGGGCTCCCTCGTCCTCATCCTCGTCATCATCCTCAGCATTAGCAGTATCTGAGAAATAGAGAGGAAGAAAGGCATTTCAGAAACAGCAGGCAAAGGGCTTGTGCCTTTCGCAGAGAGAAAGCGCGAGTTCAGTTACCTTCTAACTCGTCCTCGGACCAGTCGCGGAGAGACGTTTCGGCAGGCTGCTTCTCGGTCGAGGGGAAATGAGGAAGATTGATCTGATCCACGGTCTCGAGGGAGGCCTGGTCATCTTCTTCTCGGTCATCTGACCAATTAGCCTCAAAGCACGCAAAGCTTTCAGCTAGCTGGCGGTCAAGGATCTGGAGAAACAGAGAAACATGGCAAGTTAGCCGAGTAGCGAGGAAGCATTCTACTCGGATGGGCGTGCAAACACAAAGCACACTAAGCCTAGGGAAATTCGCTAAGTATCCTACTCGGCAAGGCGTGCAAACAACAAGCATATTGAGCCTAAGTATTTCTCCTAAATATTCTACTCGACAAGGCGTGCAAACATCAAGCATACTAAGCCTAGGCAGTTCGATAGAATAATCTACTCGGTGCAGAAGGCAATTGCTAGTCGCAGCCAAGAGAGAAGATTTTCTACTCGGATTGCATAAGAAGGAAGCAGAGAAGGGAGAGCGTACCCGGGGAATCGGCTTCGTGCGGCTGAAAGGGGTGAAGCCGTACTCCCAGTCGTCGGGGAGACTCGTGGTCAGAATAGACCTTGCGTGATCGGCGACCTCCGCGTCGCTGAGCTCGAGTGTGGTCGTGCGGGTGCAGTCGCGAGGGCCTCCCAGATAGCACATTGGATGGGAGCGCCGCTGCAGCGGCAGCACACGATTCTTGATCCAGCAAGCGACGGGATCGTCGCTCCTGAGCCCTTGGCCGATGAGGTAGGCGAGCTGCTCCTCCATCTGTATCGCGTTGCGGTCGTTGGAGGGCTTCGTCTTCCAATTCTGCCCGGTTGGAGCTCGGTTGCTCCACGCGGGCAGATTGATGCGATCCACTATCGGTCCCCCTTCCGTGGCGGGGATGTTCTTGACGTAGAGGAACGATTTCTGCCACATACGGACGGAATCCAACCCCTTGATGCGAGGATGGTTGCTTCCCGCCCGCTGCAGCATCATGGCGCTGCCGGTGTCGGTTACCCGACTGCTACCGGCCGCGCCGTCCTTTTTCCCCTTACTCTGCTGACGGAGGTGGAAGTATTTGAGCCAAGTCTCCACCGTGGGGCGGACGCCTAGAAAGGCCTCGCACACCACGGTGTGATAGGCTAGGAAGACAATGGCGTTTGGGGGAAGGTGGTGCATCTGGACACCGAAGTGATCCAGGAAGGAGCGCAGGAAGTCCGATGCCGGCAAGCCGAATCCTCGCGCGAAGTGCGCGAGGAAGACGACACGCTCGCCCTCCCGCGGGGCCGGAACGAGCTCACCGTCGGACGGCCGGCACTGAACACCGGGAGGAACCCTCCGGGTGTTCACGAGCCAGGCGCAGTCATCGACGGTGACGTGCGAACCAGCCCAGCCGGCGCGAGCAGCCATGGCAAGGGATGAGCGAATGGTGGAGAGTGGAAGAGATTGGGTGGAGGAAACGAATCCGCAGCGGCGCAAGGAGTTGCGCGGCGGCGGAGAGCTCGACGGCGAAGAGGAAACATGGGAGAGAAAAGGGAAAGTGCGGAGGAGGAAGAAGGGGAAGTTACCGGTGGGGGTATTTATACCCTCGCCTCAGGCTACCGTTACCATCGGGGTAGTGGGATCAATCGTGGCCATGATTCCCGTGTGGTGGGGCCTGTGGCCGGATAGAAACGCACGCAAGCGCGGAACGCGCGCGTAACGGCCACAGTTGATCCCACGACCAGATCGTGGGATATTACTGCGCTTGATGGGACATGACGAGCCTGTGGGCCCGCTCCGTGAAAACTGGGCGCGTGGCACGTCGTGTCCTGGGCAACGAGACGTCGGGGTCGCGGATGCTTGGCACGTGTCCAGTTGCGACACGGAAGGCTGGATTATGCTCTGCGCTGCAGAGACGCTAGAGGAGAAATTCTCTAAGTCTTTTTACTCGGTTACAGAGTAGAAAGCAGGAGCTATTCGGAAGACAGGAAGCTCAAGGTACTTTCTAGAGTACTACTCGGAAGTCTTTTACTCAGCATCTTGAGGTTCAAGGGCTATGTTGCAAAGATTGGTTTTAAGCTGGCAGAGCCTAGTGAACGAGTTCGCAAGACTCAACCAGCTTCGGGGACTGCTGTCGGGGGGTTACCCCCGAGTAGGGTAAAGGCAGGTGGTAAAGGCGACTGTCAGAAGAGAGGTTTGGTCGAGTAGCCGCCTACCCGGTACTTGCTACCCGGTTGACTGCTACTCGGTCTCACCTCAAGATGACCAGAAGGAAGAATCAATCAAGTTCTGTCCTTTCGAGTAGAAGAGTTGGCCCGAGTAAAATTGGCGGGAACCTACTCGGGCCAGAAAGTCAAAGGAGCCGTTCTGACACAGGATCCCGCGTATCCTGGGTCCGTACTTGACAGTATTCGAACTACTGTTCATCTGGGACCGGCCTGCCTGACAGTGACAGCATGGAAGCAGGCCGTCGCAGGATAAGGGGGCCCTACTCTGTGTTTGGCACAGTGATACCAGTCTGTCCCCTTGTTTTGCCCAAGGACTTTCCAGATGCAGCCAAGATTAGGAACCAAAGCTGTCAGCGGGAACCCGGAAGAAGGACGATGTGCGCACTATGTCGACACTTGTCTAGGTTTGGACGTATCCGGCTGGGCACCGGGTATATAAGGTGCCCCGCCGCCTCCTGCGAGAGGCAGGTTGAGATTGAACTGAGGAAACCCTAGGTTCTTGACCTAGTTTATCACTTAGAGAGGAGAGTGGCTACTCGGTAGCAAGAACATTGTACTGTGGCTACATAGAGAAAGGCAGGAGTAGGGGTTTTACCTCCTCACGAGGGCCCTGAACCTGGGTAGATCGTGTTGTTTGCCGTGTTTACTTCGTACCTCACGCGGCTACTCGTCGCGTGATCCCTCCCCGAGCACCTCCAGCGTCCTTCGTCCCCACATCTTTAGCCATCCCATGGCATCTGCCGTGACACCACCACGACAATGTTAGTATAGGTTTGTTGTTTGCTTTGGATGTCAAAGATTGCTCTCCGGGGTGTGACCCGCTTCACCGGCATCCACTTCTCTCTCGTGAGTTTACATGCGCTTATAGGGTTGTATCGGACGAAACATCGGGAATCTTCCGAAGAGGTGGGTTCTACATTTTTTTTTGTTCCTATGGGCTATCCTAGCACACACAAGAAAATAGTTCCACATTTCTACCCCCTTTCGACGCCGTTGCCGCGTGTTTCCGTATAAGTCCAGTATTTCTCCAGCGGGTCTAGGGTTTCACCGGGAGGGGGGGCTACAGAGCGTCTGGATCCTAACACAAGCTAGGGGGTGCCATACCATGTTAGTATAGTTATGTTGTGTTCTTTGGATGTCAAATATTGCTCTCCGGGGTGTGACCCGCTTCACCGGCATCCACTTCTCTCTCGTGAGTTTACATGCGGTTATAAGTTGAAACTTTAGTATCGGTCGAAACATCGGGAATCTTCTGAAGAGGTGGGTTCTACGTTTTTGTTTTGTGTTCCTATGGGCTATCCTAACACAACCAAGCAAATAGTTCCACATTGCTACCCCCTTTCGACGTCGTTACTCCGTGTTTCCGTATAAGTCCGGTATTTCTCCAGCGGGTCTAGAGTTTCACCGGAGGGAGGCTACAGAGCGTCTGGATCCCAACACAAGCAAGGGAACCAGATCCTCTTACTTTGACCACCTTACGTTCTCTGAATTTCTCCCCATGACACGTGGGTCCGGTGTGTGATGGGCTCCATTTGTCAGTGACGTCAGAGGATCCCGTTCCCGCACAGAGAAGCGCTTGTCTCAGCGTCTGTAGGACGTTGCCGCCGTAGTTTGCATGCACGGACTCGATCTGAACCGTTCCTTACGATCAAATGATTGAAAATGACGCGGTGCATGGACTGGGTGTTTTGTCTCAATGTAACTGCATGCAACAATGGACACTGTCTAGTGGGGCCCCGTTCACGAGCCCGGTGCATGCAGCCCTCGACGCAGCCCTGCACGCCTCGTTTTTTCAGAGTAGACAACGTCGCAGAAGAAGAAAAGAGTAAACAACGTCGCGTCGCTTTTGCAGCCCTGCACGCCTCGTTTCAGAAACATGAGTCGCGTCGCATTTGCAGCCCTCCACGCCTCGTTTTCAGAAAGTACGCATCAATGCACACATCTAGGCAGGATTTGGCGTGAGACTTTGGATTTCATCTCTTCACCTCTTTAATACACACATGCAACGTCGTATCACTTTGACTGCCTAATGCACGCTCGAACGCCTACGCCTAATGCACGCACCGCTTTGACCATGCATCGCCTATTCTACACTGCATCCAACGTCATGCAGTTGCTTCATCTACCCCAATTAATTCACGTCTCATCGTGTCTTTAAATAGCCCGTTTCACTCGTCCTCCATCTTCTCTTCCCTCTCCAGCCCCTTTGCCTTCTCTCCTTTCAAGCCCCGAACACCATCCACCATGTCTTCCTACTCTCTCCCTTCAAGCCCCGAGTCTGTCACCGACGAGGACAACCAACCCCAAGGATCGGCCTTGGTACGAGGCCGATTGGACGCCGGAGGAGACGGGCCTCGTGCCCGTCGAATCTCCCAAACGGGAGCGATTGCCGTCGCCCCCGTTCATCTACCACCCCGACCCCGTCCGCGTCGAGCGCGCCGAGAAGCTCTCCTCCACGACGAAGAAACACCGCCTCAAGAAGGAGACGCGGCTCGAGAAGAAGGAGCTTGAGGCGGAGGAGAAGAACGAGGAGAAGGCGGAGGAGAAGGCTCTCCGTGCCCGCATCAAGAGGTCCTGTGAGGCCTCGGAGGAGAGGATGCGGGAGGAGAACCGCCGCGCCCGGGCCAAGCAAGAGACGACGACCAGGGCGGCGGAGTGGAAGAAGTAGGGCGGCGGAGGGCGGGAAGGGCTTCCGCATGCAGAGCGGGAGCAGTTAGGGCTAGTTTTTTTTTTAAAATTAAATGTAATATCCGTCGGGCCACTGAATATATGTAAAGTGGGGCCAGTTATCCTTTCTAATTATGTTTAATTATATATAAAGTTATGTTTACTTATATTTGTCCAAATGCACCCACTGTTTATTAATCACTAAATTATGTATAAAGTTATGTTTACTTATAAATGGATAATATGTAGTCTGCATGTAGTGATTAATAAATATAAATGGAGATGACATGGACAATTGATTTGCTAGAAGAATGGATGATGTGGATAGTTTGCATGATGAGATAGAAAAATCATTAATGCATGTTAGTGGGGGTTTTGCTTTATAAGAAGTATAGATTTGTCCGAATGTTTAAATTATATTTGTCCAAATGTTTAAATTATTTTTATCGAATTTTTTAAATTATCATTGTCCAAATGTTTAAATTATATTTGTGTAATGTTTAAATTATTTTTGTCCACTGTTTGTCCGTGCTAGTATAAATTGGGCCTCATTTAACACTGGGCCGCAAACAACGGTCGACAGATGGGACCCACATGCCGCGCCAACCGTCAACAGCTGGGGCCCACAAGCCGCGCCAACGCTCAACAGATGGGGCCCACAGGCCGCGCCAACTGTTCTATGATGGGTCCCACAGGTCAGCATCCTAACGAGGGCAGAAAGTTTCGGTGGGAGCACCGAAACGAGTCCTTGCGCACGGACAAGGGGCAAAACTGAGGTCAATTCGGCGCTAGGGGCAAAACTGAGGTCGTGGTACCAACTGAGTGCAGTCTGTTAAATAACCCTTTATATTGATATAGAAGAAGTAAACATTGGAAGGCCATAAAGGCCGGGTCAACAGAAAGTCAAGACGTAATCTCTCCCAGGTGCTTGGCTCCTGCCAGGATCCAGTTCCTGCTCTTATCTTTCACCTTTTGGAAAAGATCCCAAGGTGCGGTGAATTTGCTGTTAAACACTCTAGCATTGCGCTCGTTCCAGATTTCCCAAGCAATAAGTATAATGGCTGACTTCAGGCCCTTTGGGTGGGCAGATAGAGCAGCGGCCAACTCGTCCAATATTGAAGGACGGTGGGCCTGTCCGAACCCAAGCATTGCATCAGAGAAGAGCAAGAAAGCCAAAAAATCGTGGCCTGCCATATGCGCTTGGAATATCGACACTCGAAAAGGATGTGCCTGGCGGTCTTCCGCTGACCACGACAGAGCTGGCAAAGGGGGGAGTGAGGCCACCCCCGGACGGCCAGGCGGTCCGATGTCCACAATCTGTTCTGCACCACCAACCACGCAAAGACACGACATTTAGGGGGTTCCCACACCTTCCAGACGATATTTCCAAAGGACACAGCCGTCGAGCCTAAGAACTGCGCTCTATATGCCGACCGAGTCGAGTACTTCCCATTCGCCGTCATTGTCCAGACAATGGAGTCTTCCATGCCTGGCACAAGAGTGATCCCCTGCAGAAGTTCCCGGAGGTTGATGAACTGCACACTGTGCTCAATGGTGAAGGTACTCACTACAATACCAGCCATCCAAAGCATCTTGGACAGATATTTTCTTGCGCTTGGAAGCCGAAAAAACCATAGGTGCAACCGATCTAGGAGTTTCACCATTAAGACACGAGGAATTCTAGAAAGAAGCCTTCTTGCCATCCCCAATCGTCACCCTAGTGGATGCGTTAAACAAGCCCCTGTCCTTCTGATCATTTGGAGTTTCCAAGACAACCCAAGACTTATCCGTAGCAACTCACTCGTACCACAACCAACACAGACGCAAAGCCCTAGCAAATTTATCAAGATCGAGGATCCCAAGCCCCTCAAACTTCTTGGGGGCAACAGACCTTGTCCCAGCTGACTTTGCACTTCCCCCCGCTGACGGTCTCGCTGCAGGCTCATAGCATCCCGCGACGGATCTTGTCGAAAGCCTTCACCGTACCCCTGTCCACCTTGATGGCCGTAAGCAGGAAGATGGGCATGGAGGCGAGGACCGATTTCACCAGCTCGGTGCAGCCTGCTTGGTTGAGGAACTTCGCCTTCCATGGAATGAGCTTAGAGGCCGCCTTATAAATGTATGGCTGCAAATCCGCCTTCTGCAATCTTCCTAGCGAAAGCGGCAACCCAAGTTAGTTGCTGGGGAAGTTGGCGAGGGTTGCCGGGAAGTTGAAAAGTGTCGATGTGAGGTCCAAATCGGCGCATCGGATTGGGGCCACGGAGCTCTTAGACAAATTAGTCACCAAAACCGTGACCTCCCCAAAGTGTTGCAGCAGAGCCGAGAAATTCATATCTGGATGTGGCGGAAGAGCTACGCCTCTGATATTATAGCATGTGAAATAGGGATATTCAATCGGTTCTACTCGGTGCCCTATCGAGGCCGAGTGTTCTCGTATATGTAATAGAGGCGATGTGGCCTCGAGCGTACAAGGAGGACTCCTGGTCAGACTCTTATTTAACCCCTAGTCGGTTTTATATGCCAACCCACTGGGTTACAATATCTATCTCTAAGGACTGTGCCAATGGAGGTTTCTTAGCGTTGTATTCTTGGCAAATTGCTTATGTGGCATAGGAATTAATGGAGAGAGAGAGGTTGTATCTTAGCTAAGATACAACCTTTGCACACGGCCATAGGCAAAAATAACTCCTAGCCCAATCATATGCATGCATGTAACAAAAATCATTAATTTAGATACTACCCATAAGAAAAAATGTATTGACATAGTTGTGTCTTACATTTTTATTATGTCTATGATAACGTGCTTAGAAACAGTGCATTGACACAGGCCTAACAGGGAGCGGGGCATAGGGAGGAGGCTAGGTAGAGAAAAAGGATCTAGATTGGATCTGGGTATGGAGAGAGACGAACGGACAGAGGGTGTGGCTGTGCGTGTGTTTCGGGTCATGGCTTGGGTTTGCTGCAACGTAGACGGTTGAGATGGTCCAGTCGGAAACGCGGAGGTGATCCGCGGTGTGGCATTTCTTGCGATCTCATTGGCTGCGGACGGTGAGAAAATAATTTCTAGAGGCGGATCCCTCCGCAAGCAGTGCCTCGCGATCGATAAGTCTCCCTCGAAATTCCGTTTGGCGGTCAGGTATGAGACATGTGCATCTACGTGCGTGCGTACAAGCACAACACAAGTAAAATATGTTTGGCCGTGCATGACAACACGAGCACCACAGATGTAGTATATGAACACGCCTTACTTTTCATATTGTGTAAAGGTATGTCCAACAAATTTCATCGAGGCAAAACAAGTCTCGAGAATGTAGTGCGTCAAACGGAAACCCGTGGAGGTATATAGCGCACCTCAAGTATGCACAACCGGCCGTACCAGTGGCAGATCAATTCTAGTACTCCCTCGTCCAAAAATTAATTGCCAGAAATTGTGATCTTAATGAATAATTATGGAAAACCCTATGAGAGTACCCGATTAATTGGAATAAAGGACTGGTTGCCGAATTCATCACTTTATGGAAAATGTATCATTAAATTGGATGCTCAGATGTATACTCCCAGTATTTGTAACCAAAACACCTAAATTGCGTGACACCCTAAGGGTGAGACGATCTCATGAAATTTCCGTTCCAACTCCCTATTTGCATGCTGCCAATAACCTCGCTGCCCTACAATGCTAATGATGACTTCCCACATGTAACTTGGCACCCTGAATTCCCGTTCAACCAACTCCTATATATAAGCAAATAATTGCATTTCTCCCGAGCCCTGTTCTTCCCCTCTTCCACCTGCCGAAAGTAACACATCTACTCCCTCCGTTCACAAATAGATGACTTTCATTTGTCCAAAAGGGGATGTATCTAGACATGGTGTCTAGATACATCCACTTTTGGACAAATGAAAGTCATCTATTTATGTACGGGGGGAGTACCTCCCTTCCCGGAGTGCTGCCGATGCTGGATACCAGCTTCTGCCTGGCCATCGCCCCCTTCTCCCTCCATCATGCTCTGTCATGCGTACGCTCCTCCATGGCCATGAAGCTTCACTGCCGCGTTCTGCAGCCCGGGTGCTGTGCGGGACAGTACGTGCACAACACCCTGGTCTTGTTATCGCAAACTCGGCTGTCTCGGGAACGCGCGGATGGTGTTCGACGAAATGACTTTGAGGGATGCGGTCTCCTGGAAGGCGTGGCAGGCCAGCAGGGGCCTCTCAGAGTGCTGTGTTCGCCTGATATCCATGCCCAGGGATGACTCCCTCTCTCTCTTGAGGAATGTGCCGCCGTGGCGCGTGAAGGAGTGAACACTGCTTTGACGATGTGCCGCGTGCATGCGCACTTCAACAAGAGGCACATACGCACCGTTGCCCCGCCATCTTCATATGTACTCATAATTTTATTAGGTTCCCTGGTTTGATGAGTTAGTGATATCATGTCATAGGAAGTTGCATTTTCATTTTTCACCCTTGTCATATTAATCAGTATCCTTTGCCAGCAAATTTTCATGTTGAAAATTTTCTTATTTTTAGTTCCCATTTTACACCACATTTAGACTCCTGTGTCATATCTAATTAGGGTCATAGTGGGAGAGGCAGCAGCCCACCCTGGAGAAGGTGGACAGGGTGGTTACCACGGTGGATTGGGAGGAGCTTTTCCCGGATGCTTTCCTCACAGCTATCTCTTCTGGCCCCTCGGATCACTGCCCGTTGGTGCTCAGGCTCGCGCCAAACCTTCAGAGAGGTCATAGATTCCAGTTCCAGCCTTTCTGGACAAAGGTGGAGGGCTTCCAACAGGTGGTGCAGGAGGCCTGGAGCTCAGTGGGGCACGAGCCTAACCCCTTCAAGAGGCTTGATTTAAAGCTTAGGGCTACTGCGAGGTCACTCTCACGGTGGAGTTCGAAATTCATTGGGAACATCAAACTGCAGATCTTGATAGCCAATGAGGTGATCCTGCGCCTTGAGGGAGCAATGGACATTAGGCAGCTGTCTGGGGAAGAACAGGGGCTCCGCAGGCTGCTTAAGAAGAAACTCCTTGGCCTCGCTTCCCTGGAGAGGACTATTGCCCGACAGCGTTCCCGCCTGATGTGGCTGCGGGAAGGAGATGCCTGCACGCGCTTCTTCCACCTCCACGCTAGTCACCGGAGGAGGAAGAACTTCGTTGATGACCTACTAGTGGATGGAGTCCGTATCACGGAGCATGGAGAGAAGGCGGTTGCGGTGGACGATTTTTATGACGACCTCCTAGGTGTTGATCCGGATAGACCCTTCTCCCTGGATCTTGACCTCCTTCGACTCCTACGGTGGACCTTCGGCACCTTGAAGGGAACTTCACGGTGGATGAGGTTAGGGCGGCAATTAAGGACATGGCGATGGACAAATGTCCCGGGCCGGATGGCTTTTCGAACAGATTCTTTGCCTCCTGCAGGGAGGTGGTCGAGAGTGATGTTATGGCGGCCTTTGATTCCCTTTCACGACTCGACACCCGGGGGTTCAGCTCAGTCAATCAGGCTTTGGTCACTCTTTTGCCAAAGCAGGTGGGGGCGGAAGAGATCCGCGAGTTTCGGCCGATCAGCCTCATACATAGCTTCCCCAAGTTGATGGCTAAAATCTTGGCGCGCAGACTGGCACGACTCTCCCAAGTTTGGTGGGTTCACATCAGAGTGCTTTCATCCGTAGAAGATGCCTGCATGATAACTTCCTGATGGTCCAAGGGATAGCGCGGAAGCTGCACGGCTCCCGGACGCCGGCCGTCCTTCTTAAGCTAGACATTACCAAAGATTTCAACACAGTGGATTGGTCCTTTCTGCTGGAGGTGCTGCGGAAGATGGGATTTGGTGATCGTATGATCACGTGGATTTGTGCGCTGCTGGCCACAGCATCGACACGCATCCTGCTCAACGGCCTGCCTAGGGGCCGTATTAAGAACATGCGTGGACTTAGACAGGGAGATCCGCTATCCCCGCAGCTCTTTATTTTGGTGATGGAGGTGCTACACCATTTGATTGAGCTTGCCGCGAGAGCAGGTTATCTAGCGCCATTGGCGGGGGAGGGCCTTAGACAGCGGACCTCGTTCTACGCAGATGACGTGGTCGCTTTCTTGCACCCCTCCTGCTTGGACCTGCAAACCTTTGCATCGCTCATCGCTGACTTTGGGTTGGCGTCGGGACTGCAGACAAACCTGCAGAAGTGCTCGGCGCATCTTATCAGGTGTGGACCTGAGGTGGATGAGCTGGTTACCCAGGGCTTCGGATGCCCAGTTAAATCCTTTCCCTTTCGCTACCTGGGGTTGCCCATGTCCTTGAGGAAACCCACGGCAGCTCAGCTGGAATATTTGGTGGACAAGGTAGCGGGAAGACTACCTGGGTGGAATGCAAACCTTATGAATCGAGGTGGGAGGCTCGAACTGGTAAAAACCACGTTGTCAGCAATCCCAATCTTCTCGATGATGTCACTGGATCTGCCAGTGAAGACGATCACCGCTCTGGACAAAGTCCTTAGGGGATTCCTCTGGAAGGGGCGCAAAGAGGTTCGAGGTGGGCACTGCCTTGTCGCGTGGAATAAGGTCTGCATGCCTAAGGAACTTGGTGGGCTTGGGATCCCCAACCTCCGGCTTCTCAACCTTGCTCTGCGGGCCCGCTGGCTGTGGCTACAACGAGTAGATCCCTCTAAGCCGTGGAAAAGTCTTAACATCCAAGTCCCACAGGCCTCGCAGCAGCTCTTTGAGTCAGCCACCTCCTCGATCATTGGCGATGGGAGGGACACTTTCTTCTGGACGGATAGATGGCTGCCGGGGGGGGGGCGCATTAGAGACATGGCGCCTAATCTTTTTGCCAAGGTCTCGAGGCGTGCTGTCAAGACGAGGAAGGTCCGGGATGGGGTGCAGGGTGGCTGGCTGGCTGATCTCTCCCCGGATCTAGGTGCCACGGCTTTGCAGGAGCTGTTCTCCCTGGCAGGGCATCTGGCCGAGATGGTCCTAGTGGAGGATGTGCCAGACGCTTTCAGGTGGAATTGGGAGCAGGATCACATGTTTTCTGCACGTTCGGCTTACTTGGCTTGGTTTGAAGGGACCTTGGCATTCAGTGGAGCGCGGCAGATTTGGAGGACCCGCGCGCTAGCTAAGTGCAAGTTCTTTCTCTGGCTCGCGCTTCGGGGCCGCTGTTGGACAACAGATCAGTTGGGGAGGCGTGGGCTTCCGGCGCCGTCGGCGTGCCCCTTCTGCGACCAGGAAGAGGAGGACATAAACCATCTTCTGCTGCGTTGCGTTTTCGCTCGGGAGATTTGGTCGGTGTTTCTGCGGCATTGGGGGAAGGACCGGTGGACCCCCACCCCTGCTGAGGAACTAGGGGACTGGGTTGCCTCTAAGGACACCAACCGCGACTGGGGAACAGCAGTAGCGCTCATCTGCTGGACCTTGTGGAGACACAGAAACGATATAGTCTTCAACGGTGTCACACCCTCGGTGGAGGTGGTGATCCAAGCCATTGTGAGCGAAGCTGAGGTGTGGCGCGCAGCTAGACTTTTTAGGGCTAGCTTAGCGAGGGGAGATAGGTGGAGGGTTCGGGAGTAGTCCATCCCCTGGGTTTTTTCGGTGGAGTGCGTCCTCGGCGTCTGTGCCGACCGCGTTGTATGTGGGCTTCTTGCCTTCCCCTCTTGAAACCGATACGTCTTTCCATGACGTATCCTTAAAAAAAAATTGGAATAAAGGACTGGTTGCCGAATTCATCACTTTATGGAAAAAGTATCATTAAATTGGATGCTCAGATGTATACTCCCAGTATTTGTAACCAAAACACATAAATTGCGTGACACCCTAAGGGTGAGACGATCTCATGAAATTCCCGTTCCAACTCCCTATTTGCATGCTGCCAATAACCTCGCTGCCCTACAATGCTAATGATGACTTCCCACATGTAACTTGGCACCCTGAATTCCCGTTCAACCAACTCCTATATATAAGCAAATAATTGCATTTCTCCCGAGCCCTGTTCTTCCCCTCTTCCACCTGCCGAAAGTAACACATCTACTCCCTCCGTTCACAAATAGATGATGTCTAGATACATTCACTTTTGGACAAATGAAAGTCGTGTCTAGATACATCCACTTTTGGACAAATGAAAGTCATCTATTTGTGAACGGGGGGAGTACCTCCCTTCCCGAGTGCTGCCGGTGCTGGATACCAGCTTCTGCCTGGCCATCGCCCCCTTCTCCCTCCATCATGCTCTGTCATGCGTACGCTCCTCCATGGCCATGAAGCTTCACTGCCGCGTTCTGCAGCCCGGGTGCTGTGCGGGACAGTACGTGCACAACACCCTGGTCTTGTTATCGCAAACTCGGCTGTCTCGGGAACGCGCGGATGGTGTTCGACGAAATGACTTTGAGGGATGCGGTCTCCTGGAAGGCGTGGCAGGCCAGCAGGGGCCTCTCAGAGTGGTGTGTTCGCCTCCTTCGTCTGCTCTTTTGGGCTGCCCAACCCCATGCTAAAGCCACATCAGCTGATATCCATGCCCAGGGATGACTCCCTCTCTCTCCTGAGGAATGTGCCGCCGTGGCGCGTGACGGAGTGAACACTGCTTTGACGATGTGCCGCGTGCATGCGCACTTCAACAAGAGGCACATACGCACCGTTGCCCCGCCATCTTCATATGTACTCATAATTTTATTAGATTCCCTGGTTTGATGAGTTAATGATATCATGTCATAGGAAGTTGCATTTTCATTTTTCACCCTTGTCATATTAATCAGTATCCTTTGCCAGCAAATTTTCATGTTGAAAATTTTCTTATTTTTAGTTCCCATTTTACACCACATTTAGACTCCTGTGTCATATCTAATTAGGGTCATAGTGGGAGGGGGGCAATTGCCCCCCTCCCCCCTTTTCCCCTGCCCCCAATGATTTCCCCCGATAATAGCATGCTGGTGTCTTAAATTATTGATGGCTCTTGTTGACATGGAATGTTGCGTGCAAATCCTACTTGCAGAGGTACCGGGTATTGGTCATATGGGCCCTAAGAGAGTGAAGGAGTTTATACCTGCTTCTCTAGGAAAGGTGTTTTTCTCATGAACTTCACTAAGGAAAGCATTTGGTCGTTAGGAAACTTTGCTGTGTAGAATCCTTTACTGTTCTATGTTATTGGACCATTGCACACATTGATCCATTATGATTCTACGCACTCGCAGCTAGTATAATAAATAAATACAAGCCCATTGCCACACCATCAACACGTGTGGACAAGCAGCCATATTACTTCCGAGGAGACAGTTTGATCGATGGGAAATGGTCTAAAAAAATTATCAGATGAGTACAACTACTACAACATCGCCATAATCATGTTAAGAAAGCGCGGCCTGTTGGACTTCAAGCGGGCCACGAGCAAGACCATTGTGTCAGCAACACCCAGAACGCCTGTTAGTAGCGCCAGCCCACATAAGATCATGAGTCACCGGCAGAGAACTTCATGCGGGCCGCCGTAGAACCGGCTATAGCGGGGGTCGATCATGACGCCCCACGAGGCGGCGACAGAGCTCCACTGCCCGGCCACCAACATCTACGCCATAGTATGTGTCAGAAAGACAATTTCTAGCCTAGGATGGAAGTAATTGTATGCAAGCATACATACCGACTCGTCAAAGACGAAAGTATACATGAAATAGTGTCGTCGCGCCATCTGGAGCCAGCTGCGCAGGCTGCTGACGTAAATGGCCAAAAAGCACGGGCCCATGAACATCTCCAGAAACATAGAACCCTTCACAACCTGCAATTGATTGATGCATGGATCAACTTTTTTTGAAACAAAATTAAATAAACTTATGGGGGTGCTTGGGGAGGGTATGGGCGGGAGGAAGAAGGACACAAATGCTTGCATTGTGCGGACGTTTCTCGAAGTTAGCAGGTAGTAATCTCGTCCATGCATGACGCTGGACATCATTTGGAGAAAAAAACATTGAAAGTTAGTTTACGAGAAAGCAAGCAAGATAGTTTACGATAACTCCTCGCCAAATTCTAAATACAAGTTTTGAAACTTGAGACTTCTCATTAGAAAATTGTGTACCATAGTTTACGAGATTCTGGTTAGGAACGTTAACAAATAGTCACAAGTTCTAATGAGAAGTTAGGGAGACCGAACAAACAATAACCCTGATTGGTAAATCAACAAAAGGCCAAAATCTAGATCCATGCTATATTTTTTTCTGGTAGTACATTAAATCATCACCAATCTGTACATTTATAAGGTATGGCAACTTCACATCTACATATCTCTTCAACACAAAAGTCTGGGTTACTCCACCAACACATTGGTTAGCCACATATGTAATTTCGCTGCTTCTTTTAGTATATAAATAAAAGTATTGCTCTGTTTCACCTTAGGTAATACATGAATCTAGAAAAAGGTAACATTTAGTGGTCTTATTCATTCAGTTCAAAATTTTGATATCAGTATTTGGATTTACGGACTTCATTTTGTTTATGACCTCCCTTTTCTTGAAAACATTAGTCACCAGTTAATACATAGCATCATCACACTTATTATAAGTATGTAACTAATCCTAGTCATATTTTTGTTTGCCCATGTTTCATATATAATTAGGTTCATAGTGGGAGGGGGCAATAGCCCCCCCCCTTCCCAATTATTCGGATGTAAAAATCATTTAACACAATTTTCTTAGCCGAAAACATCTTTTCTTTTCCCTTGGAGAGTTGGCATCTCCTAGACAGTTAAGTGTCGCCGTTAAGCATCCAGGTCGTGTACTTGCTAAGTCTAGTTTGTAAAGGTGCCAATATTACCTAAATATCTTCCAAAAGTGATGGTGTGAACTGGGAGAAGCTTCGCTAAGGAGATCATGCATTAGAAATAAGCCGGTGAAACCAAGACTCGAATAAACAAAGCAACAAAAACCACCTAAATAAACATAGCAACAAAATCGACTTTAATAAACCAAGATCTTCTCTTCAATTATGTGCTCAAGAAGAGGTACCTGGTCGAAACCAAGACTTGAATAAACAAATAAAAAAATCCCCTTAAATAGCAATATGCTTGCACTTCATAATAGCATATACAAGCGAGATTTTGTTTTGAATTAAACATTCATCTATTTGTTGCATACATGAAATTCATCTCTAATGCCCGCAATAACACGCGGGGTATCAACTAGTTTCTTTAATGGACGGTGCACGTCTTTAATATGATATTACAGTAAGGAAATACGACCATGGTGAATTCAGTGTTTACTCCCATTTGAAAATAAATTAAAGAGAGCAGCGTTGCTGTGTTTAAAAGATCATATTAGATCATCATACATTGATCCCAGTAAGTGCCGACAAACAAAATATCGACTAAGCCCTACTTCAGGGAATATTATTCTAAGCCAAGACCAAGGCATGAAATAAGGAAGAATTAAAAATATTCCTATTTATAACAGTTAGCCGCACATATAACTAAAATTAAAATGAGGTTAAGGGGATCAATGCCCAGAATTAATAAGCTCAGAGGATGAGGCTAGGTTGGGGTGGATTTCATTAATTCTTTTTTTTCGAGGTAGCGACTTCATTAATTCTGAATTACAAGTTGTCACATTTTACAGGGGTATATAAACTTATACTGTTGCATAAATACTTGATATCATATTCATGCATGCCTTCCCATGCAGATGTGCAACTATGCGGAGGGTCTTTCTCCCGTAAAAATAAAGAAAACTAAACCTACATTTCTGAACATTGTGCCTGTATTTGTACTTTCAATGTGGGGTTTGAATAATGTAGATAAGTTGGAATTTTCTGCTTCCAACCCTTCCAGTTGTGCTCATGGATGCGAGGGAGGTCGGGAGAGGAGATTTGTGGTGTTAGGAGGGGTGTTGGTACTAGGATTATTTTATTCTTCTTCTTCTGCCGGGCGAAAGACTTGAAAAGCGTACGGCTCTCCATTTTTGAGATAGTGAGACTGAACAAATAACAACTCTAGCCAAGATTTATGATGTTCGATTCAAAAGATCCCAAACCCTAGAACCATGCACTAATTATGCCATTCCAAAAGGAACATAAGCCAAAAACCCCGCATGCCGGTCATTGCTGAACTGCAGTATATACGTTGACACCAAAGGTAAAAATTAAGAGAAAAATTAACTCTGTTGTGATTGTCTCATTGATGACCGGCTAGGAGATGTGCCTACCCTATATGACCGCACCTAATTAAAGGAGAGGATGACATGTATGCTCACCGGACAGGGAAGGGAGGCTTGCAAGCCAGAGACTCGGAGTCGGACAGACGACAGAGGAGGGCTAGCTAGAGCTAGAGGAGTGTTGACAGATAAGGAGGTGGCTATGTGGGGGAAAATTGTTGGAAATAATCCAATATTGTCAAGTTATGTTTGAGTGAAATTAGGAAAGTTCTATACGAGTGAGTCTAGTCCTAGTACTAGTAAGTTTAGTTATTACTAGAAAAGTATATGTCCAGCTTCCAAACATGTGAGTCCTAGTACTAGTAGGTTTGGGCCAAGGTCGGTTCTAGTAGTGTATATATAAGCACAAGTATTGTATCAAGCTTGTACCCAGATATTGAGAGAAATAAAGAGAAAAACATCAAGCACGATAAGTGCCATTCGCAAAAATATTTATGTATGCGATCTTTGTCTAGATTGATGTGACTCGATCTGTGGGGGAATCTCAACAATTGGTATCAGAGCGAGGTCGGGTATTTGAAGTCACCCTTGCCCCAGGAGGCGACGCGTACTAGCGCCTCGGACGGGCGATTGTCGTTCATTGAAGCGACAAGGAGGAAGATGGCAAGCGATTGTCGTTCTTCGAAGCGACAAGGATGAAGACGGTGGGCGATCATCATTCAGCTGAGCGAGACGGAGGAGACGACGAGGAGCTACCATTGGCAAAGAGGTTGAGGATGAGAGCGGTGATGCCGTGGTCCGGTACCGGAAAATCTCGTCAACGTCTCCGGGGTAGTATTAAGGAACCATCAAGGTGTGCACATGAGTTCTTGCTAGATGTGTCCAAGAACTTGTGGATGTGAGTTTTCCGCGGCAGTGTGTTACTAGCGGAGAAAGATGTGTGCGAGAGCGAGCGGATAAAGAAAATTGCATCCTTCCGTTTCTATTCGTGATAGAGGAGTTCTGGTGAGTTCATGTACGGAGAGATGTGTTCCCTGTACATGACGAGTTGTGCTGCCACCGGTCGTGGGGTGTTTTTGGGTAAGATGCGTCACCGACAACAAAGATAAGATATGATTGAATTCCCAGTGAGTTCGTATATTGTGTTGCCGCTGGACCCGTCGAGTTTTTAATGTGTGAAGTTGTGTCCAAGTACCGGTATGCGGGTTGTCTGTTCCAGTGGAAGCGTGTTACGGTCGAGGCACTTCAGCGAAGTATGTCTCCAAGGGGCGAAGGCGTGAGACATCAGGGTCGAGATCCTTTAGCGAGGTGCATCTCCAAGGAGGGAAGATGTGCGCGGGGACAAGATGGCGGGTGGCAATCTGCGTGTCTCAACGAGAAGACGAAGACCAACATGAAAATGGATGCAAACCGGTTAAGATGAGTTACCTGCATGAGACTATACGTGTAGTCTGCATGTGGCACGCTAAGATGTGGCGGCGTGGGCTGGTAATCCGGAGAAATCGTTGTGTTGAGTCATCGAGTTGTGAAACTGTATCGGAATCAAGACCGAAGGAAGCACAAGGAGGCGACAAGTTTGGATTAGGGGGAGAATATTGAAATAATCCAATATTGTCAAGTTATGTTTGACTGAAATTAGAAAAGTTCTATACAAGTGAGTCTAGTCCTAGTACTAGTAGGTTTAGTTATAATTAACTAGGAAAGTATATGTCCAGGTTTCAAACAAGTGAGTCCTAGTACTATTAGGTTTGGGCAAAGGTCGGTTCTAGTAGTGCATATATAAGCATGGGTATTGTATCAAGCTTGTACCCAGATATTGAGAGAATCAAGAGAAAGCCAAAGGACACGATAAGTACTCTTGGCAAAATATTTGTGTGTGCGTGTTTGTCTAAACTGATGTGATTTGATCCGTGGGAAAAATCTAACAAAGATGGATCTATAGACTAGCCAGTGCTGCCTGCTTGAAAAATATCCCGGGTCACAGTACTCGGGATGGACACTTGACGGATGGCTAAATTCAGAGTATAGACGAATTAGAAGGTGGATTGGTCTGTCGATGGCTAGGTGACTACAATTTAGAATTTTCCAGTTCTCGTCATACAACTTGTGCAGGCGAGATGCGAAGGATGGATGAGTAAGAGCATCTATAGCATACCCCTTAAAAGTGGTCACACCAAGACTGATCTTTACAGTTATTGTTGCCAAAAAAGGTCCAGAACACAGCGCGTAAAAGTGGTCAAACTAATAAGCCTTTTACAGCCCCCGAAAATCCACGCCCACAACCCTTATATATCCTGTTTTCGAGGCAAAATCAAGAGGGCACTGTAAAATTATCAACGCTCACGATATAGAAATCCTAATGTCTGTTTGCCATCCTCGCCACCGTGCGTGCCCGGGCTTCACCGTCGGCGAACCTCTTGCGCCGTCGGCGCCGCTCGCGGGGGCGATTCATACATAACAAACGTATCTATAATTTTTTATGCTCATTGCTAATTTTCTATCCAATGCTCTATGTTTTCTATTATTTATTTGGACTAACCTATTAATGGTTGCAAAGTGCACAAGTTCTTGTTTATACTTTTATGTGTACAAATTAATTGGATTTTGATAAGAAAACACAAAATGAGACTTGTTGGTGAAGGACTCTGACTTTCCTGAAATCTGGCCACCAATAGTTTTTAGAGATCGTCAGTTGAGCTCCGAATATGACATCCAACAGAAAAAGCTAACACGTAAAAAGTGTGGGGAATTTTCTTCTGATAATTCTAAACTAAAATTTCGTCCAAAACGGAGTTCTGATGTGACTTGTGGACCCGTTTTACTGGAGGACAAATATCTAATTACGGGATTACGAAAATTAATGACGTGATTAAGTCCAACACTTGCCATTTTGATGAATTCGGTCAAGCCACGACTTTGGGGCCTCAATGGGGGCTGCGTGTAATCCCTAGGAAGGTTCTAGAGGTGCCCAAGAGCCATTGGATCAAGGGTCCATCCATAGGAGGGTAGGAGAGCATTGCCACATCACATATAAGGAGAGGAAACCCCTAATTTTGGGGGCAGCCACCCATTGTCACGAATTTTCCCTCTACCTTCGCAGCCACCAAGAGGGGAGAAGCTCCTCCATCGCAGCACCAAGTCCAAGAAAGAAAGGAGGCCAAGGGGACGTGATACGTGCAAACATATATACTTTTATAACCACTTTTTTTTAATGTTTCTCGTCACATTTGCATGATTTGGATTAAACTAACACGGACTAACGTTGTTTTCAGCATAAGTACCCTTGGTGTCTAGTTTTGTGCAGAAAATCAATATCCTCGGAATCTTCCAGAAAAAATCGAAAAATTATTTTTCCCCGGAAGACTCTCGGAGCCCGAAGGATAGCTGGAGGGAGGCCACTGGGCCTACAGGGGATGCTGGCCTTGGCCACCCGTCTAGTCGCTCCTGGAGGACCCCTGGAGGCCTGGGACAATTCCCAGGGTTCCCCTTTGGCATAAAAACTCTGTATTACCTGAACCGCAAAAGCCCCCGAAGGATTTTCCCGAAAACGATCCGTGATGACCCACAAGTATAGGGGATCACAACAGTCTTCGAGGGAAGTAAAATCCAAATTTATTGATTGGACACAAGGGGAGCCAAACAATATTTGTGAGCCTTAACAAGTGAGTTGTCAATTCACCTGCACCTGAAAGTACTTTTGTTCGCAGTGGTTTATCAGTAGTAACAGTTCTATAGTAGCGGTAGTAGTGAGATAGTAGCAGCAATGGAATGAAAACAGCAGCAGCAATAGTGTTTGAAGTAAACATCGGGATTAGATAATGTCGGCATAAGGATGGATGAACGGGCGTTGCATGGATAAGAGAGTTCATATAATAATCAAGACATGAGCATTGTAGATAAATAAGATAAAGCATCCAAACACTAAGTAACCATAGGCATGTGTTCCGTAAATAGCCGTATGTGCTCGCAATGAGAACTTGCACAACATATTTTGTCCTACCAGCCCGTTTTCAACGGGGCCTCAAGGGAACTATACTAGTAATTAAGGTGTTCCTTTTAATAGAACACCGGAGCAAAGCATTAACACTCCGTGAACACATGTGATCTGTCACACCCCACTTTTTGAAAACCAACAAGATGCAGTTGTTGGAGAGTCGGGCAGACAAAAACTTTTTGGAATGCTTAACTATTAATCTTGTTTCACTATTCTCTGCCTTGTTTGACCTTGTGTGTTTGTGTTGGAACAAAACCAAAACAAAATGGTTACATAAATAACAAGAATTGAGTTGAACCTCTTTTATAAAATCCTCCTGAAATGGTTTGGCTTGATCACTAACTTTCTTAACACTTGAGGAAAACCCCCAAGAATTTAAATTGCAGAACTCTCTTGCTTGAGCGAACTTGTTAAGTATTCATAACTGTTGTGGATGATTGTGAGTTGTTTCAAATGAATGTGGTCTTCAAATAACAAGCGTTGACATTATTAGCATGTTATATCCTAGTTCCACCTCATCTTGTGTCTTTTTAACTTCTCTATTTTGGCCTCCTGCCATAATGGAGAGATCCTGACCTTTGACCAATGTACCATCATGGGTATAATGGCACATGTCTATGAGTCCTATCCTAATGTTTGGATTGAATATAAACCCATTCACATTTTCTTCCAAAGCCCTCTTGAGGTCATCCCAACAAATAGGATCATGTCCTTGTTATCATGATGCCTTTTGTTAGTCTTCCTAAAAATCACTCCTATATATTTTGAGCTCCATCAACCTTCCCTTGGCATCTTCATGACTTATACATCATATCCATGTGTCCATTTATCTTCTCATGACCATATGATTATTCTTCTCTCAGGGTTTTGGCCTATTAAATAAACTCATGTTATCACCCTTTTACACTTGCTACCTCAAATATTTTCCAAAGGATTTGTTTATTAAAAATCAACTTTGTGACCTATATTATATACCCTCCCACCCCAACTCAAAAATACTTGATTTATAAACTTTTTCCTATTTACTAAATGTTATTTTCCAAAACGGCAGAAATGGACTTTTAATGTTTTTATTAATAAAATTATTTCTAAAATTTATGGGGAAGCTCCCCAACATTCCTAGGGTCATATGTGACCTAGTTATCCAAAAACATTTGCTGCTCATTTTCAAAATTTTGAAGAAAACATCCAAAAACAGTTTCAGCACTTTTTGAATTTTCAAAATTTTGTGAAACAAATATTTTTCAGACAATTTGGGGACCAGCACCCCTAGACTCAATGTTTGATTCTGTATCCATTTAACATGTTTTCAAACATATCTTATATTCAAAATTTTGGAGAAAACATTCAAAAATAGAAAAAATAGTTTTTGGAAATTTGAAAGTTTTCAAAGAAAACAATTTAATAAAAGTGGGAGACCACCACTACCATACTCCAATTTTCATTCCCTACCTCGTAGACATATTTTATTGCATGTGTTGGGTTCAAGATTTTGGAGGAAACAATCACAAACTCCTTCCGGCAAATTTTTAACAGATCCTTAGGTTGATGTTTTTCACTCCTTTCTACCCATCTTGGATTCCTTGGATGCCTAGTCACCTGGTCCCACCACTTTGACTTCTTCGGACAAGCTTGGACTTCCCCCATACTTTTCCACATCACCCACATGGCTTGGACATCAAGCATGGCATGGGTTGACTGCCCATACCCCCTCCCCCATACCTTGTTGCACCCAGTCCTTATCTTCAAGAATCATTGACTCCCCACGAGCTCGAAAAGCCATCCATCCCTCCCTGGTCCCTCTCCTTCCCCCTCTTCTTCTTGTCAAACACCTTCGGGTGCAGAGGGAGAACGCCCACATCCCCCACATCCTTGGACCTCCTCTCCCTCAACCCCTCTGGCCTTAGCACCTCCTCCCCACCACAAACCTCCCTGGCAAGGTCTCGCTCAAAGGTTTGCTCTCTGGCTGGCCTGCCCGCGCCACAGTGGCCGCCATGGACGCCGAGGCGCCATGCTCTTCGACCTAATCACCCCGAGCCTCCCCCTTGCGCATCAGCTTAGCAGTCCTCTTCCTCTACACCCTAATAGACCCCCTGACCCAAAACCCCTCTGCCTTTCTCCTCAAATCGCCGGAATCGAGCCGGAGTCGCCGCGCTCGAGCTCCTCGTCGATCCGCCATCTCAGGTCATCCCCTCTCCTCTCGTTTCTTCTCCCGGATTCCCTCGAGTCTCCTGAACCTCATGCCGCTCTCCCTTGTGAGTTTCATCAGTCGCAGGTCCCTGCCCCGCTAGGTCCGTGCCGACCGGCCGCAGCTCTCAGGCGAACCCCCGCCGGATGGTCCTCCCGTCAAACGCCGTTGGCACCTTGAGATCAGTGGTGCTCCTGGGAGCCTTCTGGTGCTCGCGGCGCTTCCAGGAGGCGAACAAAGCTCCCGGCGGCAAACCCGCATTTCCTCTGCGGCGACCAGGGCGGACTCCGTCGCGTTTTCGAGTCGCCGCCGGCGCGCGTCGATGTGGACAACCCGTGGCCATCGGATCCATATCTAGTGGCCCCCTTTGAATCCAGCGCCCTTCTTATCTTAGCCGCAGATTGCGAATCGGATGACGGCGTACTGGTCCGGCGTGCGCTCACCCAGCGGGCCGGCCTTGCTCTGTGCGGCCCATCTCCTTCCAGATCTGGCCCATTGACCCGGTGCAGGTTGATTTTATTCTTTTCTCTGCAGATCTGTTTCTATAGGTTTACTTTAAATCGAAATGAAAATGTAAGCAAGTAAATCTTGCCTCACCAAAAATCACAGAGATGGATCTACTATTTCTTAACCACCTCCAACTTAAATAAATGTATTTTGTGCTATATTTTAGCAGAACTAAGAAATATGACATAAGCACTCTGTTTCACCTTTTAGATCATAACTTGTGTTTTAAGTGGCCAAATCTTGCGAACCAAAGTGTTTTGAGTAGACCTTGGATAGATCTATCAGTGAGACTTGACCTTGCATCAATGGGAGCTACCATTTGGCAATTCCGTCCATTTTGGTAAAAGATCAGTAGGCACTTCTAGGATTTTTAGAGAGAGTTTAAAAATGATTTTTGATGTCGATCCAATTGTATGAGCTTGTGTGTGATTAGTTATATGTAATACTAGCTTGGAATAATTTTTAGAGCTCTATATTATTTTTGGTGTGCATTTCTAGAAACAACACCTTTTCTGTTTATTTTAAATCTTGTGTGTTTGTTTGTAAATAACTGATTGTTTGTTAGAAACTTGTTTCCAAGCATGAGTAGATGTGTTGGTCACTGTTATTAGGTTGTTTTAATTCATTACTAATATGTTAGGAAGTTTGTGCATGATTGGAAAAAAGATAGAAATAGAAATAGTCTCTTATTGTTTTCTAGTATTTTTGTGGAATAGATTTTGTGAGCTAGTCTTGTTATGTTTAGTACATAGGTTTTTGTTATGGTTATGTTGAGTCCAGTACCATTTTGGTACTTATGTGGTGATGGTATCACCTCTGTTATCTTGCACATTTGTTTATAGGAGAGCATGTGTAACATTGATTGTTTTATTTAACTATACTGTTTTCACTAGTATGAGTAGTTGTTTTCATAGAATTATTTTAGTATATTGCTTACTAGCATGTGTAAGGTGTATGTGATGTTAGTAGGTATTTTTATTCATGTATTTATGGTTTAGGAAAAATGCATACTTATAGTATTGATTGCTCCTCTAGTGTTGCATTAGTGTCCCACTAGATTTGGAGTTTGCTCCATTAATGTTGTCCTTTTAATTTTAGGAGTGTATGATTTTCCTAGCATGTTTAGGATGTTTTCACTTCTGTTATTATGGCATAGATATTGTAGTTGTTGTGTGTTGATGGGTTGTAGAATGCAATTATGTCTTAGGGTATGCTTGTGTAGAATTTCCATACTAGTATGCTAATAGTTGACTCCTGTTATTTTGCTAGGGGTAATGTCTCTTGTTGTTATTATGTTTTAGAGTGTGTTTTTATTGACTTGTTACAATTGATTGAGCCACTGTTTTTTTTGGTTACTTTCATGATTGACTGACTCCTTAGCTTTGGTGGTGACATAATCATAGTCAGTAACTAGATGTTTTATCTGTGTCTTGTTTCTTTGCTGTTTAGAATTGTCTCAGTGTTTACCTTAGCATAAGTTTGGTACTAGTGTTATTATTTTGTTTAGTAGTACCTTGTTATCTATCCTTAAGATTAGTGGTAAACTAGTTTGGGTTGATTTCTTGTGTGGTTGTTAATACCCACTGCCATGGGTGTTGCTTTGATGATTGGTACTAAATTGATTGTTTACGAGCACCTTAGTAGCCTCAGCCTTGTGACCTCAAGCTATATTTTTAGATTATTTAATATATTGGTATGATAGTGGTACACCCACTCAACCTATGATATTGGGATGTGGAATATGGTTTTTCAACCATATGTTTTTCTGACGATAGTTTTGTACCCTGAGAGTTTGTGATATAGTTCTCTCGATAACTTTTTGAGTGATTGCATTAGTGTAAGTTTGCTTGCTGTATGTGTTGCTTTGATTACTTCATTGTCCTTCTGGTTCTGAGTGTGTGTCTTTTATTCTTTTACGGTGTTAGAAAAACGAAGAAGAAGAAGGAGTTGTAGATCTGTGTGTCATGTTCAAGCTACTTCAAGGCCAGGGACACAAAGGGATTTAAGGCAAGCCATCCTGATGCTTGCTGTTATACTACACTTATCATTATATATCATGCATGTTTTACTTCTGAAAGTTTTACAAAAACTTGATTACCAAAAACTATTTTTGAGTGAGTATTACTACTATTATACTATTACTATGCCAGTAGTTGATACTTGGTGTTACCAAGCCCATAGCCACCATATGGTATTTATTACCACCAAAAGTATTAGTACCTAAGTGGACACCCTAAAAATATGTTTTTGCAAAAACAAAGGCTTTATGGAAAACCCGGGGAAAAGGCTGAGCCTTATTCACTGGAGGATTGTTGAAGTGGTCATTTTTGAGAAAAAGGTGTTTTTTACAAAAATGACACATAACCTAGTCTTCGCCGGACAACCAAGAAGTACTGCCACTCTACCCCAACATGGGTACAGGGCCTATCTAGATACTTGATATTGTTAGTGTGTGCCCTATCCCAAGATGCTATAGAGAGGATGATTCTCTGAACCAAAGTGTCGCCAGGAGTGAGAAACGAGACATACACAGTGAGGGATTAAGTTCTCCTCCGGGCGCGACAATTGGGTCCCCTGTTTGGCGATGTGTGACATGGTGCCAGGGGGAATAAACCTAATTGAAGGGATAGTCATATACTAGCTTGTTCAGAGTGGACAGTTAGGATCATTCTTCTGATGCTTGCATATCGCTGTGTCGATCCATGGGTGGTTCATGGCAGATGATTGGATCTAGTGGAATGTGTGCACGTCTGCAGAGTAAATCTATTCAGAATAGCCGAGCCCTCGGATATGGGCAGTTGAATGGCCATGTATCTAGCATTGTGTCAATGTTTTCAAAAAGGAGTTTTGAAAAGGAGTTGGAACTTGTGAAGTGCTGAAAGAAGGAACTTTGTACCGTGGAGGTACCACTGATGAAAAGCCAGAAGTTGTTTTACAAGAAGTTTTGCAAAGAGAAAACTTTCTTTTAACAAAGTTCTACAAAACCTCTTGTACATGTGATTCTACAAGAGAAAGAAAACTATATTATTTTATTTTGAAGTATCTTCTTCAACAAAGATACAGAGATTTTCAAAATCAACTATGATATATATTTCATATATCATGGATAGTGAACCCTATTGTATAGACTACCTACTACATCATATAAGCATACTTGCATTCTGTAAGCTACATGATGGGTGTCTTGCTGAGTACATTCAAATGTACTCATATTGGTTTCATCCCTGGTATTTACTTGACAAACTTCGAGAAGGAGTCTCAGGAGGAGATCTACAAGGAGGAGTGTTGTGCTGATGGCTTTGCGAACTAGGATCGTCTCCCAGTCAGTAGCCTGTAGGTTAAGGCATGACTTGGGGTCTACTACGTTTGTTTGTTTAGTCTTCCGTTGTGTGTGCTGTGTGTTTGCCCTGCGTGGCAGTTGTGTCGACTTGGTCATGTGACCATGTATCTTTTGTAAGTGTTTGTGTAACTGTGTAATGGATATTGTATCTTTGTATCAACTTGATATGTTGTTCACGACTGGTGTGATCTGGGATCGTGAATGTAAGCATATCGGAGGTGTCCTTGAACAGTGGTTCTGGGGGACCTTACATGATCCTCACATTACAGCCATCCCCTCCGGTTGTCCCAATTTCTGCCACTTTGGGGCCTCGGGTTCCGGACAACAATATGTGTAAACAACTTGCAGGTATGATCAAGAAACAATAATTATCATTGTGATTCAGTAACATGTTCAGATCTGAGATCATTGCACTCGGGCCGAAAGTGGCAAGTATTAAGCATATCAAGTTGCACCAATGTCAATAGCACTAATAGAGGATACTAGGCACTATGCCCTAACAATCACGACATTATTACATGAACGATCTTATCCAATCCCTACCATCCCCTTCAGCCTACAGTGAGGGAATTACTCGCACATGGACGGGGGAAACATGGATGGTCGATGGAGAGGCGTTGGTGATGACGATGGCGATGATCTCCTCCACTTCCCAATCCCGGCAGGGTGCCAGAACAGGAACTTCTGATCCCCGAATCGAGGTTTGGGGTGGCGGCGGAGCTACTGACTTCTTTCTGGAAAACTATCAAACCCCCTCGTGTTTTAGGGTTGAAGGCTATTTGAAGTCGAAAGGGGGGGACCGAGGGAGTGTGGTAGTGGCCCACACCACCTGCTAGCGCGGCCTAGGGGGGCGCGTCGGGGGGTGTTTTGGCCACCTCCTGGCCCCTCTTCGGGTCTCCTTCTGGCTCCCAGGGTCTTCTGGTATGTTAGGGCCAATGGGGTCTTTTCTGGGAAATTTCCCGAAAGTTGATTTTTCTGCACAAAAACAAGACACCAAAGTAATTCTGCTGAAAACAGCGTTAGTCCGTGTTAGTTGCATTCAAAACACACAATTTTAGAGGCAAACAATAGGAAAAGTGTTCAGAAAAGGCGATACGTTTTCGACGTATCAACTCCCCCAAGCTTAGCTTATTGATTGTCCTCAAGCAATTCAGTGACAACTGAGTGCGATAAAAGACTTTTACATACACATTTGTTTCATATGATGTAAATAAACTCACTATATGATCAAATACTTAGTTATGCTCATGATAAGATACGTGCAAGATACTGTCACTTAATAGCTATGCAAACCATGAGGAGATAACAACATATTAATAATAAACAACATGAATCATAACTATTTGCAAGATTGTAATATTCATAATAGGATCTAATAAAGTGGTATCTCGCTTTCCCTTAAGTGTGGGGGAAAACATAAATGCCAGGGAACCTCTGAAGTTCAAGCGAAGACTAGAAGTAAAGATATCAAAGATACAAGTGTCAAGATTATACCACAATCAACCGTGCTTTGGGACAAACACATCACACTAAGAATGACCATTGTGCTCTCAAGAAAGTTCTCAAAGAATATGATGGAGACTCAACATAAAAGTAAGAGAAAGTCCCTTCCCAGAGGGAAGCATGGATCACTCATGTGCTAGAGATTTTTATTTTATTAAACAGAGGTATTGAAAACATTTTGAGAGAGGTGTATGCTTATGTCAACGAATAGTGAACAGACAATACAGTACGTCACAAGCCAACTGGATTCACAAGAGTGGCTCCCATGTGAAGGATGCATATGGGTAGAAGGTCATCCCTCTTTCTCGTTTCTTTACAAAATAATGCTTTGACTGATAAATCAGGGGAAAAAAGAGTGTAATAATTTGTGTGTATTAATTTGGGGATGGGCACCCCGCTGCTAGCTCTTCTATCATTTGGATAAGAAGATGAAGCCACTAGTCCAGGGTGTGAAATCCAATCAACAAGTGAGATAAAGATTCTCTATTTACATCCTCATGAGCAAAAACAGGGGCACAAACCATCAATAATTTTTTAGCTGGTTTTAAAGGTAGCACATGAGCAATTTACTTGGAGTGGCGGTTAAATACCACATATAGGTAAGTATGGTGGACACATTTGGCAAACTTTGGTTTCTGGGAGTTGGATGCATGAGTAGAGCTCATACTCAGTACAGGTGCAGGCTAGCAAATAGAAAGGAGCAACAATCAAGAGAGCAACAACTATCGTAATCATGTTCGCGACAAAGTAAAGTTTACTAAGGCATAAAATTGATACTAGAACTCTGAGGCAAAATAAATCATCGAGGCTTTTTGACTTTTTGTTTTCAGTCTTAGCATGCGTGAGCATGTGCCAAGTCGATTCAAATGAAACAGACAGAGGAGGCTACCACAATATCATGTCCTTCTACGAATGGAACAATTCGAACAAATATTTATATGACATGTCATTTACCATTAATAAATTGGAACAAAACATGAGAGATCACAAACTATTAAGCAACCATTAAGTCACATATATCTTATACAAATAAACTAAGCATGCTCACAGAGATGGATATATGTACAAAAATGAAAGCAAATAGAGTTCATACCAGCCTCTCACCACAACTTGAATTGTCGTAGATCGTCCTTATTGCTCTTCACTTGTGGCTCGAATAATATATAATGAAAACCGAGCTCCAATGGGTCACGGACGACTGTTGAACTCTTCAGCAAACTTTACAAAACCAAATAAGAACAATAAATATTTTTGGGTTTTTCAATTAAAGCACGATTAGAATGAGAACAAGCAAACAAAGCAAAATATTTTTGGATTTTTAAATATTAAACTGCAACTTAAAGGATAAGGCAAACAAACTAAAGAAACAAATAGAGAGAAACAACATAAATATTTTTAGTCTCTTTGTGTTTTGGAAAACAAGAACAGAACAATAAAACAAAGAGAAATGAAAGAAACGAAAACAAGCGAAAGAAACAAAGAGAAACGAAAACAAACGAAAGAAAAGAAAACATGGATATACCAAAGAACCGACCGAACATGATATATAAATAAGTGTGATGTCAGTATACCTCCCCCCAAGCTTAGGATTTTGGCCTAAGTGGAGATCAATCAAAGCGCGGGAAATATCCCCACTGCGGTGGGTCGTCCCTCGCGTGGTCGTACTCGGGCTCCCAAGAAGAAGATGAAGCAGCTGGCGCATAGTCATAACCGGGGTGCTGGTATGGGATCCCCTTGGTGTCATAGGACTGGATGAAATCACCATCATCCCCCTCGTCGGCATCCTCCCCTTGCTGGGGGTGATGCTCAAGGTATGTATCCAGCTCGCTCTCAGAAAGCTCCCATATTTGTCTGTTATTAAGATTAAACAAAACAGGTGCAGGCAAAAGTACTTCCCTAATAGTTTTAACAACTCTCCACCGGGATCATTTGGACAAAGGTTATTCAAAAGATAGATTATGTAAGTGAGCATTGGTAGAAAAAAACTTATGTTGAACCATGGAAATAAGATCAAGCCTCTCTATAGGAAACTGTAGGTCTAGAGGGTGTGGCTCCAAACCATGCAAAGCTAGCAAGCGCAAGGCAATAAGACCTCCACAAACTCCGCCCTTCTCACGGTTATGTGAGATACGGTAAGCAATCAAAGCGCCATAATTATAAGACCTATCACATCTTAAGGCAGCTGCAATAAACGCCAAATCATAGACAAATAGCTTGTTGGCAGTTTTTCTAGCTAACACACACTTAGAAATAAAGTAGGAAAAGTATAGAATGCTAGGGAGTTGAATTTCACGAATTTTACCACTCTCCCCTCTGAAGCTTCTGCCTTGGCAAATCTCCTCATATAATTCCAGCAGTGGTTTGGGATGCCCTTTAATATTCTCACAAGAACCCCACTCCGGTACCTTAATAGCTGCACAAAAATCACTGAAAGGCAGGCTCACAGCTTTATTGTAAATTTTATAATGGACCATTGGGTTAGTTGAGGACCATTTAAAACGAAAATCCTGCACCACAGACATATTTAGTTTCACATATTGGATGGGCTCATCCTCAATGAAATGGTCCAAGCCTGCATTATGCACAAGAGTGTTAAAATCGTGCGAAATTTCTGTAATCCTCATGAATTCCTGACACAGATAGATTGATGGGAACACCCTCACTTCACGGTGCACGACCATGACCTCATGCAACTCCAACTCATGCTGGTTTAGTTGATGAACATTGTGCTCCATCTCGGAGATCAAACACACCAAATCTCTGCGCAAATAATGGGTTGAAGAAGGAGATCGAAAATCCAGAGGAAGAACAGACAGAACACGGGTTCCAAGAAATGTTTTCAGTTTGGGATGTGAGAGAGAAGACTTTGCCAGTGGAGAGAGTAACACTACTAGGAAAATGGCTATAGATGGACTAGCATCAGTGGCGCACCATGTAGACGTGCGCCACTGATACGGTTGGGAGAAAACAGGTCCAGGTATCAGTGGCGCACCATGTATTCATGCGCCACTGATGCTATGAGCATCAGTGGCGCACCGTGCACAGGTGCGTCACTGATACCATGCACCCATGTACGTCCATTAGTATCAGTGGCGCACCAGTGCACGGTGCGCCACTGATTCTCAATAGTATCAGTGGCGCACCATGCACGGTGCGCCACTGATACCTGACACCCATGTATGTCCATTAGTACTGATACTAATGGACATACATGGGTGTCAGGTATCAGTGGCGCACCGTGCATGGTGCGCCACTGATACTATTGAGAATCAGTGGCGCACCGTGCACTGGTGCGCCACTGATACTAATGGACATACATGAGTGCCTAGTATTAGTGGCGCACCGTGCATGGTGCGCCACTGATGCTCTGGTCAAACTATAGTCAAACTAGTCAAATGGTGGTCAATGTATGGTCAAACTATTGAAATTTTGGTCAAACTATGGTCAACGGGTGGTCAAACTAGTCAAACCATGGTCAACATGTGGTCAAACTCTCGTCAAAATTTGGTCAAACTATTCAAATGATGGTCAAACTATTCAAACTATGGTCAAACGTTGGTCAATGTGTGGTCAATGTATATTCCAACTATGGTCAAAAGTTGGTCAAACTCTGGTCAACATGTGGTCAAACTAGTCAAACTCTAGTCAATGTGTGGTCAAACTATTCAAACTTGGGTCAAACTTTTCAAATTATTGTTATCAAACTTTAACAGTAAATGTGTGACATCATGCTCAAGGGCTTAATAGGATTGATATGATACATATATCAATAAGTTATAACTTATTTCCCGGGACTGCAGTCGAATGGAACTAAGATGTTAAGTGTGCTAGGGTTGGAGTAGTTTGAGGATGGGTGACCTAGTGGGAAGTTGACCAAAATTGGTGAGTGAATAAAAAAACATTTTAAAAAAATAAAATTTTGGGGAATCAGTGGCGCACCAAACGGGTGCGCCACTGATAAGGAATCAGTGGCGCACCACACTAGTGCGCCACTGATGAGGAATCAGTGGCGCACCACACTGGTGCGCCACTGATGCTCTGGAGTATCAGTGGCGCAATACTAGTGGCGCACCATGGTGCGCCACTGATTGTCCAAAGTGGTGCGCCACTGATGCCCTTTTTCCTAGTAGTGCGTGCAGCTCAAGTTGAATTTATGAAGGCCAATAAGGCGGATGCCTCCACTCGGGAAAGTGCTCAGGAGGCTTAGTTGGCAGCTGCTCGACAGAAGCTCGAGTCCTCTCGCAAGATGTCAACTGATCTCGAGGGAAGGCTTGCGAGCGCCCAGGACGCTCTGAAGAAGCTGGAGGAGGCTGGCACCAAGGCGGACTCCGACCTTGTCGACTTCCTTCGCCCTTTGGCCGAACGATTTGCGGATAAGCTGTGTTTGATCTTTTGTTGTCTTCCGATCGTCTAGTAGGTCCTTGGATTTTAATATTTCTCTTTGCAAGTCTTCTGGGCGTCCCGCTGGAGCTGCCTGGCGTCCAACGGGTGGATGCTTTGACTGATTCCTGTGCCCAACTCAAGAAGCACGCTGATGGGGTTTGCACCTTGATCGGTGATGCCATTCAATTCGAGTGCTGACGCAGCTTCACGGTCGTCTTCTGGTCGACGCTGTGTCTCCGCCTGCGCTGGGTCACTGGTAGAAAATAGGCCTTCAGTCCCGGTTTGCAAAGGCCATTAGTCCCGGCCGCGCAACCGGGACTAGATATGCGCGACTAAAGACCCCCCCCCTATAGTCGCGCCACTTACAGACCGGGACTAAAGGCCCATCCACGTGGGCGCCAGGAGTCCGTCAGGGCGGAGGACCTTTAGTCCCGGTTCTCGTGGCTAACCGGGACTGAAGGTCTCGTCCGCAGGTTTAGGGTTTTAGCCCCCCTAAACCTGGTTTCTTTTTAATTTGTTTTGTTTTATTTCTTTTATATCTTATTTTGTGTTTTATTTTAATTTTGATGAAGTTTCAGTACACATATATATATTTTTTACGCTACTATATACATGCATATATGAAATTTCAATCAAGAAGAATTCAATAGGAATATATAATATATATTCAATCTCGGGTGACCATATACAACTTCGAACAAGGTGTCACCCCGCTACTCGCCAAGGTGTCCGCCCTTCGGGACCAAGCCGCTGGAGTTATGTTGAACGGGCTGCACTTGGCGAGCATTTTCCTCAAGCGCAGGATTCAGCCCCTACAGGACAGGCCTTCCACGATGTGGGAGTACCAGGGTACTGAAGACCCCAGTCGTGTTAGCCGCGAAGAACTCTCGAATGCCGAATTCGAGAAGAAGATCGCGGCCATCACCAGCTTGAAGGTGGGTGAGACCTTCCCCGACTGCACTGCCGCAGCCTTTGAGGCGTCAAGGCCTCCACCACCCGAAGTAAGTTTGTGCTTCCCTTTGACTTTGTTTCTTTCTTTTTTTGAAAATCTTGTCGACTGTAATTTTTTCTCCCTTTTCTTCTGTCTTCTTTTCGTAGAGCTTAGCCGTGGCCACCTGCTACCCGCCAATGTCTAGAGAGGAAGCCTCGGACTTGTTGGCGAGTAACTTGGATGGTCCAGCTGACACCAGCGTTGCTAACACCTCGTCGAGTTCCGAGCATAACTCCTCGGATGACGCGGAGGAGTCGGGCAGCGATCTCCTCTATCGGAAACGCAGTCTAGTGGAGATCGATGAGGCCACCTCCAAGAATAACTCCTTGGATAAGGAATCACCCGGGAAGGGGCCTCTCATTGTGACTCCGCTACACACGCGCACCCCTTCTCCTTCATTTCCTAATATCCAAACCGCCTGGAATGCGGACATGTTGGATGACGAAGATGACGATGAGTAAGTCTTTTTTCTTGTTCTTAGTCGAACATTCTCTTTTTGCGCCTTTTTGACGTATTGTCTTCATGGTAGTCTACAAGCTATCAGCCCTGGTCGATTCGTCTCTTCCCTTCCTCTCGAAAAGAGGAAGAGAGCTGCAGCTGCAGGTGGGACCCCGACCGCCGACACCGTCCAGAATTCACCGAGTGCAGCCCCCACAGCAGCGATTACGGAATACAGAATTCCTAGTTTTGCTGTCGGGGCTTCGACTCCGAAGGAAGTGACGGGTAGCTCAGCGGATCCCCTCTCCTTAGCTCAAGGCCAGGTAAATCTTGCTGCTTTCTTCTTCAAATTGTTCTCCGCTAAGTTGAATTTTTTATCGGGTGCATGGCAGTGCTCCCGATGGGAGTAGCCCCCGAGGCTGTAGTTGATCGTATGCGATTGGCTACAGGCTCAAAGATGTAAACTTTATCTCTTCTTCTTGCTTTATCGGGTGCACGACAGTGCTCCCGATGGGAGTAGGCCCCAAGGCTATACTCGAATGTTTGCAATCGGGTATAGGCTCAATATTTTCCTTCTCTGATTATTCTATCTTCATGTTTTTGCAGTCACTCCTTGATTCCCTTGTGGCTGTTGGCCGCCGCGTTATTCTGGCCGAAACAGAATGCGGGACTCTTCGAGTGGATCGCGATCGACTCGTTGCGGAAAACGAGCTCCTTCGAAGTAAGTTTATCGCCTCCTTCTATCTCGTCTCCTCAGTTATGGCAATTTCAATGGTTCTGAAAACCCATTGCCGTCACTACTAGGAAAATGGCTATAGATGGACTAGCATCAGTGGCGCACCATGTAGACGTGCGCCACTGATACGGTTGGGAGAAAACAGGTCCAGGTATCAGTGGCGCACCATGTATTCATGCGCCACTGATGCTATGAGCATCAGTGGCGCACCGTGCACAGGTGCGTCACTGATACCATGCACCCATGTATGTCCATTAGTATCAGTGGCGCACCAGTGCACGGTGCGCCACTGATTCTCAATAGTATCAGTGGCGCACCATGCACGGTGCGCCACTGATACCTGACACCCATGTATGTCCATTAGTATCAGTGGCGCATGGTGTATGGTGCGCCACTGATGCTATGAAGAATCAGTGGCGCACCCTGCATGATGCGCCACTGATACTAATGGATATACATGAGTGCCTCGTATCAGTGGCGCACCGTGCATGGTGCGCCACTGATGCTATGAAGAATCAGTGGCGCACCGTGCACTGGTGCGCCACTGATACTAATGGACATACATGAGTGCCTAGTATCAGTGGCGCACCGTGCATGGTGCGCCACTGATGCTCTGGTCAAACTAGTCAAATGGTGGTCAATGTATGGTCAAACTATTGAAATTTTGGTCAAACTATGGTCAACGGGTGGTCAAACTAGTCAAACCATGGTCAACATGTGGTCAAACTCTCGTCAAAATTTGGTCAAACTATTCAAATGATGGTCAAACTATTCAAACTATGGTCAAACGTTGGTCAATGTGTGGTCAATGTATATTCCAACTATGGTCAAACGTTGGTCAAACTCTGGTCAACATGTGGTCAAACTAGTCAAACTCTAGTCAATGTGTGGTCAAACTATTCAAACTTGGGTCAAACTTTTCAAATTATTGTTATCAAACTTTAACAGTAAATGTGTGACATCATGCTCAAGGGCTTAATAGGATTGATATGATACATATATCAATAAGTTATAACTTATTTCCCGGGACTGCAGTCGAATGGAACTAAGATGTTAAGTGTGCTAGGGTTGGAGTAGTTTGAGGATGGGTGACCTAGTGGGAAGTTGACCAAAATTGGTGAGTGAATAAAAAAACATTTTAAAAAATAAAATTTTGGGGAATCAGTGGCGCACCAAACGGGTGCGCCACTGATAAGGAATCAGTGGCGCATCACACTGGTGCGCCACTGATACTATGGGGAATCAGTGGCGCACCACCACTAGTGCGCCACTGATGAGGAATCAGTGGCGCACCACACTGGTGCGCCACTGATGCTCTGGAGTATCAGTGGCGCAATACTAGTGGCGCACCATGGTGCGCCACTGATTGTCCAAAGTGGTGCGCCACTGATGCCCTTTTTCCTAGTAGTGTAAGTGGAGGGCCAGGGGGCCCCACACCATGTGCTGGTGCCACCAGGGGCTGGCCGCTCCACCCTTTGGCGTGCCTGACTGGTGGGTCCCCCTGGGGCCTCCTAGGTGGCTTTCTGCCTCATTTTTTACGTGAAAATTTCTTATAATTTTTCTGGAATTTTTCTGTAATTTTATTTTTGAGGTATTTCTAGAATTTTAATAATTAATAAAAACCAGGAAAGTGACAGTGAAAAAGTGGAAAACAAAACAAAAACCAGCACTATAGAGGTTCTATGACACTCTAATGAAATAATATACAAAGAAAACAAAGGTGGTAGTGGTGAAAACAAAAGTATGTGTGGTGAAAACATGCATAACCTCAGTAATCAGGGTGAAAACATCAAGAAAACTTGCATAAGGATGGTGGAAAACATGATTGTACTCAAGTATCAATGTAATAACAGAAGTAAACATGGTAAAAACATAATTGGGAAGGTGAAAACATAGTGGAAACATTGCCCATTTCATTTAATTTTTTTTAACAAGGGTGATCCATCTTGCTACCAAAATAAATTTATATGAAACAAAACTTTGTTTCTCACTAAATACTCAAGTTACCTCAATCTTGATAGACATATTCCCAATCATAATAATTTCATATTCTTTGGGTGGATTTGGAATACGACAATAAAATTCTCTAATCTTGATGGTCTCACTATTTTCAATGCAATTTAGACCATATTTTCTATTAATCTTCTTGGGAAAATAAACTGTGTGCTCTTTATCATTAACATTAAAAGTTAGTTTTCCTTGATTGTAATCAATAACAGCCCCTGTAGTATTAAGAAAAGTTCTCTCAAGAATAATAGACATATTATCATATTCAGGCATTTCCAACACAACAAAGTCAGTTAATATCAAACAATTATTAGCAACTTGAACATGAACATTCTCACATATACCCACAGGAATAGCAGTAGACTTATCAGCCATTTGCAAAGATATATCAGTTAGTATCATTTTTTCTAGGAGGAGTCTTTTATAGAGAGTAAAAGGCATGACACTAACTCCGGCTCCTAAATCACACAAAGCAGTTCTAACATAATTGTTTTCAATAGAATAAGGAATAGTTGGTATACCAGGATCTCCAGTCTTCTCAGGAACCTTGCCATTAAAAGAGTAATTAGCAAGCATAGTGGAAATTTCCTCATTAGGAATCTTCCTTTTGTTAGAGACAATATCTTTCATATATTTTGCATAAGGAGGCAATTTAATGGCATCAGTTAAAGGAATTTGCAAGAACAAAGGTTTCATCCATTCACAAAACTTGTTATAATGTTCTTCTTCCTTAGATTTGTGTTTCTTATTAGGAAAAGGCATTGGTTTTTTTACCCAAGGTTCTCTCTCATTACCTTGTTTATTAGAACTGAAATCTTCCTTAGTATACTTTGCAGTTTTAGTTTGCTTTTCAGGTTCAGCTATAGGTTCTTCTTTATCAGAAGCATCATTCTTTTCATTACCAATTTTAGTTTCAGCATCAGAGATAGATATAGTATTAGGATCTTTAGCAAGTTCAGAGGATCCTACAACAGTTTTATGTTTCTTTTTCTTTTTCTTCTAAGTATGAATAACATTATCATTAGTTTGCTGAGAATCTTGTTCAATTCTTTTAGGATGTCCCTCGGGATATAAAGGATCTTGGGTAGCAATACCACTTCTAGTTCTTATTTCATAAGCATGTTTTTCTTTAGAAGCATTTACTTGCAAATCTTTTTGCACCTTAGCAAGTTGATCAATTTGAATTTGAACCATTTGAAAATGTTTAACAAGCATTTTAACATCATTAGAGGTTCTTTCTATAATACCATGCAAATTATCAATAGTTCTAGAGTTTTTCATTAGGTGATTTTGCACTCTCATATTAAAATTATCTTGCTTAATAACATAATTATCAAATTCCTCTAAACATTGATCAGGAGGTTTATTATAGGGAATATCTCTACTATCAAAATATTGGAGAGAGTGTACCTCAATGGTGGATGAGTGAGGGATTGGCTGACATAATTCTTCTATAGGTGGAAGATTCTTCACATCTTCAGATTTAATACCACTCTCTTTAAGAGATTTCTTGGCTTCTCTCATCACTTCATCATTTAATTCAATCATTCCCCTCTTCTTGGGTGTTGGTGTTGGTGTTTGTGTTGATACTGGAGTTGGCTCAGGCTCAATCATAGTCCAATCATCATGAGTTTGGCTTATTTTAGCCATTAATTTCTCACCTTCTTCTGGAGTTCTTTGCCTGAAAACACAACCAGCACAACTATCCAGGTATGTCCTAGATTCAACAGTTAGTCCATTATAGAATATATCAAGAAGTTTATTATTTTATAGCTTATGCCCAGGTGTGGCCATAACTAAAGAGCAGAACCTTGCCCACGATACAGGCAATTTCTCTCCTTCCAATTGCTTGAAATTAAATATATTTTGTAAAGCAGCATGTTGAGCACTAGCAGGAAAATATTTCTGAAAGAAAACATTAACCAAACCAATAAGACTATCAATAGATCCAGGAGACAAATTATTAAACCAAGTTTTAGCTCCATCTTTTAATGAGAAAGTGAATATTTTAGCAACAAAGTAGCTACGTTTCTTAAGATCATCAGAGAATAAACTACTCAAAGAGGATAGCTCATTCATATGTTTCACATCACTTTCATTTTCAGTACCACAAAAAGGTTCTTTCTCAACAATAGATATATAAGATAAATCAAGAGAGAAATCATAATCCTTCATAGCATGTATCCCTAATATTAATAGGAGAGGTGGCAAACTTAGCATCAGGAGATAATTTATATTTAACAGCAAGACTTTCAATAAGACTCATAACAACATCTTTATCCTTCATAGCATGTATTCCATCAATAAGATCATCATTAAGATCAATATAGGAATCATCAAAATCTTCACTAGGATTCTCTATAAGCTAAGGTGAAACAGCAGGAGTAACATGATTTTTTATCAGAAGTTTAAGTGTTTGCAATTTTTTTAGCTTTAGCAATAGTAGCATCTAAGAAAGGACCGAGAGAACCACTCTCATCAAGCATAGTAGAACCATCATCAAAAGTATCAGAAGTATTTTCAGATTCAGCAGAAGTAGCATGTGTAGCATTTGGTGGTGTAAGCAGCTTACTCATAACATACGGTGAATCAAGAGCAACAGAGGTGTTCATAGTTGTACCTCTTCTTGTAGTGGATGGTAATATAGGAAACTTTCCATCACGATTCTTACCCATGATGAATTATTGGTAGTAGCTAATAGTACTCTCCGGTGAGCTCGCAAATAAAGCTATGCTCCCCGGCAACGGCGCCAGAAAATAGTCTTGATGACCCACAAGTATAGCGGATCGCAACAGTCTTCGATGGAAGTAAAACCCAAATTTATTTATTCGACACAAGGGGAGCCAAAGAATATTCGTGAGCCTTAACAAGTGAGTTGTCAATTCACCTTCACCTGAAAGTACTTTTGTTCGCAGTGGTTTATCAATAGTAAAAGTTTTATAGTAGCGGCAGTAGTGAAATAATAGCAACAGTGGAATGAAAACAACAGCAACAGTAGTGTTTGAAGTAAACAGCGGGATTAAATACTGTAGGCATAGGGATGGATGAACGGGCGTTGCACGGATAAGATAGATCATATAATAATCAAGACATGGGCATTGCAGATAAATAAGATAGAACATACAAGCACTAAGTAACCATAGGCATGTGTTCCGTAAATAGTCGTACGTGCTCGCAATGAGAACTTGCACAACATCTTTTGTCCTACCAGCCCGTTTTCAGCAGGGCCTCAAGGAAACTACTGGTAATTAAGGTGTTCCTTTTAATAGAACACCGGAGCAAAGCATTAACACTCATTGAACACATGTGATCCTCACATCACATCCATACCCTCTGGCTGTCCCAATTTATGTCACTTCAAGGCCTCGGGTTCCAGACATCAATATGTGTAAACAACTTGCAGGTATGGTCAAGAAACAATAATTATAATCGTGATTCAATAACATGTTCAGATCTGGGATCATGGCACTCAGGGCCCAAAGTGGCAAGCATTAAGCATAACAAGTTGCAACAATGTCAATAGCACTAATAGAGGATATTAGGCACTATGCCCTAACAATCACGACATTATTACATGAACAATCTCATCCAATCCCTACCATCCCCTTCAGCCTACAGCGGGGGAATAACTCACACATGGATGGGGGAAACATGGATGGTCGATGGAGAGGCGTCTCCTCCACTTCCCCGTCCCGGCAGGGTGCCTGAATTGGAACTTTTGATCCCCGAATTGAGGTTCGGGGTGGCGGTGGAGCTACGGACTTCTTTCTAGAAAACTATTGAACCCCCTCGTGTTTTAGGGGTGTATGCTATTTGTAGTCGAAAGGGGAGACCGAGAGGGTGTGGGAGTGGCCCACACCACCTGCTGGCGCAGCCTAGGGGGGCGACGGGGGTTGGTTTGGCCACCTCCTGGCCCTTCTATGGGTATCCTTCGGGCTCCCGGGGTCTTGTGGTGTTTTAGGGCCAATGGGGTCTTTTCTGGGCAATTTCCCGAAAGTTGATTTTTCTGCACAAAAACGAGACACCAAAGTAATTCTGCTGAAAATAGCGTTAGTCCGTGTTAGTTGCATCCAAAACTTACAAGTTTCGAGGAAAACAATAGGAAAAGTGTTCGAAAAGGAGTTACGTTTTCGACGCATCAATCTGCAGCTCCGCCGACACCCAAAACCCTATTTCAGGAAACAGAAGTTCCCGTTCTAGCACCCTGCCGGGACAGACTAGAGGGAGATCGTCGACATCATCATCGCCATCACCTCTCCATCAACCCTCCATGATTCTCCCTTCGATCTGTGAGTAATTCCCTTGCTGTATGCAGAGGGGATTGTAGGAATTGGATGAGATTAGTCATGTAATAGATCACGAGATTGTTAGGGCTTGATGCCTAGAATCCACCGATGTTGTTTATTACCGTTGTTGCAACTTGAAGTGTTGAATGCTTGACACTTAGGGCCTGAGTGCCATGATTTCAGAACTGAACATGTTATGTTTTCACGAGTATTATTGTTGTTTTGAATCATATGTTCTAGTTTTATACACTTGTTAATGTCTTGATCCGGAGAACCCATGGAGGTTAGAATATCGGAGGAGGTGGACTCTAGATTGAGGATTACATGTTTCCATCGTATGTTAATGCTTTGCTTCGGTGCTTGGTAGAACAAGTACCTTAATTACCATTAGTTTCATTTTGGCCTCGCAGCAACCGGGTGGTAGGAGAAAAGACGTCCTGCAAGTTCTTATTCAAGCACGTACGGCAATTCAAGGGAAACAAGCCTATGATAGTTTGTGACATGGCTACTCTCGTATATATTTGTGATGCCATTGGTTAGCTCTATTATATGGTTTATCTCATTCATGCAACATCCATACATCCATCCCTATCCCTATGGCGTTTTTAGCACTACTACTCAATCCGCTTACATTCATCGTTACTATTGTTACTACTGTTTTACTGCTACTTCTACTATTAAACTACTGTTTCCATTATATCATCGCTACTGCTAATAAATTATGTGAAGCAAGATACTTTTCAGGTGCATCTGAATTGATAACTCAGTTGTTAAGGCTTATAAATATTCTTTGACTCCCCTTGTGCCGAATCAATAAATTGGGCTATATTTACCCTCGAAGACTATTGCGCTCCCCTACACTTGTGGGTCATCAAGACTATTTTCTGCCTCTATTGCTGGGGATCATAGTTGTATTTGTAAGCTCACTTGAGAATTATATTGTTCGCTGCAATTTATTATCTATCATGGAAAAGACTACTGATTCTAAGGTTCCAATATTATCTTCCACCACAATGAAAGGTACAACTCTGAACACCGTTGTTGCTCTTGAGTCACTTTCTGTTTTACTCCATCACATGCTTCGCGTGATATTACTGATGAGTCTGATACTATGTCTGATGAATTTGATAATGCTTCTTGATGATGTTAGGATACACGTTCATTGGGAGACCCCAAGAGGAATGTATGAAGAGTGCAGGAGCAAGTTTCCCACAGAAAGAAACAAAGGTTGAATCGACCAGTAGGAGAAAGAAACCACTTCTGAAGGTTGTTGGCATCTAATGCTGGCAGGGTGCACTACCGGTTCAGCAACAACGTGGAATCTACACAACACAACGAAGTTACTTTGCCCCAACAAAACAGTGAGGTTGCCAATCTCACTGGTTTTGCTGAAAACAAAGGATTAGACGTATAGTGTGGAAAACAATACTTGTTTGCAGTAAATGAAAAGAGAACAATGATTGTAGTGAATGAAAGGAAAACAATGTTTGAAGTGGTTGTATTACCAGTGTAAAAGAAAGGACCGGGGTCCACAGTTCACTAGTGTTGTCTCTCCAGAACATATAGATAACATTCTGGGTAATCAAATTATAGCTGGGAATTGACAGATATAAAGGCTGCACCGTAGTGCATATGCATGACACGGTGATTACTATGTGATGCATGCGGGCATTACAACATAATTCATAGACCGTAATCGAACTGCATCTATGACTAACAATCCACCCTCGGAGCGTAATCCAATCAAACCTCGGGTATTAAGTTGCAAGCAACAGATAATTGCATTAAGTAAAGTGTGTAATGTAAACAATGTAAAGATTGTTGTTTTCTCTCTAATGTCAATATCACATCCCCATCTGTTACGTTTCTGTCACTCGAGCGTGGATAAAAGGGAGGCATGAACCTACTATCTAGCATAAATACCCCCTCGTGGAGTTACAAGCATCAACTTGGCCAAAGCATCTACTAGTAACGGAGAGCATGCATGATCATAAATAACATAAACATGATAGATAGATAATCACTAGACATAGAATTCAATATTCATCAGATCCATGCAAACAAAACATGTAGCATTACAATAAGATGATCTTGATCATGTTAGACAACTCACAAGATCTAAACATGAGGCATAAAGAGGTGAAGACAACCATCTAGCTACTTCTATGGAACCGTAGTCCAAGGATGAACTACTCACGCATCACTCCGGAGACAGGCATGGTGGTGTAGAGCCCTCCGGTGATGATTTCCCCTCTCGGCAGGGTGCAGGGGAGACCTTCAAAACCATCCCGAACTAGGGTTGACGATCACGGCGGCTACGTAACTTTTCGTGGAAAAATGCTAGGGTCTTTAGGTTTTTTCTGAGGAGTAGCTTATATAGGCGAAAGGGCAAAGTCGGTAGGTTTCCAGGAGGGCCACACCACTAATACGTCTCCAACGTATCTATAATTTCTGATGTTCCATGTTGATATTATGCCAATTGCTACATGTTTTCTCCCTTCTTTATATCATTTTTACACGGTTTTCGGGACTAACCTATTAACAAGATGCCAAGTGCCCGTTCCCTGTTTTCTCCTGTTTTTATTTCAGAAAAGTTGTTCTGGAAATATTCTCAGAATTGGACCCCACGAATCCGAAGTTCCTATCTTCCCTGGAAGCATTCAGAAGTTCTGAAGAGCCCTGGAGGGGGGCACAGGGTGGCCACACCATAGGGTGGTGCAGGTCCGCCCTGGTCGCGCCGCCTGGTGGTGTGGGCGCCATGGCCACCCCCCGGCATCGACCTTTCGCCTATTTATACTCCCCGGAGGGAAAACCCTAAAAGAATGGACCTTTTCCACAAAATACATCCGTAGCTCCGCCACCGCCGTCGACAAGTTTCGGGGGACAAATCTATGTTCTGGCACCCTGCCGGGACGGGGAAGTGCCCCCGGAACCATCTCCATCGACTCCACTGCCATCTCCATCACCGTTGCTGTCTCCTATGATGAGGAGGGATTAGTTCTCCCCCGAGGCTAAGGGCTCTACAGGCAGCTATGTGGTTCATCTCTCTCTCCCATGGTGTGATCTATATGTGATCGTGAGCTTTGTAATCTAGTTGAATAAGTAGATGTTACTCTTCATCTTGTGCTACTCAAGTGTTTTATTAATATGAACTTTGGAGTCACCTTGTCCCGCGGTGTGAAGGTGACATTGTGCACATCGTGTGTGTCTCCTCTATGAATTGTGGTGTTTGTCTAGTACCTTCTAGGGCGCTCATAGTGACAACGTGGGGCTAACTAGACATGAGAAAGCTTACTTTAAGGAATTCTTTTTGCATCCCTACGCAATGATTAGTGTTCGTTATCCAACCAGAGAGGGTTAAGAGTAGCATAGTGAAGAGAAGATATTTAGTTATTCAATTATGTGATCATTGTTGAGAGTGTCCCCTAGTGAAAGTAGGATCCCTATGCCTTGTTTCCAAGCATTGAAACACCGTTTTCCGCCTGTTCTGCTACATGTTTCCTTGCTGCCATATTTATTTCAGATTGCTATTATTACTTATAACCATCCATATTACTCGCATTTCACTATATCTTCGCCGAACTAGTGCACCTATATATCTGACAAGTATATTGGGTGTGTTGGGGACACAAGATACTTCTTGTATCTTAATTGCAGGGTTGCTTGAGAGGGATATCTTTGACCTCTACCTCCCTGAGTTCGATAAACCTTGGGTGATCCACTTAAGGTAAACTTGTTTCTGTTCTACAAACCTCTGCACTTGGAGGCCCAACACTGTCTACAAGAATAGAAGCGTGCGTAGACATCAAGCTCTTTTCTGGCGCCGCTGCCGGAGAGGTAAAGTAAAAGGTACTCACATCCTCGGGTGTGAGTGCTCGAAGTTATTTCCTTTTGATTCTGCAATTTTATCCTTTGTTTCTTGTTTTTATTTTCACTAGTTATGATTATTTTTACTTGTTAATTTTTTATCTTAATGCTTAAATGGAAAACAACAAAAATATGAGAAAGCTTTATAATATTTATCTTGAGTTAGGACATGAAGATTTTGAAGAGAATATTAAAAACCCATGGAACTTTATTTGCATGCTAGTGGCAATGTTATTAGTATGAACTCTTTAAACACCATTATTGCTAATGCTATGTAAAATTCTAAGCTTGGGGAAGCTAGTTTATATGAAAATGATCTTTTTAGTTCCCCAAGCATGGAGGAGAAAAATTGCTTTGATGATGAGCCTATGCCTGTTACATATAGTAGTGATGATGATTGGGAAAAGCACACTACTTTTGATATTGAAAATGATGATATAGAAAGCTCTAAACTTGTGGATGATGTTTTTGAAAATCCTTTTGCTACTGATGATTATATGCTTGATACATCTCCTCCTAATAAAACTAATGATATGTTTACAAATGAACACATTTTGGAGGATAACTATTCTATTGCTTGTGATGATATTATTCTTCCTATATATGATGATTAAAATGATGAATATGATATTTTCAGTCCACCTACTATTGAGGAAAAAATTTTTTTTGATGATACTATGCCTCCTATATTTGATGATTATGGTGATGAGAATAATAATGATAGCTATTTTGTTGAATTTGCTCCCACTACTATTATCAGGTCACTTCTAGTGAAATTATATTTTTATTCCCCAAGGAATCCCCTTCTTCATCAACAAATTATCAGGTCACTTCTAGTGAAATTATATTTTTATTCGGTCACATCTTATTTTCTTTACTTGGAGCGTCTTTTATTTTTTTCTTTCGGTTTGTTTAGTTTTCTTTTCTGTAGTTTATGGTTGGATCTTATCATACTTTTGTGGGAGAGAGACACGCTCCGTTTTCATTGCTTATAACACTCTAGTTTTCATTCTTATCGTTCTGTGAGTGTTCACTTTTTGCTAGTACTTTGTTTAGCCCTTGTTTTCATGAATATCTTGTTCAGAGCTGTTAGCTTTTGTAGTTAGGTGGTTCTCATATATGTCCTTGGTTGGAAATAGAAATTCTTATGTGGTAGTTGGTATAGTGGAAAAATTTGCATGGTCTTGTAGATCACTAAACTGCTTCACTTGAATCACTGCTGTCGTTTTGAGATATTAATTTGCTTAATGGATAAACGGAAAATACTAGTAAGTAGAAACTTTTAATGGTTGGTCCAAGAAACTTGAAACTCTGCCACACTTAAAATTACCAGCTGATAGAAACAATGGTATATGATTGCTACGAGTGATACATTTCTGATCGGTCTTTTGTTACGCGCTTTGGTCGGGGTAGCTAACAGTGACTTGTTGATGCATGTAAAATGCATAGATGAATTTTGCATATTTTCACATGGTTTTCTCTTACATATTGCATCATATAAGGGTATAATTCAATGTTTTATAGTATTTTGGGGTTAAATTACAAAGTCCCCCAACTTTTATGGAATTAACCCTGCCTGTTAGAAACCCTGTTTTCTATGTTTTTGACGTTTCAGGGGGCAAACTTCCGCGAAATCACCTGAAAATCTGCGGGAGTCATTTTCTTGGAAGGAGAAGACTTGCGGGCGAAGGATCCACGAGAATTGGGCAAGGAGGCCCAAAAGAGGACCCTCCACGCGGACAAATTCCTTGGCCGCGTGATAGGCCCCCTTTTGGCCACTGTGGCCCCAATTCATTCCATCTTTGACTTACCGACTCCGTCTTGACCTAAAACCGACTATAAAAAGGGTCCCCCGTACCCTTACGGAGGAGAGCGCCGCCGAAACACCGAAACACCGAAACAGAGACCAGAAGTTCCAGATTGGAGCGGGAAAACTCCGGCGGGGCGCCGTCGGTGTGATCTCCTACCCCTCCAACGTCATCTCCATCGACATCTCCATGAAGAGGGAGTAGTCCACCCCAGGGCTATGGGTTTGTGGAAGTAGCACTTGTATATCTCTCTCTATGTGCTTCACTAATTAGATCCGTATGAGCTGCCTCACATGATTACGGGCACCGTTGTAATTCCTACGTGGTGGATCTTTTCTATGAGTTATTGAATCTGAGATTGCAATTGTTTCTCTTGAGTTATTTGAGTAGATGTATCTTATGTACCCCGTTCTTATTTGCTAGCTTTGATCAATCTAGTTCTTGAGAGCGTGTGTGGGGTGATGGGTGCATTAGTTGGAGTAACGGGGGTGGCTAGTGCTGTGAAAGTGATAGAAGTTCAGGGATCCACTTAGGTCTTGTTAAACCTTTCTTAGTTACCTCACTACGGATAAAATGGAGTACCTTGTTACCAGGGATTTGAAGTGACACTAATCAATCTCCATGACTAGATCTAGCAAGTTCTTACTTCAACTTCATGTCACATTGCTTAAAGCTATACTCTGGTTTTTCCTTAATTATCAAGGTGTTATGATTTATTTCGCATCTTGGTGGAGTATAAGAGGGATTAATATGACCGTAGAGATCTCTATGCTAGGACGTGATGCCCATATGAAAGTACTCAATGTTAAACATATTATTGTAATCTCACATGTAATTCTTTATGTCCACCGTCTACCACTTTATTTGAGAGAATGCAAGTGTGAAACCATGAACCCCGGTCCTATTTTAATTATAAGAAAACACTCTAGTTACTTTGCTGCAATTTACTTTACTTGCACTTTACTTTACTTGCATCTCCAATTCGAATTTACATTATCTCCATCACCACTTGCATCACAAAAATACAAAAACAATCCATTGCATATTTATTTTCTCATTTGCATTTAGTAGTAGATTTAATTATTGCACATTTACTTTCAGTTTTGCATTGCAATTTACAAGTCTCACACCTTGTGCTTGACAACCACTTGGTGAGGTTGAGGGCACAAAATTCTCTACTTGTTTGCAGGATCCTGGAGGAAGCTTGGAAGACAACTGCTGAAATACTGGCTCCCCAAGAGTTCGATATAAACCCTCGAGTCACCCTCGTGGGTAAGAAGGCTTGCCACTAGCTACACACTCTGCACTTGGAGTCTCAACCTAGCCATCAAGAGTTTTTCTGGCGCCGTTGCCGGGGAGCCATAGGTGAAGGAGTTGTCCAAGGGAGCTCACAAGAAGTCTTCATCACCAACAAGGTGTGCAAACACCTAAGCTTGGGGAGGTTGCACCTACGTGAGTACCGTCCTTTCTATCTCCACCTACTTTCAAGTAGATTGTTTTGTTTCTTGTCTTGTTTTTGTTTTTGTTCTTGTTTTTGTTTTGTCTTGCATATTTTATTTTAGTTTGCATTTTAGTTTTGCATTTAGTTATCTAGATTATTTTAGTATTTCGAATTTGCTTAGTTACTTTACTTTTGTTTTGCATAAAAAATTAAAAACTACATAAAAACTGTTAAAATGGGTGATAGAACTAAATTAAGTGACTACACAAATACAAACAATGACCAATTCATTGCTAGGCCAATTACTACACCTGAAATACAAGCTGAAAGCTATGAAGTATGTCCTAGTTTATTGAATTTAATTACTAGAGAGCAATTTGGTGGTAGTGCTATGGAGGATGCCTCTATGCATCTTCATGATTTCATGGAAATATGTGATATGCAAAAATTTAAAAATGTGGAAAGTAGTGTTTTAAAACTGAAATTATTTCCTTTTTCACTTAGAGGAAAGGCTAAAGAATGGTTACTTTCACTACCTACAGCTAGTATAAAGTCTTAGGATTATTTAAAAGAAGCTTTCATTAAGAAATATTATCCTCCCGTTAAAATTTTGCAAAATAGGAATAATATCCTCTCATTTAGGCAAAATGATAATGAACATGTAGCCATGGCATGGGATAGAATTAAATTAATGATTAGAACATGCCCATCACATGGAGTAAATGAATGGACCATACTACACTCTTTTTATAATGGTCTAAACTACATGTCTAGAAATATACTTGATTCTGCTGCTGGAGGTGCCTTTATGAGTAAAACTGTAGGTGAGGCTAAGAGCATATTAGAAATCATATTGCAAAATTATAGTCAATGGAATACTGAAAGAGCACCCAATCCCACTAAGAAAATAAACTCAATTGAAGAAACCAATGATTTGTCTTCTAAAATGGACACTATTCTTGCTTTTATTAATAAACAAAATATGGAGAATGTGCCTTTGGAGGAGCTAGTTGGTAGTAATTCTGAAAGTACGGATGTTAATTTTGTTAGGAATTATGGTAGAAATGGTTTAGGTAATTCTTACAATTCATATGGTAAACCTCCTTATGTGCCAAATAAACCTTTTGTTCCATATCCTAATGCTAATGAAAATAAGTGCAAGCCTTCTAGTGAAATTTCTGAATCTAATAAATTACTTATGGAACAAGTTGCTAGTCACAATGCTATGATACATGAGTTAAATAAGTCTATTGCATCCATTAGTAGTGATATTAAAGGATTGCAACTTCAATCTTCGAATTTAGATAAAGCATTGTCAAAATTAGCTGATAATCAAGCAACTCTATTAAGCATGTCAGTAGGAAAGCCACAAGAACAACCTAGTGTAGGAATGAATTCTATTACTACTGCTGCTCCTATTATTGAAAATATTGATCATATTGACGAGAATACAAGTGAGCATGTCCCTACTAGCTTAGAAGAAACTTTGAATGAAATAGTGAAGTACCCTGAATATTTACTTCCATATATGTCTTATCTTGCTAGCAAAGATGAAATTAGTCCTCATGAATCAAGCATGCTAGCTAAATTAGAGAGTAAAGTAGAGGAAATTATGATGCTTACTGAAATTAAGGATCCATTGCTTGATTTAGAAAAAAGTAGCTTGCAAGAACTTATTGCTACTCTACAAAAATTTGCTAGTGCTCCCACTATAAATGTTAATCAACCTGGCTTTGGATCTTATATTGCTAATCATGTCTTGCAAGAAAAAATTGCTAGGTACAAGAATAAGGCCATGATACCTCCTAAGCTTGGGGATGCATGGATCCCAAAGGTGCTAGTTTCAATTGGAAAAGAAATTCACCATGCTATGTTAGATCTAGGTTCTAGTGTATCGGTACTCTCTAAAGAATTATATGAATTGCTAGAACTAGAAAATTTAGAAAAGTGCTCAAGTGATTTTTTCCTTGCTGATAACTCTACTAAACATGCTGTAGGAAAAGTAAAAGATGTTATGATTGAATTGCACATGACTTTTGTACCCGTTGATTTCATTATTATGGATATAGGGGATAAATCCCCTAGTCCTATTATTTTGGGTAGACCTTTTCTTCGTACTACAGGTGCAATCATAGACTCCAAGGAAGGGAATTTCAAGTTTCAGTTCCCTCACAAGGAAGCATGGAGCACTTCCCAAGGAAGAGGGGCACGCTGAAGAACAAGCTCCCTCATGAGCTTTATCCCTCTTGATTATCAAGTAAGTAAAGCCTAGCTATATGGCTATAAAGAAATCGCTTTACGGGAGGCAACCCGATTGTTTTTGTTTGGATTTTCCTAGTGTCCTCTTGCTGTCTCAATATATTAGTTTTTTTTGTTTTAATTCTGGAGTTTTCAATAAAGAGTCAAGTCAAACCCATTTGGACTTATAAGTTGCTATCCTAGTGCATGAAATTTCTGTTTCAGCACGAGTCTGCTCACCGTATGATTTTAAGTTTCTTATTGGTATGTCGGATTGAGCTAAGTTTTTAGTATGTTCTGCAACTTTTCGTCCTCTGTAAGCACAAAAAGTGGCTTAATTTTTTGAAGAGTCTAGCTTAGGGAAAAACGTTTGTTTTGCTGTTGTTGCTTTTCTGGACAGATTCTGCATTTTTTGTTTTATGCACTCTTTGGGCTTGGGAATCGAATTTCCGTAATTCTTTCAAGCAAGAGAGTGAACATACAACATAATGAACCTTATTGTCTATCTACTGGAGCATTTGATTTGGAATTTTGCACAGCAAGCATGTGATTTGTTTTCCTTGCTAATCTCACCCCACAGAAAAAGAATGGGAGAAGCATGTTTTGTGAAGTTTTTTCACAGGGAATAGAGGAGCTGCACCTCAAGACATCCAAGAATGGTGGAAGCCATAAGCTTGGGGATGTGATTAACACCCCACTGGAGCTACACTCTTTTGGTTAGCACACGTCTACTTTCTGTTTTTTTAAGCAAAGCATTTATCGTAGAGACTTGAAGCGTCTAGTTTTTGTTTTTATTTTTATTTGATAAGACCAGACCCATCATTTTATTTGAGATTGAGCTACTGGAGTTTGGGTTTGGAATGTATTGGATGCTAGTATTATGACTTGGAATAGGGATGCCATGGTTGATTTTAAGAGCTACATATATTTGCATGATTTATACGCTTTTTATGTGTAGAAATTTGCAGTCTTGAGCTATCTCTTATTCATGTCCTTGATGTTAATTGCTGGTTTATTTTAGTTTGTCACGAAATGAGTAGTTCTATGGACATATGCATGCATAGTAGCTGGTCAACTATCTCCCTCTTGCTAGCCAAAAATTAAAAAATTTCAACAAGTAAAAACTTGTTTCCAACACTCCTTAGCCAAGTATTTCCAGTGCGTCCACCATATCTTCCCATTAGCTTCATTGCTATTCCGAGTATGTTCACCATGTTATTGTGTTATTTATGTTCTAAATTAAGATGTTCACTTTATTAATTGTCATGGGTTGAACTTGGGATAGGACTCTCACAAACTTTTGAAGGCACACTTTACTTTTTATGCATCTAATAAACATGACCCAATAATGGGAGCCACAAGTTTTGCGTTTGACAAGTGTGTGGTTGGGAGCTAGCTATAAATGTGTATCACCGGAAAGCTTTCAACATTGCACAAAAATTTACATTTGGTTGATATCATGTCCTTTTGTTTTTGGACTCCTGCCATGCCGAAATGAAATAGAGGAATAGTAAGTTTTGATGAGTAAGTATCTATACGACTAGAGAAACGCATTGGGCCGCTAACCCAAGCCATGCTTTATCATGGTGGAAATTTACTTACAGCTTGAGTGACTCTACAACACATCCTACAATAAAATAAGAAGCTATGCATAATAGTGGATGAAAATAAAAAGGATGATGAGTCTACTCCATTTGTTCATCTTGTCATTGTAACATGGGCTTGTTTCCATGTCATGCGGCAAGAGGTACCTCTTTGCGGTTCTCTATGATGTCATTAATACTTATTATGATTGTATAAAGCTTATTAGGAATCTTAAGTTGAGTAATCATGGAGTAGGTTTTCACACTCACGGGGCATGAGGCTTTCAACCACCTTGTCATTCTCATTACTTCAATACTCACAATTTTAAGATGCTAGTGATAAAGGGGCAATGAGAGTCCTAGATCAATGGATACCACATTTCAATTAGTAATTTTAGTTGAATAATTTAGAGGCTAAATAAGACTAGATCATGTTTTACCTCTACTCAATTTTCTCCAAAGTGTCCACCATATTTTCTATTCTCCATTATGCTATTCTTTGACCAATATAGGATTTAATTTTTCATTTTGTGTATGCATTTGGTCCATAGTGCTTTTATTTCACTATACACTTTGTGAACTTTCATGAAGCATCTTTGCTTGCATATTTGATATTTCTTACAACATGAATTGTATATTGCTACTCATTTCTAGTATTAATCATTTGATTATATGTAGCATGAATAATCCTCCTTGATATCCCATGATTGTTTCAATATGCAAAACCCATCTTAGTTTTATCACCTTCATACTCGAGGACGAACATGGGTTAAGCTTGGGGATGTTGATGCATGTAAAATGCATAGATGAATTTTGCATATTTTCAGATTGTTTTCTATTACATATTGCATCATATAAGGGTATAATTCAATGTTTTATAGTATTTTGGGCTTAAATTACAAAGTCTCCCAACTTTTGTGGAATTAACCCTGCCTGTCAGAAACCCCGTTTTCTATATTTTTGACGTTTCAGGGGGCAAACTTCCGCGAAATGACCTGAAAATCTGCGGGAGTCATTTTCTTGGAAGGAGAAGACTTGCGGGCGAAGGATCCAAGAGAATTGGGCAAGGAGGCCCAAAAGAGGACCCTCCATGCGGCCAGATTCCTTGGCCGCGTGAGAGGCCCCCTTTTGGCCCCTGTGGCCCCAATTCCTTCCATCTTCGACTTACCGACTTCGTCTTGACCTAAATCCGACTATAAAAAGGGTCCCCCGTACCCTTACGGAGGAGAGCATCGCTGAAACACCGAAAGACCGAAACAGAGACCAGAAGTTCCAGATTGGAGGGGGAAAACTCCGGGGGGGCGCCGCCGGTGTGATCTCCTACCCCTCCAACGTCATCTCCATCGACATCTCCATGAAGAGGGAGTAGTCCACCCCAGGGCTATGGGTTTGTGGAAGTAGCACTTGTATCTCTCTCTCTATGTGCTTCACTAATTAGATCCGTATGAGCTGCCTCACATGATTACGGGCACCGTTGTAATTCCTATGTGGTGGATCTTTTCTATGAGTTATTGAATCTGAGATTGCAATTGTTTCTCTTGAGTTATTTGAGTATATGTATCTTATGTACCCCGTTCTGATTTGCTAGCTTTGATCAATCTAGTTCTTGAGAGCGTGTGTGGGGTGATGGGTGCATTAGTTGGAGTAACGGGAGGTGGCTAGTGCTGTGAAAGTGACAGAAGTTCGGCGATCCACTTAGGTTTTGTTAAACCTTTCTTAGTTACCTCACTAGGGATATAAAGGAGTACCTTGTTGCCGGGGATTTGAAGTGACACTACTCAATCTCCATGACTAGATCTAGCAAGTTATTACTTCAACTTCATGTCACATTGCTTAAAGCTATACTCTGGTTTTTCCTTAATTATCGAGGTGTTATGATTTATTTCGCATCTTGGTGGAGTATAAGAGGGATTAATATGACCGTAGAGATCTCTATGCTAGGACGTGATGCCCATATGAAAGTACTCAATGTTAAACATGTTATTGTAATCTCACATGTAATTCTTTATGACCACCGTCTACCACTTTATTTGAGAGAATGCAAGTGTGAAACCATGAACCCCGGTCCTATTTTAATTATAAGAAAACACTCTAGTTACTTTGCTACAATTTACTTTACTTGCACTTTACTTTACTTGCATCTCCAATTCGAATCTACATTATCTCCATCACCACTTGCATCACAAAATACAAAAAAAATCCATTGCATATTTATTTTCTCATTTGCATTTAGTAGTAGATTTAATTATTGCACATTTACTTTCAGTTTTGCATTGCAATTTAGAAGTCCCACACCTTGTGCTTGACAACCATTTGGTGAGGTTGAGGGCACAAAATTCTCTACTTGTTTGCAGGATCCTGGAGGAAGCTTGGAAGACAACTGCTGAAATACTGGCTCCCGAAGAGTTCGATAGAAACCCTCGAGTCACCCTCGTGGGGAAGAAGGCTTGCCACTAGCTACACACTCTGCACTTGGAGTCTCAACCTATCCATCACTTGTCACTGCCACGGACCCTCTTGTAGTGTTTTGCACTTTACCTTGTAACATTATTTGCTTGCTGCAACCTTTTAACTCGTGAGTTTATGTTGCGGTTCCTGGCACTTCCACCATCAATACTTGCTAGCCTCTTCGGTACTGTGCATTGCCCTTTCTCACATTGAGAGTTGGTGCAAACTTCGCCAGTGCATCCAAATCCCGTGGGAGGACTTTGTTCTCCTACACATAAGCCCATATATTCTTCCTCAAAACAGCCACCATACCTACCTATCATGGCATTTCCATAGCCATCTGAGATATACTGCTGCACAACATCCACCTCCATTATGTTACTTGATGATGAGCTTCATGGTTATTTATGCATACTGCTACACTGGCAGGAGCATGTAGTTGGATACATCAGAGATATTCCATTATGAGTTATGAGTACTAAAAGTGTGATGATTCATTGTAACATAGGATGTTGCCCCTACCGGTGACGATATAAAAAAAATGAAAAAGGCCATAAAGAAAAAGAAAAGTGCCAAAGAGAGAATAAAGAGAGAGGGGGTGCATCACTGTCCTTTATATACCACACTTGTGTTTCATGTTTAGCACCAATACTTCAGTTTGGAGAAAGTTTTCATATTATCATTTATTCATAACTATGTGGGGAACTTTACATTATAGAACTTGGCTTGTATATTCCGATGATGAGCCTCCTCAAATGAGCTCTAGGTCTTCGTGAACAAGCAAGTTGGATGCACCCCACTAGTTCCATTAAAGAGCTTTCATACACTTATAACTCTATGTGCATCCGTTGTGTGGCAATCCGTACTCCTTGCATAGCTTCGGTTGTAAGAGTTTCTCTTGTCTAATGACCACTTTCAGCTTTGTGAGCCTTTCTTCCATTGACCTTCCAAACCCTCCATAATGTTCTCTTTGCCATAACATCCCGGTGACAGGGACCAACGCAGAACACTTGCTTGTTTTTAGTGCGCAAATAGTTTAAGATTCAAGCATTGCATCGTGTGGAAAGCTTGACTTGATCCTAACAGGGGTCATCAAGATCGTTTCACGTGCATGATATTGTTGTTCTTGAAAGCTTAAATCATCTCTAGTAAACTTTGCACGGTTGATAGTCTTTTAGTATTGATTCATTTTAAAAAAATTGCTTCTTTCTTCTTATTTGTTTATGCATTACTTGTTGATATCAAATACAGATCAAAACTTTAGTTCATTTGATCCTAGTTTACATGCTCTGCTTTACATACTATGATCAAGATTGTGTGGTAGCATGTCACCTCAGAAATTATTTTGTTTTGTCGTTTACATACTCTTGTAGTAATTCCAATTGCCTAAGCAACAATAGCATCTATATTTATGCGGGTTGCAGGTCGGGATGGTGCTACTCTTTATGCACAAAACGTCAGCAATCTTGTCGACGTCTCTGCTTGCAGAATTATTGTCACAAATATATGTCATTAGCATTCAATGAGGAATAATAGACGGAACAGAGACAGAAAATAGTCAAACAAAGCAAACAAGAAGATGTGATGCGTGCGAGCACCCAGTGCCAGATGGTGTGTGTGTGTGGCTGGGGGGGAGCGAATATTCTCCCAAACATGACACAGGGGTGGTCCACGGAAATCATTTTGCCCTCCCTGGCCCGCCCGTCAGACACACGGTGCCATTCTACGCAAACCCTTGCACTCCCCACTCCGCTCCCAACCTTCGCTGCCTCTGCCAGGGTAGCTGCCGGCCGCTAGCCGACGATCACGAAAACGAATAGCGCCCCCACGTCCAATCCAACCCCCATGCCATGGCCATCGCCCAAGCCGGAGTCGAAGAAGCGGCAGGGCCGGCAGGTGAGAGAAAAGAAGACCCTGAATGAGGAGGCCGCCGTCGCAACCCTGCTCCTAGTCGCGGAAGCACCGCGCCAGCATCAACGTCGATGCCCTGACCGCAGGACCCATGGTCTTCATCATGACGAAGGGGGAGACATATGGCGTCATCCTGCCCACGACGCCACTCCGTGCGTGCGTGCCGGTGCCTTCCTTGGCCTCGATTGCATCCGCGGCTAGGCCGCCACTCTCGGGGTCGCAAGTGCTATCGTCGACCTCACCGGCGTGCGTATTCCCAACTGCGCCGACGGTGGGGCGGGTATTTCGCGCCACGCCAAACTTCTCCCGATCCCCTATCCTTTGCAGATTCTCCTGCCACGGCAGAAATACGCCCCAAAACGGTGCCGCGGCAGAAATACACCCAAAAACGTTGTCGCGACAGAAATATTACGTACCGGGACTAAGGGTCTCCGCCCTAAGCGAACCACAGCGGCCACATTGAGACCTCATTGTCCCGGTTCGTAACCCAATCGGGACTAAAGGTTGGGGCCTTTAGTCCCGATTGCTCGGTCTTGGCTGAGCAACCTAGACTAAAGCCCCTGACGAACCGGTACTAAATGATCGTTTTCTACTAGTGCTTGGATTGGCTGATTGGGAGTTTGCACCACATGTTAGACAAGGGAAAAAATGTGCTCCCCACTTGGCTTCATGGGTGTACACTAGGTTGATTGTCGAGGGATTGTAGGAGTTCCTGACGGAAAATAATTATATGAGACCTGGTCTACAAATTTGCCCCCATGGACCAACTCCGCCACGGTGCGAGCCGCCACGCCTCCGCCTCGCCGCAGTCCACGATGGATCCTCCGTATGCGACGACTTTGCCGCACTCCAAGCCGCGAAGGCTCCTCCGCCTGCGACGACTCCACCCCCTGCACAGTGGGACGCCTCGACGCCCTGCACGCCGTGGCGAATCCACTGGCCGCCGGCCGGGACGACTCCGCCGCCCTACGTTCCCGGCAACCATACTGCTACAAAGCTACGTCCTAACTGGGTACGTGTATTTCTGTTCGCTATTCTCCAATCTATCTAACTCTTGGAGCATATTAGTTCATATTCTGTATTAACACACGGTTGCAATTGTTTACTTTCTTCTTGGGGAAACATAAATTCCAAACATATTTTCATTTATAGATACAGCACTAATAACACCGGAGTAAAGGATTTATGTTTGCACCTTAATCCGGAAGAAAATTTAGGTATCATGCTACTTCAGCTAATGTGACCCGATTCTACCTATGCATATTACCTCTAACTCTAATACGAAAAGCCGCAACGGTGATCGGGCTGCCAGTGCCACTTTCCCCGAAGGAGACCGGCAGGCTTCTAAGGCTGCTGCTTTTGCCTGAAGGAGAAGTTTTGACTTACCAAATGATTCCAATTTTATTGTTCCATTCAGTTTTCCTTAACTCTGATAACATATCATCTACATCAGATATGAGGCAGTGTTATCATTTTCATAAATTTTGTGTTGCTGATCCCTCCTTGCAGCTCATATTATTTTTGTCTCTCTTCCCTACATGTACTTCTAATTTTGATGCTAGGAAGGCAAGTTGATGCTAGAGCAGAGTTTCTACAGGAGCCACAAATTCTTTGATATGCACAGACTATGTGGAGCATGTGGATCCATAATATGTAATCAGCATGATCATATTTTTTGCGGAGGGACAATATTCTTTACAAGAGACGATCATCAACAAGTGCTAATGATAGCAAGTGTTTGTGGTACTGGTAGGTACTTCTCTACATTCATTTCAAATCATTGTCCCAACTATAATTTGTTTTTGGTTAGCACAAAAGAATAAGTCATGCAATAGATAATGTAGCTCTGTGGTTGTAATTATCTGTCCGTAACAGCGAGAAATAGGAAAGAAAATTATTCTAAAATTGTTACTAAGATAGTGTCATCATGATTAAGCCAAGCAGAATGACGTTTAAAATACTTGCAAATCATGAATTTTAATATCAGCTTATAACTTCAGTACGCTTTGATGTTTCATCTGATCTTAAGCTGCAGCATGATCAACATCTGAACATGAAAGCTGGACATAACATGGCGTAAGAAAATATATGGGCAACATGTGTTGAATTTCTAAGATCGTATATTTAAATATATTTTCAGGGTAAAACAATATACAGTTAGCTGAGATGGTTTTCTACTAGGCACGTCTGATAATGGTATCTGAATGAAAGTAAATAGTGTACTTGTTTGAAGGGTTATTTAGAATCTTCACATTCTCATCTATTCTTTGCACTTTATCAAAATCTATTATTCGTTGCTAACGTGTGCTGATTTTAAACATCATCCTTTTGTTCTGATGAGGATTGACACCAAGGTAAAGCCCATTTATTCACGGTATGCATGTGCTAATGGAAAAGAATTCTGATCAATATTGTGATATTCTCTCTAAAATGCAGTTGCATAAGAATCCATGTTGTCTACTGAAAACAAATAGGAGGCCCCATATACGGCTGCGACTCTGCGCTGCCATGGGAGGCCCGTGTGCGCATGGCTCGGCCACCATTTCCCTACGCCCCGACGGCAACTGTGTGCGTCCCTGCTCCACCGTGGAGTTCCCTGCTGGTCCCCCGCGGCGCGCGGCTTGGCCACCCTGGCGTCCACGTTGATGGTCATAACAATCTTCCCGAGTGTGGCGCCATTTAGCCCTATATAATCCCTGCCACCGTGTTGAACATCACCTCCTGATTCACCACTTTCCGGTGAGGGTACCATGAGGGAATGAGACCGCCGGAGCACCCTGACGGCTTTTGTCGCTGGTCGTCGCGCGCGAGAAGCGAGACCTCTGTCGTCCCTACAACAGACATGACAGCCAGCAATAATTGTAAGATCCTTCTCATGCCCCGGTTGATTCCACAAAATTTGGTTTCTCTTTGGTGTTGGATTCGTATTGTTTGAGGTTGTCTATGATTAACGAATCTTGTGAATTTGTGTAGTCAGCTAAATCTGCTAGAGACCATGCCAAATTTTGTTCAATTATTAGCACAAGAATACCTCATGCTTTTTGCTTTAGTTGGAAATCCAGTTATGCGATCTATAAAAATGGAATTCCTCATGTACTCTCGAATATACTAGATGTGAGAACAAAAATGTCATCTACAACAATCTTATTGGAACAAAAATTTCCCCGTGGATGTCGCCTCGAAGCACGAGGCCCTCCATCCAGGAAGGTACTATTCTGATGTTGCTGGTGCACCGCCGGCTTCTGATTTGGTGCGCGAATTTGAGTCAGTTGTTGTGTAGTTTGTGCAACCTGAAGAGGCAAGAGGCGGACTGGATGCTCCAGATCAAGATCATGGGTAAAGGCGACAAGATCATGCGTTGTGAATGCTTGCTAAATCTACAAAGAGCTAATTTCTCTAGGTTCATGTTCATAGTTTAATATTAGTGTGCTTGTTTTTCTCCAGGGCTCTCCATATTTGGGTTATGCATATAACAAATCAATTATATGGTATTTCATTTTGTTTTCTTAATAAGGTTTTGTGATGTCTGCCACCATCATTCTGTGCCACACGGACTAGTGCTTCCGACCAACCGACAAGGGTAATTGCATATATATAGTTTAATGCGGTTACAAGGAAATATGTTTTGTATCGTCATCTGATTGTCCTTGTGTTATCTTTGTCAGTCGACAAAATGTTGCCTAGATAGAAGGTGGGTTCCAAAGGAAGCTTGCAGAGGTATATACAGTGAATGTGCCCATTCAATCGTTTCCTTTATAAGATATTATAAAGGTTTTAGTTCATTTTTTTGTATTCTTTTTATTTCCGTTTCCCAGAGTAGCACGACTCTGGGGCAATCGTCAAGCGCCTTGAGGAGGAGATGAATGGAAAGATCGAACAACTCAAGCAGTAGACAGCAAACATCTCTCCAGAAGTGATTCAGATGTTTCTAAAGCATGTTACCACTATGAAGAACTAAAGGTTCATCAAACTTGTATTATCTGTCTGTTTGTTTGGCATGTGTTACAAGAATTCGCCTTTTCCACTTCCAGTTGTAATTCCTTTTCTTTTGTCTTGGAATAAGGTGTTGCGGTTCAGGTAAGCAACATGGCCGTTTGATTTCTGACTGTGGGAGAATGTTATATCTCATTGTTTTAGACAATGTTTTCTACCTAAGTGTCACACTGTAAAAATACCTCTGATTATGAGAACCTCAAATTTCAATTCATTATTACTTAATTTGTGACAATGGTTTCTACCTAAGATATTTCGGTTCAGTTGATATAGCAGTTTGAAGGAGTACTGCTGATGGCACTTTTGTAGACACTCATTAATGTACCAGTTCAATCGAAAAATTGCAATTACAAACATGCACTATAGGCAGAATATGAGCTGGCGGTGTATAATTATTTCTTCTTCCGATAGCAGAAGGAGTTGATTGGCTACATGTGTATTGGCCTGCCCATAATTGAAGTGGTAACGTAACATTCCGTTGTGGGTAAACAAATAGATTTTTAAATTCTTCATCCCCATTGACGAGTAGATAAATATTGAGAGAGTGTTTCGTCATGTATTGCGAGAAAGACCTCCCATCGATAGTTTGATTAACATGGTATATTTTCCTTGTTTCCGGTTTTCCTAATATGATTATGTTCCAAGCTAAAGCTGATGTTTCCTCTCACGTTTTCTTTCGATTCAGCCTGTTAGCGCACAACAGAAGTTTGAGGATATTCATTCAGATATGAAGAACACAAAAGAAGTGGTTGGTCCCCAAAGTGATTTTTTTCCCTTACATTACATAGCTGGTTATATTAGATAATTATTGTTTCCAATATTATATTGATATGCCTATTCACTTATTATTTTAATACTTTTGGTCTGTATTTATTTTGAATGTGTAATAAGTGGAATGTCATGCCTGCCATGGCCCCTTTCGTCTTCCATCTATGACCATCTTTAATTCTTGGCCATGAAAACATTCTTTATTTTTGTCAGATGGTTGCAGTGATACAACACTTCAAAAGTATTCCGGTGGCATGTAAGAAATTTTTGTCAAACAATAGATTTACATGGTGTCAAAAAATAGATTTGTATGGAAGTATATACATCAGCAAAGAAGAATCTCATTATTTTTACTCCATCCGATCCGTTTTAATTGTCGCTGAAAACCAACTGAGTTAGCACAGATCGGTAGTATAGCTAGCGACATTCTTTTCGGATTGGCGGTAGTACAATATTATGAACTTTTACACTACTTTTTTATGTGTATTATGTTTTCATGTGCGACGAAAAAATGGGACCTGTAGCAACACACGGACATTCAACTAGTCAATTCTAGTACTACAGTAGCTAGAATGCTAAATACGCTACCTCACCATAAAAGCACACAACATTCATGTAACCTTAATTATTTTCCAACTCCTTCACTTTTTCTGGATGCGAAGCACAAGTATCTTGACTTGTTGTGGTGCTCCACCCTCGCCGCCCGGACGTCCGGGTCATGATCCACAACTTCTTGGCGTGCACTAAATAGGTTGAGGCTTCTCCTATGGCCCGGCAAAAATGCGGCTCGGGCGAGGTTGCCTGTGCAGGCCGTGAGCCATCGCCCCCGCCACGCTCGCCGAGATCACCCTCGCCGCCCCCTTCGGTGGAGGCCTCAATTTTGTTATATGTTCAATCCTACCGAGAAGATCGGACGTCTCGGCATGACCTTGTTCCAAGCTAGGCACCACACCACTCATAATCACGGGACACTGGAGGTAGTTTGTGCCTCGTCGTGGCATACCCTGTTGATGTCGCCGCCGTGGAAAATTTAGTACAGTATTGCATAGGCTATAAATACGAGCAAGTGAGATTTGGAATTGACATGCAAGATTCTGATCTTAATGAATAATTATGGAAAACACTATAAGAGTACCCGATTAATTGGAATAAAGGACTGGTTTCCGAATTCATCACTTCATGGAAAAAGTATCATTAAATTGGATAATAAAATGTATACTCCTTATTTGTAACCAAAACACATAAATTGCGTGACACCCTAAGGGTGAGACGATCTCATGAAATTCCCGTTCCAACTCCCTATTTGCATGTTGCCAATAACCGCGCTGCCCTACAATGCTAATGATGACTTCCCACATGTAACTTCAAACTTGGCACCCTAAATTCCCGTTCAACCAACTCCAATATATAAGCAAATAATTGCATTTCTCCCTGGCCCTGTTCTTCCCCTCTTCCACCTGTCGAAAGTAACATATTTACTCTCTCCGTTCACAAATAGATGACTTTCATTTGTCCAAAAGTGGATGTATGTAGACACTAAAACATGTCTAGATACATCCACTTTTGGACAAATGAAGGTCATCTTTTATGAACGGAGGGAGTACCTCCCTTCTCGGAGTGCTGCTGGCGCTGGATACTAGCTTCTGCCTGGCCATTGCCCCCTTCTCCTTCCATCATGCTCTGTCCTGCCTACGCTCCTCCATGGCCATGAAGCTTCACCGCGGCGTTCTGCAGCTCGGGTGTTGTGCGGGACGGTACGTGCACAACGCCCTGGTCTGGTTATCGCAAACTCGGCTGTCTCGGGAACGCGTGGATGGTGTTCGATGAAATGACTTTGAGGGATGCGGTATCCTGAAAGGCGTGGCAGTCCGGCAGGGTCCTCTCAGGGTGCTGTGTTCGCCTCATTCGTCAGCTCTTTTGGGCTGCCCAACCCCATGCTAATTAAAGCCACATTAGCTGATATCCATGCCCAGGGATGACTCCCTCTCTCTCTCCTGAGGAATGTGCCGCCGTGGCGCGTGACGGAGTGAACACTGCTTTGACGCTGTGCCGCGTGCATGTGCACTTCAACAAGAGGCACATACGGACCGTTGCCCCGCCTTCTTCCTTTGTACTCATAATTTTATTAGGTTCCCTGGTTTGATGACTTAGTGATATCGTGTCATAGGAAGTTGCATTTTCATATTTCACTCTTGTCATATTAATCAGTATCCTTTGCCAGCAATTTTTCATGTTGAAAATTTTCTTATTTTTAGTTCCCATTTTACACCACATTTAGACTCCTGTGTCATATCTAATTAGGGTCATAGTGGGAGGGGGGCAATTGCCCCCCCCCCCCTTCCCCCTGCCCCCAATGATTTCCCCCGATAATAGCATGCTGGTGTCTTAAATTATTGATGGCTCTTGTTGACATGGAATGTTGCGTGCAAATCCTACTTGCAGAGGTACCGGGTATTGGTCATCTGGGCCCTACGAGAGTGAAGGAGTTAATACCTGCTTCTCTAAGAAAGGTGTTTTTCTCATGAACTTTACTAAGGAAAGCATTTGGTCGTTAGGAAACTTTGCTGTGTAGAATCCTTTACTGTTCTATGTTATTGGACCATTGCACACATTGATCCATTATGATTCTACGCATTCGCAGCTAGTATAATAATAAATAAATACAAGCCCATTGCCACACCATCAACACGTGTGGACGAGCAGCCATATTACTTCCGAGTAGACAGTTTGATCGATGCGAAATGGTCTAAAAAAATTATCAGATGAGCACAACTACTACAACATCGCCATAATCATGTTCAGAAAGCGCGGCTTGTTGGACTTCAAGCGGGCCACGAGCAAGACCATTGTGTCAGCAACACCCAGACCGCCGGTCAGTAGCGCCAGCCCACATCAGATCATGAGTCACCGGCAGAGGACTTCACGCGGGCAGCCGTAGAACTGGCTATAGCGGGGGTCGATCATGACGTCCCACGAGGCGGCGGCAGAGCCCCACTGCCCGGCCACCAAAATCTACGATGTAGTATTTGTCAGAAAGAGATTTTCTAGCCTAGAATGGAAGTAATTGTATGCAAGCATACATACCGACTCATCAAAGACGAAATTATACATGAAATAGTGTCGTGGCGCCATCTAGAGCCAGCTGCGCATGCTGCTGGCGTAAATGGCCAAAAAGCACGGGCCCATGAACATCTCCAGAAACATAGAACCCTTCACAACCTGCAATTGATTGATGCATGAATCAACTTTTTTTTGAAACACAATTAAATAAACTTATGGGGGTGCTTGGTAACATTTAGTGGTCTTATTCATTCAGTTCAAAGTTTTGATATCAGTATTTGGATTTACGGACTTCATTTTGTTTATGAACTCCCTTTTCTCAAAAACATTAGTCACCGGTTAATACATAGCATCATCACACCTATTATAAGTATGTAACTATGAACCTAATCCTAGTCATATTTTTGTTTGCCCAGGTTTCATATATAATTAGGTTCGTAGTTGGAGGGGCAATTGCCCCCCCCCCCCCTTCCCCAATTATTAGGATGTAAAAATCATTTAACACAATTTTCTTAGCTGAAAACATCTTTTCTTTCACCTTGGATAGTTGGCATCTCCTAGACGGTTAAGTGTCGCCGTTGAGCATCCAGGTTGTGTACTTGCTAAGTCTAGTTTGTAAAGGTGCCGATATTACATAAATATCTTCCATAAGTGATGGTGTGAACTAGGAGATGCTTTGCTAAGGAGATCATGAATTAGAAATAAGCCGGTGAAACCAAGACTCGAATAAACAAAGCAACAAAAACCACCTAAATAAACATAGCAACATAATCGACTTAAATAAGCCAAGATCTTCTCTTCAATTATGTGCTCAAGAAGAGGTACCTGGTCGAAACCAAGACTTGAATAAACAAATCAAAAAATCCCCTTAAATAGAATATGCTTGCACTTCATAATAGCATATACAAGCGAGATTTTTTTGAATTAAACGTTCATTTATTTGTTGCATACATGATATTCATCTCTAATGCCCACAGTAACACGCTGGGTATCAACTAGTTTCTTTAATGGACGGTGCACGTCTTTAATATGATATTACAGTAAAGAAATACGACCATGGTGAATTCAGTGTTTACTCCCATTTGAAAATAAATTAAAGAGAGCAGTGTTGTTGTGTTTAAAAGATCATATTAGATCGACATAAATTGATCCCAGTAAGTGTCGACAAACAAAATATCGAATAAGCCCTACTTCAGAGAATATTATTCTAAACCAAGACCAAGACATGAAATAAGGAAGAATTAAAAATATTCCTATTTATCACAGTAAGCCACACATATAACTAAAATTAAAATGAGGTTAAGGGGGTCAATGGCCAGAATTAATAAGCTTAGAGGATGAGGCTAGGTTGGGGTGGATTTCATTAATTGTAAATTACAAGTTGTCGCCTTTTACAGGGGTAAACTTGTACTATTGCATAAATACTTGATATCACATTCATGCATGCCTTCCCATGCAGATGTGCAACTATGCGGAGGGTCTTTCTCCCGTAAAAATAAAGAAAACTAAACCTACATTTCTGAACATTGTGCGTGTATTTGTACTTTCAATGTGGGGTTTGAATAGTGTAAATAAGTTGGAATTTTCTGCTTCCAAACCTTCCAGTTGTGCTCATGGATGCGAGGGAGGCCGGGAGATGAGATTTGTGGTGTTAGGAGGGGTGTTGGTACTAGGATTATTTTATTCTTCTTCTTCTGCTGGGCGAAAGACATGAAAAGCGTACGGCTCTCCATTTTGAGATAGTGAGACTGAAAAAATAACAACTCTAGCCAAGATTTATGATGTTCGATTCAAAAGATCCCAAACCCTAGAACCATGCACTAATTATGCCATCCCAAAAGGAACATAAGCCAAAATACCCCGCATGTTGGTCATTGCTGAACTGCAGTATATACGTTGACACGAAAGGTAAAAATTAACTCATTGATGACCGGCTAGGAGATGTGCCTACCCTATATGACCGCACCTAATTAAAGGAGAGGATGGCATGTATGCAGGCCAGAGACTCGGAGTCGGACAGACGACAGAGGAGGGCTAGCTAGAGCTAGAGGAGTGTTGACAGATAAGGAGGTGGCTAGGTGGGGGAATATTGTTGGAAATAATCCATCTCATATTGTCAAGTTATGTTTGAGTGAACGGAGCTATACTTCTATACGAGTGAGTTTAGTCCTAGTACTAGTAAGTTTAGTTATAACTAAGAAAGTATATGTCCAGATTCCAAACATGTGAGTCCTAGTACTAGTAGGTTTGGGCCAAGGTCGGTTCTAGTAGTGCATATATAAGCACAAGTATTGTAATATTGAGAGAAATAAAGAGAAAAACAAAAAGCACGATAAGTGACATTCGCAAAAATATTTATGTATGCGTGTTTGTCTAGATTGATGTGATTCGATCCGTGGGGGAATCTCAACAATTGGTATCAGAGCGAGGTCAGGTATTTGAAGTCACGCTTGCCCCAGGAGGCGACGCGTACTAGCGCCTCGGGCAGGCGATTGTCGTTCATTGAAGCGACAAGGAGGAAGATGGCAAGCGATTGTCGTTCGTCGAAGCGACAAGGAGGAAGACGGCGGACGATCATCGTTCAGCTGAGCGAGACGGAGGAGACGACGAGGAGCTACCGTTGGCAAAGAGGTGGAGGATGCGAGCGGTGATGCCGTGGTCCGGTACCGGAAAATCTCGTCAACGTCTCTGGGGGAGTATTAAGGAACCGTCAAGGTGTGCACATGAGTTCTTGCTAGATGTGTCCAAGAACTTGTGGATGTGAGTTTTCTGCGGCAGTGTGTTACTAGCGGAGAAAAATGTGTGCGAGCGCGAGCGGATAAAGGAAATTGCATCCTTACGTTTCTGTTCGTGATCGAGGAGTTCTGGTGAGTTCATGTACGGAGAGATGTGTTGCCTGTACATGACGAGTTGTGCTGCCACCGGGCGTGGGGTGTTGTTCCGTAAGATGCGTCACCGACAACAAAGATAAGATGTGATTGAATTCCTAGCGAGTCCGTATATTGTGTTGCTGCTGGACCCGTCGAGTTTCTAATGTTTGAAGTTGTGTCCAAGTACCGGTATGCGGGATGTCTGTTCCAGTGGAAGCGTGTTACGCTCGAGGCACTTCAGCGAAGTATATCTCCAAGGGGCGAAGGCGTGAGACGTCAGGGTCGAGATCCTTTAGCGAGGTGCATCTCCAAGGAGCAAAGATGTGCGCAGAGACAAGATGGCGGGTGGCAATCTGTGTGTCTCAACGAGAAGACGAAGACCAACGCGAAGATGGATGCGAACCGGTTAAGATGAGTTACCTGCATGAGGCTATGCGTTTAGTCTGCATGTGGCACGCTAAGATGCGGCGGTGTGGGCTGGTAATCCAGAGAAATCGTTGTGTTGAGTCATCGAGTTGTGAAACTGTATCGGAATCAAGACCGGAGGAAGCACAAGGAGGCGACAAGTTTGGATTAGGGGGAGAATGTTGAAATAATCCATTATTGTCAAGTTATGTTTGAGTGAAATTAGGAAAGTTCTATTCGAGTGAGTCCTAGTACTAGTAGGTTTAGTTATAACTAGGAAAGTATATGTCCAGGTTCAAACAAGTGAGTCCTAGTACTATTAGGTTTGGGCCAAGGTCAGTTCTAGTAGTGCATATATAAGCACGGGTATTGTATCAAGCTTGTACCCAGATATTGAGAGAACAAAGAGAAAAACAAAGGGCACGATAAGTGCCCTCGGCAAAAATATTTGTGTGTGCATGTTTATCTAGACTGCTGTGATTCGATCCGGGAAAAAATCTAACAACGATGGATCTATAGACTAGCCAGCGCTGGTTGCTTGAAAAATATCCCGGGTCATAGTACTCTGGGATGGACAATGTTGACGATGGCTGAATTCAGAGCATAGACGAATTAGAAGGTGGATTGGTTTGTCGATGGCTAGGTGACTACAAGTTAGAATTTTCCAGTTCTCGTCATACAACTTGTGTGCGCGAGATGCGAAGGATGGATGAGTAAGAGCATCTCTAGCATACGCTTTAAATGTGGTCAAACCCAGACTGATCTTTACAGTTATTGTTGCCAAAAAACGTCCAGAACACAGCGCGTAAAAGTGGTCAAACCAGTAAACCTTGTGCAGCCCCCGAAAATCCACGCCCACAACCCTTATATATCATGTTTTCGAGGCAAAATCGAGAGGGGCCCTGTAAAACGATCAACTCTCACAATATAGAAATCCTAATGTCCGTTTGCCATCCTCGCCACCGTGCGTGCCGGGGCTTCACGACCGGCGAACCGCTTGCATAGTCGGTGTTGCTCGCGTGGGAGATTGATACATTACAAACATATCTATATTTTTTATGCTCGTTGCTTATGTTCTATCCAATGCTCTATGTTTTCTATCATTTATTTAGACTAACCTATTAATGGTTGCAAAGTGCACAAGTTCTTGTTTATACTTTGAGGTGTACAAATTAATTGGATTTTGATAAGAAAACACAAAAGGAGACTTGTTGGTGAAGGACTCCGACTTTCCTGAAATCTGGCCACCAATAGTTTTTAGAGATCATCAGTTGACCCCCGAAGATTGATTATTTTGTACTTTTGCAAAGTCATATGAGTTTCATGTTTTAAAGAAAATTTTGAATTAGCTTGTTTTTCGTCTCTCGTATCTTCTTTGATTATTTCGTATTTTTTATTTCAAACTACTTCTATCTTGTATTGACTCAAAAATGAGTTTTATTTTTTTAAAGACAATGTGCAACTACTATATCTTTAAAAGTGCAACGAATTTGGATATGTGTTGGGTTTCTCCTTTGTTTTCATTTTGGTGTATTCGCGATTTCAAACTGTTTAGACTTTTCAACTGAACAAGGGTTAATATCGATCACCATATCTTGAAAAGTCTGACCGAATTTTTCGTAATTTTTAATAAACAAGAGTTGCACTATTCTTATACTTGTTTCTTTGGTTTTATTTTTATTATGCTTCCTTTTTTTGCTATTGGATTATTTTGTGTATATATTTTTATTTCTATAGAAAACAAAAAGTGAGTTACACTTTTCTGAACAAATGTACAATTCCAATCGATATTTTATGCCGATTAAATTTTTCTAAGAAATATGCAGCTCGAGAAAAGTGCAACTTGTATCGAAAAAACGGTTGGAGTTGCACATTACCTATCGATAGTATAACTTCTTCAGTATTTTTATTCTTATGGTCATTTGGATATCGGGAGTTGCACATTTCTTTTTTGTGCCATCTACCTTTTTTCTATCCATTCTTATTTATTGTATATTTTAATGTTGAAAATTGTGCAACCATCAACCTGTTTTCCAATACGAGTTGTGCTTTTTCTCTTAAAACATGCAACCCCAATACATTTTTACACGGGTTATACTTTTATTAAAAAAATACATGGCTTTGATATGTGTAGCTAGGTCCAAGCTACAATCTTCCACTCGAAAATGTGAGTCCAAGTAGCGATGTTACATCGAATATGTACAACTAGGTCCAAATTGCACTTTTCCATCCGAAAATATGCAACTACGTGCAGGTTGCACTTTTTCGGCCGAAAATTTGCAACTAGATCTAAGTTGCACGTTTCCACTCGGATGTGTGCAACTAGATCCAAATTGTACCCAAATATGGGCAAGTTGCACTTTTTTGCTCGGATATGTGCAACTAGGTCCAAGTTGCACGTTTTTGTCCGGATATGTGCAACTAGGTGCAAGTTGTACTTTTCCGGCCGAAAATTTGCAACTAGATCCAACTTGCACGTTTCCGCTCGGATATGTGCAACTAGATCGAAGTTGTACTTTTCCATCCAAATATGGGCAACTTGGTCTAGTTGCACTTTTCCGCTCGGATATGTGCAACTAGGTCCAGGTTGCAAGTTTTACTCGAAAATATGTAACTAAATTCAAGTTACACTTTTTCATTTGAATATGTGCAACTAGGTCCAATCAACACTTTCCCACTTGGATATAGACAATTAGGTCTAAGTTGCGCTATTCCACTCGGAAATATGCAACTCGGTCCAAGTTGCACTTTTCCACTCGGAAATATGCAACTATGTCGAGACTGCACCATATATTGGAGATTTTTCTATAACTATGCATTTGAAGATTTATTTTTCGTGCACTTAAGTTTGAGAGCTTAGCAACTAGCTACAACATTACTGATTTTTTTCATACCATAACTGCACTTTCTTCACACCATAATTGAATTTCTTTTGTGCAACCACCTCGCGAGAAAAATTACAACCGGTTTGACAAGATAAATAATTAATAAATTTTGCGGAATAAAATTTTACGATCCTTGCAAAAACAAATGGTTTTTCAAACGCAGCTGGTTTAATTTTTTTGAAATGCATGTCGTGCACCTGTGCTGAGTAAAAATTATTTCCAAGTAAATAAGCTAGGGCTCCTCGCTAAAAGAAAAGTAAGTGGGCGGATGATGTGGTAGAGCCCACAGCAATGACTGTGGTCTATTTTCATTGACTAGTCTAGATTACATTTGTCCAAATGGACCACCCAGCCCACAGCAATGTCACACAAATACAAGCCCAATAAAGCATGAGCTGGAACCAGACAAAAAAGAAGAAGAAACGAATCGATAAATGAAAGTACGATGGGAACCTAATGCATGGATCGGTAGACTGAGACCAAAGAATTTTTCAGTCGAGACGTAGGCACACCCTTATATATATGAATGCGAGGAGTGTTGTTCAATTAAATACGGGAAAAACGCCCAGCACGACCCTCGCATCGGTCAGGACGAGCGACTCGGGGGGGAGCCAACTCGCCAGAGGCGGATCCAGGGGGGCGAGCGGTGGCCAGCCCCCCCCCCCCCCCCATGCTTCGGCCCTCCCCAAGCATATGTAGCGGTGGCCACTTGCCCATGTGCTTAGCTTAATTAACTCCTGCCTAATTAATCTTCTAAACCCACCTGATTCCGTAGTAAATTATGTGGCCCAAGGCCCAAAACCAATGGCCACACAATCGTATACGTGATAAATTGACTTGGCCTGTCCTACCGAGTATGTTAGGTCGCTACACCATCCCCACGACCGCACGAAGTCACGACTCACGATCGCATCTGATCTCGAGCAAGGCTCCCGGCCGCCGCCGCAGCCCGCAGAGTCGTTGTCGACGACTACGACTTGCCGTCACCGCCGGCCGGACACGTCGGCAAGTTCCCTGTCTCCCTGATCCTCCAAGTGCAAGGACGAAGCCACCAAGGTATTGCGGCTGATCATGTATTCAACTTTCGGTTGTCTGTCTAGTTTGATCGATTCAACGGATTACCACTTCCCAGATTGCTTAACTAGCTATTATTGTTTATTAATTATATTCTACTAGCAAAGCCGTTAGTATCTGAAGAGGAAGATAATGCTAATTTGTAATTATTTTAGGTCGGTTGATTCAAGCTTCAACTCCGCGGCAAAAAAACTAATCCTTCCCACGAAAAAACGACTACAACAGAGTTACCATACATAATGATTCCGATCCTGGCCACGTTGGTGTGCAACATTCGGATCAAAATATTGAGTCATCCACTACTGCAGAATAGCTTATAGCCACCAACACAGTAGTGACGTGCAAAAATATGCATGTCACTGATAAGAGGTATCAGTGACGTGCAATGAATGGCCTGTCACTGGTAAATCTCGACAAATGGCTATAGCACACACTAGTGACAGTAAAGTATAATTCGTCTGTCACTGGTAATTTTGTCTAATACTGGTGACAGGTCCGTAGACTTGCCTGTCGATGGTCATGTTCATATCAGCGACTGACATATTTTTGCCCGTCACTAAATAACTGGCCACTTCACATTACTTTCTAATAAAATTTATTGATAAAAAAGATAATAGGAATGGGAAAAAAATCCTTACAAAACCAACCGCTCCTGTCAACCGTTGTGGCACGTATCCACGGTCCACAGAGGGTGAACGGGGGGGGGGGGGGGGGGGCATCAGGTAAGAAAATAATAGAAAAGTTGGATATCGGCAAAAGTAGAGAATTGAACTCGTGTCTACACAACCGAGCTGCGAAAACGATCGTGCGTAACTTTTGGTTCACGTCCTTTTATCCAGGACAGAAACGGGATCTAAAAAAAAAGAGAGAAACCGGATCGGAACAGTTTGCGCATCGGTAGGCCACAAAACTAAAATTTTCCTTTTCTTTGAGTCGCATTTTTCTCCCGAGCCCTGCCCCAGGTTTCTCCCGAACCGCCGCCAGACCTCCCCGCCGAAAGCCCCGCCGGTACCGCGCCACAAGGAATCCTAGATGACGGCGTGCAGCAAGGCCTCCCTCCGCCTACGCCGCCGTCGCACCGCCCCGACGCCGCCGTCGTCAGGGCTTCTACTGGTTGACGCCGCGGCCGCCGGACTGCTGCTGGTCGCCCCCTGCCGCCATCGACCGAGGACCACCACCAACAACGGAGGACTGCTGCTCTGTCGCCATCGACGGTTTGTACCCCTCTCCCATGTATGCCCTGTGTCCGGCCATCTAGTTCAGCAGCAGGGACTCACATGTCGATTGCCTCCTCCCTGCTATACAATTTCACTATGTTGCATGTACATTGTTCTGTTTACTGCTTGTTAACCGTGCTAATTCGGACCCATGATTTTGATCTGCTAGGAAGAAATAGAGATTTTCTCCATGTAATCAAATTACCTCGCGTAGCCCAGGCACCTTAGATAGTGCAGAAGTTTTTGGCTGCCTAATTTCTTTAGCTGAAATCAATCCAAAATGACTTGAATTGCCGCTTTGAGTTGGGGTTTTATATGAATGGAGGGAATTCTTATATAAATGCAAATTTAATTATAGTTTCCAAAACTGTATTAATATTTTTGTTGAAACTTAGGAATTTGGGTGGCGTCAAAGGAAAAAAGGGAATTCAGTGAGGTAGCCTAATGTCATATCTGAATGAGGTGCCTTGAAACAACACGCCAGTGTCTTCCTGATCACTCTCTCCATAATAGATAGCTTATTATCGGCAACTTCTTCGTACAATAATAATTATTAACGCAGTAAGCGTACATAAATATTTCTGCTACAGTCCGATGTCCTCCATATCTGAAGTGACCACCTGGACGAGATGTGCCTGTTAGAGGATGTCTTGGACGTTTTAGTTTCAATTGATTACTATTTTTAAGTTGCTGGCTCTTACTCTGGTTATGTTTGCTAGCTTTCAGACAATGATGATGTTACCATGTTGTGCTTATCAACTTCTGTTAAAGGTTTAGACACTTCTCTATGGATGTCCTATTATGTTTTTTACCCTTAGGTGTCCTTAATTCTAGAACTATATGTTATTTCTTATTAGATGAATAGTCTCACTTACCTACTTGGAGATAACATGAGAATTCGATCATAGCCATCTAATCGTTCAGGGTACATTCAACTTATGAATTAGCAAGTGCATCAAGATTGAAAGGAATAATTTTTTTCGGATTGAAGGGGTGAAAACCAGGACACTTTCAATGGTATGACATCAAACTCTAGATGGAATCTAAGTTGTTTGTAACAGTATATTTAGCAGAGTTTTAAATAGCCGGCTATAGCTCGGCTATAGCCAGGCTATAGCCTTCCGAGAGGGTCGGGGCTACGGCTAGAGCCTTCAGAGGCTATATGGAGAATAGCCGCTAATAGTCCGGCTGTATGGATATAGCCCGGATATAGCCTCTTAGCCCGGCTATATCCCGTCTAGGGGACCAAAAAATTTGGTCCAAAATTTGTCACCACCATTAATTTCGGAGGCTAAATCAATCACCGTTGGTTGTTGAATTGTTGTTGTGAGGTGTGAGTGCGACCTATAGCGACCTAGTTTCAGAACCGTTGAACTTTGTCATGAATAGTTGTTATTTAAACTCCTGATTGTTCGTTCATCTTATATTACTATGTTGTTACGTTATGCATTTTCGAATAATACTATATAAACGATTATATGTTGTCTAAATTTTACTATTTTTTCAATATTCTAGCAAAACGGTATATGGTTATAGCCCGGCTATAGCATGGCTATAGCCTTTCGTAGCTTCTGAAAACGCCGGGGCTATATGCAATAGCCCGCTATTTTAAACTATGATATTTAGATACAGAAGAGAACCAGCCGTATTTTCAAATAATAATAATTTTTTTAATTCAGATCAGTCGCGACGCACTATTACTCAACATTTACACTGTCAAGGTTTGAAATGGATTTTTATTTTGGTTCAGTTTAGTAGCTTCATTTGTTCATTTCATAATGGATTTGTTGTGTCTTGCATTTCTTGCCCCACAATTTTCTGGTAAAGAAATACAAAGAACAAGCACACACTATTTCTATTCACTTCAAAAGGCCTACACATTACAAGTGGAGGTATTTATCTCGGTTACAGCAGAAAGCACTTTATTTAGCCATGTCCGAGTATTTGAATACTATGAGTGTGTCTTCTTGCTTGCCCTGTGTGGGTTTACTCTGTTTACTTCAGGTTCTGGTTGATGCTACTTAATTTCTTGTTGCATGGCCATAGCTAATTATATTGAACTGTAAAGGAATTCATTTAAATATGTGGCTTTGTGAGTGTTACTATTACAAGCCTGCCACTTTTTTCATTAACATGGATGAAATCTGTATTTACCATGCAACGTGGTTTTTTTTTGGGTTTAGTACCTAGCCTTAATATGATGCACCAAGCAAATGGATACATTGTTATTTTGTTCTGGTTTCTAATATGTCCTTTTCATTATTTTAAAATGGTTCATATACCGAGCAGTGCGGAACTCTAAAGAAAATCTTAGGCGGTCTAACCTAAATTGGAGCAAAAAAGAATTGTATATTTTAGTTGTGTTGTGCCTTGTGCTGCGCCATGGACTTTGATTGGGGAGAACTGGAGCAGCGGCAGCCTGCGGAGTTGCACTTGCACTTGCAGCAGGAAAATCAGAGAAGACGGAAGACCGAAGACTAGAGGAGAGCTTGGGTTGCCGGATCGCCGCTGCTAGCTGTCACGGCTTGGGGATTTGGGGTTTGGGCCTAGGTGCTTTGTCTGGCTCGCCGTCGCACAGTCACCGCTTAGTCTCGGTGCTACCTCCTTGCTTAGTCACCGGCTCACGAAGTCATGCTAGATGCCCTAACTAGCACCATGGATGTGCTGCTGATGATCATGCAAACAGGAACAAGAAGAGACGACTGAAATAGGAATGAATCATGAGCTAATGGCCTGCCTCTCATGCGTACTGTCCTGGTTTAGTGGGCTTGGCACATAGAAGCATAGGTACAAATAATTAATAATTTCTCTCCTAGGTTTCAACTACTACCGGTGATGCCGAGACATACTGTACGCATAAATAGAAAGATAACATGTTAACTATGTTTATCATGCTTTCTGAATTTGTAACCATGGAAAATCAAAATCAAAGTTACTTACATGTACTGTCCAGATATGTTCGATTTCTTATATTTGAATTTCCGTCCGTGGAAACTAATTTATTTCTCTCCACTTCTACTACTTGGATTTTGTGATACTTGAAGCTCCAATTGTGGACGGAAACTTTCTGTCATGTGTTGGCATTCTCGACTGCTATTCATACTCACATGGCTGTCAGGTAATTGTCCATGTTCAGCAACTTTGTGATGCTTCTTCGATTGTCCGGTTTCCTTCGGCAAATAAATATTGGTTCGAGTACATGAGATATGATATAAGCATATACAGTTGAGCTCTTTTTGACAAAAAGATATCAAACAAAACTCATTTTGTGTGTGCGTGACCATGATATATTAAACTGTTTTAGGGTTACAATGTTTGACATAGCTTCACAACAGATTCTTGGCTGGAATGCTCCCGGATAGCTAGTCGGTTAGTACTACGCCCTAGCTGCGCAATGGCATGGCTTACAAATTTCTTGTCACGTAAAAACATTTACTACATGAAGCTCTCTCCTACCTAGAAGTAGCTGTTTTATTTCATCTACTAAAGATCCTGTAGTGGATCGGTTGACTCCTTTGTCCCGTCGCGGGTTTAACACCCTTCTTCAGTATCAGCTATTGTATGTGTGACCAGTGGGCTTTATAATTGGTTGCTATGTTGAATGACATCTTCTATAAAACCTTCTTTAGCTACATTATTGTTTCAGTTTAAGCTGCTAGCTATACTTTTTGTTTACTTCAAAGAGAATCATAATATAAATGACCGCAACTATGCAACTCTTGATATTTTTATCTAACATGTAAGTCATATGATATGCTATTCTCAAGTACCTTTCTTTTTTTCAGGCTACGATTGTGAGTAGGCTGGAGCTGATGAGTACTACTCCCTCCGTTCCGTATTATAAGACGTTGGGCGTTTTCAGTGCAAATTTTCGTAGTTCATTTTTACCCCAAAAATGTGCGCAGTTTACGAATATATCCCTGGTCAGACAGCTCCATCCCGCACCTTTCCCATTCCTCTCGCCTGCGAGCTCCCTCTCCCACTGGATCTTCCCCGAGGCCGACGCGCTCTGCGCTCTCCCTCTCCCACTGGATGGCACCTCCGACGCTGCATGCTCGCCGGCGCGCTCCGTCCTCCCCCTCCTTTTCCTCGCGGACGAACTCCGTCCTCGTGGCAGCATCGAGGTCAAAGATGCTTTTTTTATGCGTCCCTCGCAGATTTGGGGGCGGCGGTAGTAGATCTGTGTGCGGCGGCGGTGGTTGTGCTCTGTGACGGCGGTGGTGGTGGAGCTGATGGCTCCGGTAGAAGCTGAGCCATAGAGATCGCGGGAGCAGCAGGTGGTGGAGATATACCCGCTGATCCGCTACTACTTTGGCACCAAGGACGCACAGCCAGCCGTCGATGGGACCGCCGCCGACCGCGTCCTCAGCCTCAAGGCCAAGTAAGTTGTACAGTACTAATAATTGGCGACCGGTCACGCACGCTGCACTGGTCTCTCTTCATGCCCGCACTTGCACGAGTTGTGCTCTTGGCGGGTGAGTGAGATGAATTCATGGAGCAAGCAACTGCCGACAGTTGTGCTCTGGACCTGCGTCCATGGCATCCTGCTGGTAGAGCTGTCGGGTCACCCGCACCTTGTGCTCCTGCAATTCAGGAACTCCTCGTTCCTGCTCCCCGGGGGCCGCCTCAGGCCTGCCGAGCAAGGTTACAAAATATGCCAATCAGGCTCGTATGATTATTTTCCCTTGATGGGTTATTTCTTTGAAGCGGATACTCCATGTAAAATTTCCCTGAAGATTCATTTGTGTGATCATTTTGGAGGGGTGCAGATGAGAGTGCTGGAAAACTGTCTTTACTCTATCATATCTCCGTTTCATTGGTGTTCAATGTGCTGCTCTGTGTGCGAACTTGTCTGTGTAGAATGTAGACTAGTTATGTGAAATTGGGTACAATGTGCCACTGTATATATTTTTTCAGAGATGTAGCATGCAGTTCTAAATTTGCCAACTCCTCACTCACATGCATATGTATATATTTCTATTGGCATGATAATATGATGTGTATATATATCCATAAAGTACTCCATTGATCTGGTTACAGCAGAAGTACATCTGTGTGTATCGATATAATAATTCCATTGGAGTAATTCATTTACCAATATTGATCTGGCTATAGGAGAAGTACATGTGTGTTTGTATGGATCAATATTGCAATAGGAGTATTTGCTTGCAAAAGTATTTTTATAAAGGCAAGAGTCAACTTATCAATTCTTGTGGGAGTAATTTTGTCAGGTGTTTCTTGCTTTCAGGGCTGAGGAAGGGAAGCGGTTTCTTAAGCTCAATGGTTGGTTGTGGCCTCACCGGACTCACCTTGCTCAGAAGAATGACCAGGAGCACCATCAGGAGGAGTGGGAAAACTGTAATGTGTAATACATGCCTCTCTTCTTCTATATCTCTCCTTGCTTGATTGGTTGAATATGAACTGTAATGTGTTCAGAATTCCAAGAAAACTATTTTGGTTGATAGGTTTTTTTCTTTACACAAAGATCACACCATTCATAGCATGCCCTTAGTGCTGTGTATTTGTCACATGTGTTCCTTGAGATGTCTGGGTCGATGGTACTAGCATTGCTAGGAGTAGCAGCAAGATATTGCATTTTCTTGCATGAGGAAGTGGAGTATAATCATGTTTACATAAATCTGCATTATCTGCACCAGGAGTAACATGAAAATTTTCAGGCTGCCGGGCGAGCACTATCACGCTGATGTTTTTTTTAATCCGGGCTACTACCCCTTTCCCGTATCATTTTCTTGTAATGTTGGTACATTGTAATGTTGAAATACGCTGATGTTGTTGTTGTTGTTCATATCTGCTTGAAGCGCTAGGACGAGGAGGTGCCGGGGCTGGCTGCTGCTGCTGTGGCGGCAAGGAGAAGCTGGACGAGGGAGGTGTGTTCACCGGCCCCAGCACCAGAGATTGAACGCTAGGGAGGGACGGAGGTGCCTGGGGCCTGATCGATTGCGAGGGAGGGATGGATGGAGGAGCGAGCAAGGACAAGCGCTGGCAGATCGATCCTGTGGCAGCAGCAGCAGATCGATCCCTGGTTGGGGATGAAGCTGGCGAGGAGGGTCGGGCGGAGGAAGATCACGCGCGAGCGAGGAGGGTCGGGCGGAGGAAGATCACGTTCGAGATTCCAGATTTAACGATTTGGTAGCGATTCAGATCTGGGGGTACGGGTGTAATTTTCATCATTTTCACCTGGTCGGAACGTTTTCTTAAACGTCTTATATTGCCGAACGGGGGGAGTAGGAAGCACATGGTATAAGAGTTAGACATTTATTTTTTAGGTGTTCCTTTTTCCAAATGACATCAAATTGTTTTGGATGTTTATGTTAATTCAACAGTGTAGTATTTATGATCCATATTTATGTTACAAATGCGTATGATTATATTGTTTTTTTGATGTACAAATGCAATATTATTTTTTACTTGAAAATATTATTTTATTTCTTAAATATATTACTAGTGACGGGCTTACTATCAAACTAGAAAAGAAGTTGTCACTAGTAAGATCATCTATGAGGTAAAAACACTAGCTGCGAAAACTAACTAGCGACAGGCACAGATGGACGACTGTCACTAATAAACAGATTACTACTGACAGGCACTCGTCTGTCACTAGTAACTTATTACCAGTGACTGGTTATCAGTGACTGGCACAATGCCCGTCACTAGTGGGCCTTTTGGGCCTGTCACTGGTAGACTATTCTGCAGTAGTGATCTGTTGCAGACGTAGAACAAGCTAGAGTCAGAAGCACGGCATTTGAGAGAGGCCCCGAAAAACGTCAACCGTCAACAAATTTACGATCTGCTTATTGATAAGCAAGTGGAAGCACGCCAATTTTATGTTTTCGAGGGGCCATACCAGCCATACATGAGGGAGTATCCATATAATGCCGATGCACGTCTCCGGTTTCAGTTTGGTTGGTTCAAGCAATTTCCCTCGCTTTTATGATCAATGATCTGCCCGGCCCCCGCCATGCTCAAATCCAAGATCCGCCCCTGCAACTCGCGCCACCGGCGAGATCTCCTTACCTGGCACCCCTCCACCGGTGCCGCTAGCTCGCCGCGGTGGCAGCGCCCTCGGCCTCTGAACATGGTGCGGGAGGAACTTGCGGTGGACGCCGTCCGCGGCCTCGCTCTCTCCTGCATCGGCTGCTCGCCGGTGGGGCTGTGGCAGCGACGAGCTGCAGAGCGCCATGCGGTGTGGCATGGCGGACGGACAGAGGGTGGAGCTGTGCGGCAGGTGGCGGCGGCGGCTCCTTCGCACAGATGTTGGAGGCGGAGGTGCAGCATCTGGGCCCAACATGGGCCGGGCTGGCCTAGGCTACGAGTGGCGGTTGCTCCCGTGTGTCGTGCCATCTTGGTGATCTCGAGGCGGCGACCCCTTGCCGATGTTCGTTTGTGCCGGTCAAGCAGTCGTGGTTTCGGGCTTGGTGAGATTTGGGTGAAAACCCTGTTTCGGCCTCGGTTGAAGCCGACGAGGACGACGCTCTCTTTCGCCGCCCCCCTCCTTGGAGGCATCGTTATGGAGCCCCTTCACCAACCTCGCCGGTTGTTCCGTTTGTGTGAGTGGCTGCTTTGTCCCTTCGTTTCCGGCTAGGAGGAGCGCGGCCCTGGGGTCGGTGAGGATGCCGAAGTTTCGACTCCGATTTTTTCCCCCGTTGTGTTCCGTTGAGGTGCTAGTTTGTCGGCCTTGACCGCTTGGGCAGTTTTGGTCGTCGGCCAGTGTGTTGTGTGGCCTCGGGACCAGCGTGGATGTCGGAGCGGCGGCTCCGGGTTTTCGCCTCCGCTGTGTCGCGTTTGAGGTGTAGCGGTGTCGGCCTTAACCGCTGGGGTGGTTTGGCCGTCAACTTATGTGGTGCGTGGCCTCGCGGCTGGCGTGGAGAGTAAGTGTTGTTATATCTGATTTTCGGCCGGTTTTCCTTATAAACCGGTCGATTCACTTCTTCTGTATCAATGAAAAGGCAAGCCTCCTTCTCGGGTCCGGAAAAAAAGATGTTCAATCAAATAATCCAACACACAATCTATACGACCTATCTTCCAAACCCCTTGTGTTTCTTTCGTTCTTCGCTGACATCATCACGTTGATCTACAATATTGTGCTAGATGTCAGCATACCTTGACTTATCGAAAGTACCAACCAGTTTGTATTGTGTGTTGCAGCTTGGTAAATCTTTTGCCGGGTGTCCCTACCACACGACAAAATCCCAAAATTCGGTAGTTTTAATTAAGGTGCAGTGACGCTAGGAAGGGGAGCGGCAGCGCAGGGAGGAGGCTAGGTAGAGAAAGAGGATCCAGATTGGATCTGGGTATGGAGAGGGACGAGCTGACGGATGTTGTGGCATTGAAACCGTGCGTGCGTTTCGGGTCATGGCTTGGGTTTGCTGCAACGTGGACGGTTGAGATGGTCTAGTCGGAAAAGTGATCCGCGGCATGGTATTTCTCACAATCTCATTGGCTGCGGACGGTGAGAAAATAATTTCGTGCCAAGAGGCGGATCCCTCGGCAAGCAGCTGCCTCGCGATTGAAAAGTCTCCCTTGAAATTCCTTTTGGCGGTCAGATACAATACATGTGCATGCGTACAAGTAGGAGTACAACAAGTGAAATATGTTTGGCCATGCACGACAACGCGAGCACTACTGCACTACAGATTTTTTAGAAAAGGGAGCATAAAGCCTTAGCCTCTGCATCGGAGAGATGCATACGGCTTCTTATTAAAAGAATAAGGTATTCAAGTAGTTATATGAACAGATGTCCAAATGATAAAAAGACGAAAAGATACAAAAGCTATGAAACTTCCACTCTTTATCTCCACTAAGAAGAACCAATTCTTTTATCATGCTGCCACACGTTGGAGAAGAGGATGGCCCGAACTATAGCTAGTAACCGGTTGCATCCAGCCTCCATAAAATAGCGCTGGTCCTGTGGCAGAAGGAGGGACCACGAAGAAATCCAATAGATAGCCTCGTGAACAACCTGTAAGAAATGAGCATGTTATACCTTGTTAAAAATCGCGTCATTACGACAATTCCACAATGCCCAAACAAAGGCGCAAACGCCAATCCTAATTCGTCGTTTATTATTTTTAGCAATGCCATGAAGCCAATCACCAAACATATGATCCAGACTCAAGGGGGGAGAAATATTGAAAGTAAAATGAAGGAGTCTCCATATTTTAATAATAAATGGACACGAGATGAACAGGTGCTCTATGGTTTCGTCATTAGTACAAAACACACATTTAGTGCAGCCATGCCAATTGCGCCTGATTAGGTTATCCTTAGTAAGAATCACTCGTCTATTAAGTAGCCACATGAAGAATTTAATTTTTAGGGGAATTTTTATCTTCCAAAGATACTTGTGCTGAAACGGTGGGTGATCGTTCATGTAATCAATGTACATGGATCGGACAGAGAAGGTCCCACCCTGGTTCAATCGCCAGATAAAGGAGTCCTTGTCATCGGACAGAGAAATATGCATCAATTGTTGAACAAATTGCAATCAATCATTCCAACAATTCCCAAACAGATTTCTCCTAAGCTGAATGTTTATGGGTGGTGCATTGAACAACACACCAGCCACAAGTACATTTTTGTTTCTAACAATGTTATACAATCTGGGGTATTGATTAGCCAATGCTTTGTCCCCCAGCAAAATATCTTCCCAGAAGCGAGTATGTAGACCATTGCCCAAAATAAAAGAGCCACGGGAAAAGAATTCTTGTCTTACCGACAAAATTCCCCGCCAAAATGGGGAATCCGTTGGTTTTGGTTTGACTTGGGCTAGCGTTTTGTCCCCAAGATATTTGTGAGTGAGCAACTCCTTCCAAACACCATCTTCGTTAAGAATTTTGAAGAGCCATTTGCTCAACAAGCATTTGTTCTTAATATCTAATAACTCTATTCCTAAACCCCCTTGGTCTTTTGGTCTACAAACTATACTCCATTTCGTCAACCTATATTTTTTCTTCTGTTGGTCACTTTGCCAAAAAAACCTACTACGGTAGTAATCCAGCCTTTTCCTAACTCCCACCGGAATTTCAAAAAAGGACAAGAAAAATATTGGTAGGCTAGTGAGAACCGAATTAATGAGTACTAATCTGTCTCCATAAGACAAGAGTTTCCCAGCCCAAGATGTCAACTTCTGCTCAAAACGATCTTCAACAATTTTACATTCTTTTAAGAGAAGTTTCCTATAATGAATTGGAATACCAAGGTATTTAACAGGTAAAGACCCACTTTCACAACCAAAAATCCTTTTATACTCATCCTGATGTTCAGATGCTTTCCCAAAACAGACTTCACTTTTATGAAAGATGTAGTATATACTACTGCACTACAGATGTCGTATATGCACATGCCTTAGTACTTTTCATATATTGTGTAAAGGTATGTCCAACAAATTTCATCGAGGCAAAACAAGTCCCAAGAATCTAGTGCGTCAAACGACTCAAACGGAACCCCTTGGAGGTATATACCGCACCTCAAGTATGCACACCCGGCCGTACCAATCTCAGATCTTTACTGTTAAATGGGAGTTGGAAGCACGTTGGTACGTCCAACTCCCGCCATCCGCCTTTTCGCCCGCGTCTGCCTCTCCGCTCCCTCGCTCGCTCGTGATGCACATGCGCAAATGGGCCAAGCCCTTTTGAGTCGTGACTCTCGTTGCCGATTGAATACCAAACCCATCCTTCCGTCGAAAAGAAAAAAAAGCAAACCTATCACGGTTCCTTGGACCGCCGCTGCCTTGGGACCTGCGTCGACGCCGCCCTGCAGGCCGCCACGCTGCAACCCGCAATGCCTCCGCCTCGCCGCAGTCCACGACGGATCCTCCGTATGCGATGAATTTGCCGCACTGCAAGCCGCGACGGCTCCTCCGCCTGCGACGACTCCGCCCCCTGCACAGCGGGACGCCTCGACGCCCTGCACGCCGTGACGAATCCACTGGCCGCGGGCAGGGACGACTCCGCCGCCCTACGTTTCCGGCAACCATACTGCTACAAAGCTACGTCCTAACTGGGTACGTGTATTTCTGTTCCCTATTCTCCAATCTATCTAACTCTTGGAGCATATTAGTTCATATTCTGTATTAACACACGGTTGCAATTGTTTACTTTCTTCTTGGGGAAACATAAATTCCAAACATATTTTTATTTATAGATACAACACTAATAACACCGGAGTAAAGGAATTATGTTGGCACCTTAATCCGGAAGAAAATTTAGGTATCATGCTACTTCAGCTAATGTGACCCGATTCTACCTATGCATATTACCTCTAACTCTAATACGAGAAGCCGCAGCGGTGATCGGGCTGCCAGTGCCACTTTCCCCGAAGGAGACCAGCAGGCTTCCAAGGCTGCTGCTTTTGCCTGAAGGAGAAGTTTTGGCTTACCAAATGATTCCAATTTTATTGTTCCATTCAGTTTTCCTTAACTCTGATAACATATCATCTACATCAGATATGAGGCAGGGTTATCATTTTCATAACTTTTGTGTTGCTGATCCCTCCTTGCAGCTCATATTATTTTTGTCTCTCTTCCCTGCATGTAATTCTAATTTTGATGCTAGGAAGGCAAGTTGATGCTAGAGCAGAGTTTCTACTACAGGAGCCACAAATTCTTTGATATGCACAGACTATGTGGAGCATGTGGATCCATAATATGTAATCAGTATGATCATATTGTTTGCGGAGGGACAACATTCTTTACAAGAGAAGATCATCAACAAGTGCTAATGATAGCAAGTGTTTGTGGTACTGGTAGGTACTTCTCTACATGCATTTCAAATCATTGTCCCAACTATAATTTGTTTTTGGTTAGCACAAAAGAATAAGTCACGCAATAGATAATGTAGCTCCGTGGTTGTAATTATCTGTCCATAACAGCGAGAAATAGGAAAGAAAATTATTCTAAAATTGTTACTAAGATAGTGTCATCATGATTAAGCCAAGCAGAATGACGTTTAAAATACTTGCAAATCATGAATTTTAATATCAGCATATAACTTCAGTATGCTTTGATGTTTCATCTGATCTTAAGCTGCAGCATGATCAACATCTGAACATGAAAGCTGGACATAACATGGCGTAAGAAAATATATGGGCAACAGGTGTTGGACTTCTAAGATTGTATATTTCAATATATTTTCATGGTAAAACAATATACAGTTAGCTGAGATGGTTTTCTACTAGGCACGTCTGATAATGGTATCTGAATGAAAGTAAATAGTGTAGTTGTTTGAAGGGTTATTTAGAATCTTCACATTCTCATCTATTCATTGCACTTTATCAAAATCTATTCGTTGCTAACGTGTGCTAATTTTAAACCTCATCCTTTTGTTCTGATGAGGATTGACACCAAGGTAAAGCCCATTTATTCACGGTATGCATGTGCTAATGGAAAAGAATTCTGATCAATATTGTGATATTCTCTCTAAAATGCAGTTGCATAAGAATCCATGTTGTCTACTGAAAACATTTGGGTTATGCATATAACAAATCAATTATCTGGTATTTCATTTTGATTTCTTAATAAGGTTTTGTGATGTCTGCCACCATCATTCTGTGCCACACGGACCAGTGCTTCCGACCAACCGACAAGGGTAATTGCATATATATATACTTTAATGCGGTTACAAGGAAATATGTTTTGTATCGTCATCTGATTGTCCTTGTGTTATCTTTTTCAGTCGACAAAATGTTGCCTAGATAGAAGCTGAGTTCCAGAGGAAGCTTGCAGAGGTATATACAGTGCATGTGCCCATTCAATCGTTTCCTTTATAAGATATTATAAAGGGTTTATTTCATTTTTTTTGTATTCTTTTTATTTCCATTTCCAGAGTAGCACGACTCTGGGGCAATCGTCAAGCGCCTTGAGCAGGAGATGAATGGAAAGATCGAACAACTCAAGCAGTAGACAGCAAACATCTCTCCAGAGGTGATTCAGATGTTTCTAAAGCATGTTACCACTATGAAGAACTAAAGGTTCATCAAACTTGTATTATATGTCTGTTTGTTTGGCATGTGTTACAAGAATTGGCCTTTTCCACTTCCAGCTGTAATTCCTTTTCTTTTGTCTTGGAATAAGGTGCTGCGGTTCAGGTAAGCAACATGGCCATTTGATTTCTGACTATGGGACAATGTTATATCTCATTGTTTTAGACAATGTTTTCTACCTAAGTGTCACACTGTAAAAATACCTCTGATTATGAGAACCTCAAATTTCAATTCACTATTACTTAATTTGTGACAATGGTTTCTACCTAAGATATTTCAGTTCAGTTGATATAGCAGTTTGAAGGAGTACTGCTGATGGCACTTTTGTAGACACTCATTAATGTACCAGTTCAATCGAAAAATTGCAATTACAAACATGCACTATAGGCAGAATATGAGCCGGCGGTGTATAATTTTTTCTTCTTCCAATAGCAGAAGGAGTTGATTGGCTACATGTGTATTGGCATGCCCATAATTGAAGTGGTAATGTAACATTCCTTTGTGGGTAAACAAATAGATTTTTAAATTCTTCATCCCCATTGACGAGCAGATAAATATTGAGAGAGTGTTTCGTCATGTATTGCGAGAAAGACCTCCCATCGATAGTTTGATTTGGTATATTTTCCTTGTTTCCGGTTTTCCTAATATGATTATGTTCCAAGCTAAAGCTGATGTTTCCTCTCACGTTTTCTTTCGATTCAGCCTGTTAGCGCACAACAGAAGTTTGAGGATATTCATTCAGATATGAAGAACACAAAAGAAGTGGTTGGTCGCCATACTATTTTTTTTTCTTACATTACATAGCTGGTTATATTAGATAATTATTGTTTCCAATATTATATTGATATGCCTATTCACTTATTATTTTAATACTTTTTGTCTGTATTTATTTTGACTGTGTAATAAGTGGAATGGCATGCCTGTCATGGCCCCTTTCGTCTTCCATCTATGACCATCTTTAATTCTTGGCCATGAAAACATTCTTTATTTTTGTCAGATGGTTGCAGTGATACAACACTTCAAAAGTATTCCGGTGGCATTTAAGAAATTTTTGTGATTTACATGGTGTAAAAAAATAGATTTGTATGGAAGTATACATTTAGCAAAGAAGAATCTCATTATTTTTACTCCATCCGATCCGTTTTAATTGTCGCTGAAAACCAACTGAGTTAGCACAGATCGGTAGTATAGCTAGCGACATTCTTTTCGGATTGGAGGTAGTACAATATTATGAATGTTTACACTACTTTTTTATGTGTATTATGTTTTCATGTGCGACAAAAAAAATGGGACCCATAGCAACGCACGGACATTCAACTAGTCAATTCTAGTACTACAGTAGCTAGAATGCTAGATACGCTACCTCACCATAACAGCACACAACATTCATGTAACCTTAATTAGTTTCCAACTCCTTCACTTTTTTTGGATGCGAAGCACAAGTATCTTGACTTGCTGTGGTGCTCCACCCTCGCCGCCGGACGTCCGGGTCATGATCCACAACTTCTTGGCGTGCACCAAATAGGTTGAGGCTTCTCCTATGGCACGAAAAAATGCGGCTCGGGCGGGGTTGCCTGTGCAGGCCGTGAGCCATCGCCCCCGCCACGCTCGCCGAGATCACCCTCGCCGCCCCCTTCGGCGGAGGCTTCAATTTCGTTATATGTTCAATACTACCGAGAAGATCGGACGTCTCGGCATGACCTTGTTCCAAGCTAGGCACCACACCACTCATAATCACGGGACACTGAAGGTAGTTTATGCCTCGCCGTGGAAGCCCTGTTGATGTCGCCGCCGTTGAAAATTTAGTACAGTATTGCAAAGGCTATAAATACGAGCAAGTGAGATTGGGAATTGACGTGCAAGATTGTGATCTTAATGAATAATTATGGAAAACACTATGAGAGTACCCGATTAATTGGAATAAAGGACTGGTTGCCGAATTCATCACTTCATGGAAAAAGTATCATTAAATTGGATGCTCAAATGTATACTCCCTATTTGTAACCAAAACACATAAATTGCGTGACACCCTAAAGGTGAGACGATCTCATGAAATTCCCGTTCCAACTCCCTATTTGCATGCTACCAATAACCGCGCTGCCCTACAACCCTTTAGTGTCTAGATACATCCAATTTTGGACAAATGAAAGTCATCTTTTATGAACGGAGGGAGTACCTCCCTTCTCGGAGTGCTGCCGGCGCTAGATACTAGCTTCTGCCTGGCCATCGCCCCCTTCTCCTTCCATCATGCTCTGTCCTGCGTACGCTCCTCCATGGCCATGAAGCTTCACTGCCGCGTTCTGCAGCTCGGGTGTTGTGCGGGACGGTACGTGCACAACGCCCTGGTCTGGTTATCGCAAACTCGGTTGTCTCGGGAACGCGCGGATGGTGTTCGATGAAATGACTTTAAGGGATGCGGTCTCCTGGAAGACGCGGTAGTCCGGCAGTCCGGCAGGGGCCTCTCAGGGTGCTGTGTTCGCCTCATTCGTCCGCTCTTTTGGGCTGCCCAACCCCATGCTAATTAAAGCCACATCAGCTGATATCCATGCCCAGGGATGACTCCCTCTCTCTCCTGAGGAATGTGCCGCTGTGGCGCGTGGCGGAGTGAACACTGTTTTGACGATGTGCCGCGTGCATGCGCACTTCAACAAGAGGCACATACGCACCGTTGCCCCGCCTTCTTCCTTTGTACTCATAATTTTATTAGGTTCGTCCCTGGTTTGATGAGTTAGTGATATCATGTCATAGGAAGTTGCATTTTCATATTTCACTCTTGTCATATTAATCTGTATCCTTTGCCAGCAAATTTTCATGTTGAAAATTTTCTTATTTTTAGTTCCCATTTTACACCACATTTAGACTTTTGTGTCATACCTATTTAGGGTCATAGTGGGAGGGGGGCAATTGCCCCCCCCCCCCCCGCCCCCAATGATTTCCCCCGATAATAGCATGATGGTGTCTTAAATTATTGATGGCTCTTGTTGACATGGAATGTTGCGTGCAAATCCTACTTGCAGAGGTACCGGGTATTGGTCATCTGGGCCCTAAGAGAGTGAAGGAGTTAATTCCTGCTTCTCTAAGAAAGGTGTTTTTCTCATGAACTTCACTAAGGAAAGCATTTGGTCGTTAGGAAACTTTGCTGTGTAGAATCCTTTACTATTCTATGTTATTGGACCATTGCACACATTGATCCATTATGATTCTACGCATTCGCATCTAGTATAATAAATAAATACAAGCCCATTGCCACACGATCAACATGTGTGGACGAGCAGCGATATTACTTCCGAGTAGACAGTTTGATCGATGGGAAATGGCCTAAAAAACTTATCAGATGAGCACAACTACTACAACATCGCCATAATCATATTCAGAAAGCGCGGCTTGTTGGACTTCAAGCGGGCCACGAGCAAGACCATTGTGTCAGCAACACCCAGACCTCCGGTCAGTAGCGCCAGCCCACATCAGATCATGAGTCACCGGCAGAGGACTTCACGTGGTCCGCCGTAGAACTGGCTATAGCGGGGGTCGATCATGACGTCCCACGAGGCGGCGGCAGAGCCCCACTGCCCGTCCACCAACATTTACGATGTAGTATTTGTCAGAAAGATATTTTCTAGCATAGGATGGAAGTAATTGTATGCAAGCATACATACTGACTCATCAAAGAAGAAAGTATACATGAAATAGTGTCGTGGTGCCATCTGGAGCCAGCTGCGCAGGCTGCTTACGTAAATGGCCAAAAAGCACGGGCCCGTGAACATCTCCAGAAACATAGAACCCTTCACACCCTGCAATTGATTGATGCATGAATCAACTTTTTTTTGAAAACACAATTAAATAAACTTATGGGGGTGCTTGGTAACATTTAGTGGTCTTATTCATTCAGTTCAAAATTTTGATATCAGTATTTGGATTTACAGACTTCATTTTGTTTATGACCTCCCTTTTCTCGAAAACATTAGTCACCGGTTAATACATAGCATCATCACACTTATTATAAGTATGTAACTATGAACCTAATCCTAATCATATTTTTGTTTGCCCATGTTTCATATATAATTAGGTTCATAGTGGGAGGGGGCAATTGCCCCCCCCCCCCTTCCCCAATTATTAGGATGTAAAAATCATTTAACACAATTTTCTTAGCCGAAAACATCTTTTCTTTTCCCTTGGAGAGTTGGCATCTCCTAGACGGTTAAGTGTCGCCGTTGAGCATCCAGGTTGTGTACTTGCTAAGTCTAGTTTGTAAAGGTGCCAATATTACATAAATATCTTCCATAAGTGATGGTGTGAACTAGGAGATGCTTTGCTAAGGAGATTATGCATTAGAAATAAGCCGGTGAAACCAAGACTCGAATAAACAAAGAATCAAAAACCACCTAAATAAACATAGCAACATAATCGACTTAAATAAACCAAGATCTTCTCTTCAATTTTGTGCTCAAGAAGAGGTACCTGGTCGAAACCAAGACTTGAATAAACAACTCAAAAAATCCCCTTAAATAGCAATATGCTTGCACTTCATAATAGCATATACAAGCGACATTTTTTTGAATTAAACGTTCATCTATTTGTTGCATACATGAAATTCATCTCTAATGTCCGCAATAACACGCTGGGTATCAACTAGTTTCTTTAATGGACGGTGCACGTCTTTAATATGATATTACAGTAAAGAAATACGACCATGGTGAATTAAGTGTTTACTCCCATTTGAAAATAAATTAAAGAGAGCAGTGTTGCTGTGTTTAAAAGATCATATTAGATCGTCATAAATTGATCCCAGTAAGTGCCCAAAAACAAAATTTCGAATAAGCCCTACTTCAGGGAATATTATTCTAAACCAAGACCAAGGCATGAAATAAGGAAGAATAAAAAATATTCTTATTTATCACGGTAAGCCACACATATAACTAAAATTAAAATGAGGTCAAGGGGATCAATGGCCAGAATTAATAAGCTTAGAGGATGAGGCTAGGTTGGGGTGGATTTCATTAATTGTAAATTACAAGTTGCCACCTTTTACAGGGGTAAACTTGTACTATTGCATAAATACTTGATATCACATTCATGCATGCCTTCCCATGCAGATGTGCAACTATGCGGAGGGTCTTTCTCCCGTAAAAATAAAGAAAACTAAACCTACATTTCTGAACATTGTGCGTGTATTTATACTTTCAATGTGGGGTTTGAATAGTGTAGATAAGTTGGAATTTTCTGCTTCCAACCCTTCCAGTTGTGCTCATGGATGCGAGGGAGGCCGGGAGAGGAGATTTGTGGTGTTAGGAGGGGTGTTGGTACTAGGATTATTTTATTCTTCTTCTTCTGCTGGGCGAAAGACTTGAAAAGCGTACGGCTCTCCATTTTTGAGATAGTGAGACTGAAAAAATAACAACTCTAGCCAAGATTTATGATGTTCGATTCAAAAGATCTTAAACCCTAGAACCATGCACTAATTATGCCATCCCAAAAGGAACATAAGCCAAAAACCCCGCATGTCGGTCATTGCTGAACTGCAGTATATACGTTGACACGAAAGGTAAAAATTAACTCATTGATGACCGGCTAGGAGATGTGCCTACCCTATATGACCGCACCTAATTAAAGGAGAGGATGGCATGTATGCTCACCGGACAGGGAAAGGGAGGCTTGCAGGCCAGAGACTCGGAGTCGGACAGACGACAGAGGAGGGCTAGCTAGAGCTAGAGGAGTGTTGACGGATAAGGAGGTGGCTCGGGTATTTGAAGTCACGCTTGCCCCAGGAGGCGACGCGTACTAGCGCCTCGGGCGGGCGATTGTCGTTCATTGAAGCGACAAGGAGGAAGATGGCAAGTGATTGTCGTTCGTCGAAGCGACAAGGAGGAAGGCGGCGAACCATCATCGTTCAGTTGAGCGAGACGGAGGAGACGATGAGGAGCTACCATTGGCAAAGAGGTGGAGGATGAGAGCGGTGATGCCGTGGTCCGGTACCGGAAAATCTCGTCAACGTCTCCGGGGGAGTATTAAGGAACCGTCAAGGTGTGCACATGAGTTCTTGCTAGATGTGTCCAAGAACTTGTGGATGTGAGTTTTCTGCGGCAGTGTGTTACTAGCGGAGAAAAATGTGTGCGAGAGCGAGCGGATAAAGTAAATTGCATCCTTGCGTTTCTGTTCGTGATTGAGGAGTTCTGGTGAGTTCATGTACGGAGAGATGTGTTGCCCGTACATGACGAGTTGTGCTGCCAGCGGGCATGGGGTGTTGTTCGGTAAGATGCGTCACCGACAACAAAGATAAGATGTGATTCAATTCCCAGCGAGTTCGTATATTGTGTTGCTGCTGGACCCGCCGAGTTTCTAATGTTTGAAGTTGTGTCCAAGTACCGGTATGCGGGATGTCTGTTCCAGTGGAAGCGTGTTACGCTCGAGGCACTTCAGTGAAGTTTATCTCCAAGGGGCGAAGGCGTGAGACGTCAGGGTCGAGATCCTTTAGTGAGGTGCATCTCCAAGGAGTGAAGATGTGCGCAGGGACAAGATGGCGGGTGGAAATCTGTGTGTTTCAACGAGAAGACGAAGACCAACGTGAAGATGGATGCGAACCGGTTAAGATGAGTTACCTGCATGAGTCTATGTGTTTAGTCTGCATGTGGCACGCTAAGATGCGGCGGCGTGGGCTGGTAATCCGGAGAAATCGTTGTGTTGAGTCATCGAGTTGTGAAACTGTATCGGAATCAAGACCGGAGGAATCACAATGAGGCGACAAGTTTGGATTAGGGGGAGAATGTTGAAATTATCCATTATTGTCAAGTTATGTTTGAGTGAAATTAGGAAAGTTCTATTCGAGTGAGTCCTAGTACTAGTAGGTTTAGTTATAACTAGGAAAGTATATGTCCAGGTTCAAACAAGTGAGTCCTAGTACTATTAGGTTTGGGCCAAGGTCGGTTCTAGTAGTGCATATATAAGCACGGGTATTGTATCAAGCTTGTACCCAGATATTGAGAGAATAAAGAGAAAAACAAAGGGCACGATAAGTGCCCTCGGCAAAAATATTTGTGTGTGCATGTTTATCTAGACTGCTGTGATTCGATCCGTGGGAAAAATCTAACAAAGATGGATCTATAGACTAGCCAGTGTTGCCTGCTTGAAAAATATCCCGGGTCACAGTACTCTGGGATGGACAATGTTGACGGATGGCTAAATTCAGAGTATAGACGAATTAGAAGGTGGATTGGTTTGTCGATGGCTAGGTGACTACAAGTTAGAATTTTCCAGTTCTCGTCATACAACTTGTGTGCGCGAGATGCGAAGGATGGATGAGTAAGAGCATCTCTAGCATACCCCTTAAAAGTGGTCAAACCCAGACTGATCTTTACAGTTGTTGTTGCCAAAAAACGTCCAGAACACAACGCGTAAAACTGGTCAAACCAGTAAACCTTGTACAGCCCTTGAAAATCCACGCCCACAACCCTTATATATCCTGTTTTCGAGGCAAAACCGAGAGGGGCCCGTAAAACGATCAACTCTCACGATATAGAAATCCTAATGTCCGTTCGCCATCCTCGCCACCGTGCATGCCCGGGCTTCACCGTCGGCGAACCGCTTGCACAGTCGGCGCTGCTCGCGGGGGCGATTGATACATTATAAACTTATCTATATTTTTTTATGCTCATTGCTTATGTTCTATCCAATGCTCTATGTTTTCTATCATTTATTTGTACTAACATATTAATGGTTGCAAAGTGCACAAATTATTGTTTATACTTTGAGGTGTACAAATTAATTGGATTTTCATAAGAAAACACAAAAGGAGACTTGTTGGTGAAGGACTCCGACTTTCCTGAAATCTGGCCACCAATAGTTTTTAGAGATCAGCAGTTGACCCCCGAAGATGACGTCCAATAGAAAAGGATAACACGTAAAAAGTGTGGGGGAATTTTCTTCTGATAATTCTAAACTAAAATTTCGTCCAAAACGGAGTTCTGATGCGACTTGTGGACCCGTTTTACTGGAGGACAAATATCTGATTACAAGATTACGAGAATCGATGACGTGATTAAGTGCAACATTTACCATTTTGATGAATTCGGTCAAGCCACGACTTTCGGGCCTCAATGGGGTCTGTGTGTAATCCCTAGGAAGGTTCTAGAGGTACCCAAGAACCATTAGATCAAGGGTCCATCCATAGGAGGGCAGGAGAGCATTTCCACATCACATATAAGGAGAGGAAAACCCTAATTTTGGGGCAGCCACCCATTGTCACGCATTTTCCCTCTCCCTTCGCAGCCACCAAGAGGGGAGAAGCTCCTCCATCGCAGCACCAAGTCCAAGAAAGAAAGGGGGCCAAGGGGACGTGATACGTGCAAACATATCTACTTTTCTAACCACTTTTTTTTAATGTTTCTCCTCACATTTGCATGATTTGGATTAAACTAACACGGACTAACGCTGTTTGGAGCACAATTACTCTTGGTGTCTAGTTTTGTGCAGAAAATCAATATCCTCAGAAACTTCCAGAAAAATTCGAAAAATTATTTTTCCCCGGAAGACTCCCGGAGCCCGAAGGATAGCTGGAGGGAGACCACTGGGCCTACAGGGGATGCTAGCCTCGGCCGCCCCTCTAGTCACGCCTGGAGGACCCCTGGGGGCCTAGGACAACTCCCAGGGTTCCCCTTTGGCATAAAAACTTTGTATTCCCTGAACCGCAAGAGCCCCCCGACGGATTTTCCCGAAAACGATCCACAGCTCCGCCGACACCCAAAACCCTAGTTCAGGAGACATAAGTTCCCGTTCTGGCACCCTGCCGGGACAGATTGGAGGGATATCGTCGACATCGTCATCGCCATCACCTCTCCATCAACCCTCCATGATTCTCCCTTCGATGTGTGAGTAATTCCCTATTGTAGGCAGAGGGGATTATAGGAATTGGATGAGATTAGTCATGTAATAGATCACCAGATTGTTAGGGCTTGATGCCTAGTATCCACCGATGTTGTTTATTATCGTTGTTGCAACTTGAAGTGATGAATGCTTGACACTTAGGGTCTAAGTGCCATGATTTCAGAACTGAACATGTTATTTTTTCACGAGTATTATTGTTGTTTTGAATCATATCTGCTAGTTTTATACACTTGTGAATATCTTGATCCCGAGACCCCATGGAGGTTAGAATATCGGAGGCGATGGACTCTAGTTCGAGGATTACATGTTTCTATCGTATGTTAATGATTTGCTTCGGTGCTTGGTAGAACAAGTACCTTAATTACCATCAGTTCCATTTTGGCCCCGCATAAACAGGGGGTAGAACAAAAGACGTCGTGCAAAGTTCTTATTCAAGCACGTACAACAATTCTAGGGAAACATGCCTATGATAGTTTGTGACATGGCTACTCTCGTATATATTTTTGATGCCATTAGTCAGCTCTATTACATGGTTAATCTCATTCATGCAACATCCATACATCCATCCCTATCCCTATGGCATTTTTAGCACTGCTACTCAATCCGTTTATATTCACCGTTACTATTGTTACTACTGTTTTACTGCTACTGCTACTATTAAACTACTGTTTCCATTATATCATCTCTACTACTAATAAATTGTGTGAAGCAAGATACTTTTCAGGTGCAGCTGAATTGACAACTCAGTTGTTAAGTCTTATAAATATTTTTTGGCTCCCCTTGTGTCGAATCAATAAATTGGGTTGTATTTATCCTCAAAGACTGTAGCGCCCCCCTACACTTGTGGGTCATCAAGACTATTTTCTGGCTCGTTGCCAGGGATCATAGTTGTATTTGTAAGCTCACTTGAGAATTATATTGCTCGCTGCAATTTATTATCTATCATGGAAAAGACTACTGATTCTAAGGTTCCAATATTACCTTCCACCACAATGAAAGGTACAACTCTGAACATCTTTGTTGCTCTTGAGTCACTTTCTGTTTTACTCCATCACATGCTTCACGTGATATTACTGCTGAGTCTGATACTATGTCTGATGAATTTGATAATGCTTCTTGATGACGTTAGGACACACGTTCGTTGGGAGATCCCAAGAGGAATGTACGAAGAGTGCAGCAGCAAGTTTCCCTCCGAAAGAAACCAAGGTTGAATCAACCAGTAGGAGAAATAAATCACTTCTAAAGGTTGTTGGCAGCTGATGTTGGTAGGGCGCACTATCGGTTCAGCAGCAACGTGGAACCTACACAACACAACCAAGTTACTTTGCCCCAACGAAACAGTGAGGTTGCCAATCTCACCGATTTTGCTGAAAACAAAGGATTAGACGTATAGTGTGGAAAACAGTACTTGTTTGCAGTAAATGAAAAGAGAACAATGATTGCAGTGACTAAAAGGAAAACAATGTTTGCAGTAGTTGTATTACCAGTGTAAAAGAAAGGACCTGGCTCCACAGTTCACTAGTGGTGTCTCTCTAGAACAGATAGATAACATGTTGGGTAATCAAATTACAGCTAGGCAATTGACAGATATAAAGGCTGCACCGTAGTGCATATGCATGACACGGTGATTACTATGTGATTCATGCGGGCATTACAATATAATTCATAGACCGTAATCCAAGTGCATCTATGACTAATAATCCACCCTCGGAGCGTAATCCAATCAAACCTCGGGTATTAAGTTGCAAGCAACAGATAATTGCATTAAGTAAAGTGTGTAATTTAAACAATGTAAAAAATTGTTATTTTCTCCCTAATGGCAATAGCACATCCCCCATCCCTTACGTTTCTATCACTCGGGCGTGGATAAAAGGGAGGCATGAACGCACTATCTAGCATAAATACCCCCTCTTGGAGTTACAAGCATCAACTTGGCCAAAGCATCTACTAGTAACGGAGAGCATGCAAGATCATAAATAACATAACATGATAGATAGATAATCACTGGACATAGCATTCAATATTCATCAGATCCAAGCAAACACAACATGTAGCATTACAATAAAGAGATATTGATCATGTTAGACAACTCACAAGATCTAAACATGAGGCATAAAGAGGTGAAGACAACCATCTAACTACTGTTATGGAACCGTAGTCCAAGGATGAACTACTCACGCATCACTCTGGAGACATGCATGGTGGTGTAGAGCCCTCCGGTGATGATTTTCCCTCCCGGCAGGGTGCCGAGGAGAGCTTCAAAACCCTCCCGAACTAGGGTTGACGATGACTACGTAATGTTTCGTGGAAAAAGGCTCGGGTCTTTAGGGTTTTCCTGAGGAGGAGCTTATATAGGCGAAAGGGCAACGTCGGTAGGTGGCCAGGAGGGCCACATCACCTGGTGCGCGGCCAGGGGGCCCGCGCCGCCCTATGGTGTGGGGCCTCAAGGGCCCCGCTCAGGGTCTCCTCCGTTCTCCGTGTACGCGACAGAATTCTAAGGTCCTGGGTTTTCGTTTCGTCCAATTCCGAGAATATTTCCAGAACAACTTTTCTGAAATAAAAAACGGTAGAAAACAGGAACTGGCGCTGTGGCATCTTGTTAATAGGTTAGTCCCAGGAAATCCATAAAAATGATGTAAAATTTATAGAAAATATGTAGCAATTGGCATCAAAACAATATGGAACATCAGAAATTATAGATACTCTTAAGACGTATCAAAATCCCCAAGCTTAGTT